>JANAVB010029419.1:0-17500 GCA_029216955.1 Iris pallida | reverse complement strand
GATTTGGTTACACTCATAACTGGATGAAGAGGAGTATATTCTGGGATCTGCCATATTGGAGCACCAATCTGATTAGACATAATCTTGATATCATGCATATTAAGAAGAATGTGTTTGACAACATAATTAATACTCTAATGGACGTAAAGGGGAAGACGAAAGACAATCCAAAGGCTAGATTGGACTTGGAAGAAGTATGTAGACGCCCTGCATTGCATTTGATAGAGGAGGGGAATGGAAAGTTGAAGCAGCCTAAGGCAATTTTTTCATTGGAGAAAGAGGATAAAGTGAGACTTTGTAGATGGATTCAAGGCCTAAAATTTCCAAACGGGTATATTTCGAACTTGAGAAGATGCGTCGACCTCAAGGAGAACAAACTGACGGATATGAAGAGCCATAATTGTCACATATTCATGGAAAGGTTAATTCTGATTGCATTTCGGGAATTCTTACCCAAGGTTGTTTTGGATCCATTGACCGAGCTTAGCATATTCTTCAGAGATCTTTGTTCTACTAAGTTGCTCGTCGATCGTCTAGAAAAGCAAGAAAACGATATTGTGGTAACACTGTGCAAGCTCGAGAAGGTATTTCCTCCTGGATTCTACGACTCCATGGAGTATTTGCCAATTCATCTTTTCTTCGAAGCACGTGTTGGTAGGCCCGTCGATTATCGGTGGACGTACCCGTTTGAGCGGCATTTGAACCACCTAAAGAGAAAGGTGAAAAACAAGGCTCGGGTCGAGGGTTCTATTTGTGAAGCCTATGTTCTCGAGGAGATTACAAACTTCTGCTCGACGTATTTCAAATCTCATGTTGCTACGAATAGAAAGAGAGCTCCGAAAAATGACGATGGATATCAAGAATCTAATGATGGAATATTAAAAGTATTCAATGCATCTGGAAAGCCTTCGGGGAAAATAAAGAAGAGATATGTGAATGACAAAGAGCTAAGGGCTGCTCAGTTGTATATATTACTCAATTACGACAAGGACGAAGTGGAGAAGCTAGAGGGGTAAGTAATTAATGATGAGTTTATGTCATTTCAATATAATAGTATAAGCTAATATTATAGTACTAATCGGCAGTTGCTTCGTTGTTTTTTAGCACATATAATGATGAATTGAGGTCGGTTAGACCCTACATAACAAACGAAGCATTAGAACAAGAAATGAGACATCATTTTTTTTTCTTGGTTGAGCGCATATGTAAGCAGTTCAGTAATTACTGATCTCTTCTAATACAACTGTGCAATAAATAACTTACTATCGCTTTTTTGGTATTCGGGTCGATCGTTTAATTTCATCCGAGATTGAATCAATTAGAACCCTTGCCAAGGGACCAGTTACTGTCGTTAAATTATGGCTAAGTTACTGTGTGAATGGTTTTAGGTTCAAGTCAACAAATGCTCCGATCAAAGACAGCTTCCTGAATCTTGATTCCACGAAAAAATAATTATTTGTGTATCAAATCTTCGAACTACAAAGACGTCGATCCATACAATGATTTTTTTGGCATCTTGTGAGAGATTATGGAGTTGACATATAATTATGGCAGAGAACCTGCTAAGATCGTGTTGTTCAAGTGCGAACGGTTCGATCCGATAGAAAATCAAGATTGGAAAATTGACAAGCATGGTCTTGTGGATATAAACTACAAGCGTAGATATCAAGGCTACGAACCATTTTTTCTATCAACTCAGGCTCAGCTCGTGTACTTCACAGCTTATCCGAGACGGGAAACAACAAAGTCTGAATGGTGGGCAGTATGGAAGACTAAAGCTAAAGATACCTTTAACGTTGACGAAAAAGCTTATCAGGAGGACGAGCTACCTCTTATAACAAATATTGTTGATGTGGACACCACGGAAGTTACTCATTACACGAATAATAATGTAAAAGAGGTAGAATTATCCAAAGTGAAAGGCGAAGTCGATGAAGGTGAAGATGAAAGTGAAGATGAAAAGGAAGATGAGGTCGAGGAAGACGAACAAGATAAATATTTGAAGATGATTGAGAGAGATGTACTTTTATTTTCTTATTATGTAGACTTGGTTATCTGGATTATCTGGACTTTGATGTTTTTGTACAATGTACTATCTGAACTTAAGATATTTCTTGTAGAATGTACTATCTAGATTTAGATGTTTCTTGTAGAATGTACTTTCATATTTCTGACTGTAGAATATACTTAGTTATTATCTAGTCTCTGTTATTTGTTGAATCATCATATGTTGTTATCAGGTATGACAGGACGACGTGGATCGTTCGGCAGGTCCCAACGTGGGGGACGGGGTTCTCCTTCGGTACTTTCTACTGGTACTAGCTCTAGATCCTCATCGTCGAGTACTCCAGTGTATCGATCAGTACCTCCTCCTGCCACGACGTTACATGGCATATCTCCTGGGATGAGCAGTTCCAGGCCTGACACTGCTCCCTCGTCTAGAGTTTCTCCTGCTAACACTGCTCCCTCGTCTAGTGTTTCTCTTGCTGATACGACGATGGAGCATATAGAGGAGGCTGAGCCGATACCGGACTAGTATCAGGAAGATGATTCGTATGCACCTCCGGAGGAGACGAGGACGAAGATCTGGCACTACCAGAATCTGCCAGATTAGCGACGTTTGTAAACGTCGGTAATGCCGACCAAATCGTCGCTAATTTAAGTTAGCTACGTTTCTAGCGTCGTTTTAGAAACTACGAAAAAAGCGTGTCGCTAATCGGTTAAACGTTGCAAAACGTCGCTACGGCGACGTTAATTAGCGACGTTATAAACATCGCTAAGTAGCGACGTTATTTGCGACGTTCGTTTGTGTTCGCCGTTTAGCGACATTTTAGCAACGTTTTGGCGACGATGTTGTGAGGAAAGATTCTTTGTCACGTCAGCAATTTAGCGACGTTCACAAACGTCGCTACGTAATAGCGACGCTAAGAACGTCGCTAAATTAAAAAAATAAAAAAATAGAGAATCCAGAATGCAAATGGAGCTGGAGCTGGAGATACACAGAGATTGACACAGTACTAATTCATATATGTTTTGTAATTCCAAAAAGAAACAAACTAGTAGATAGTCCAGTACAAAATATATCCATAAAGCAAGTACAGCTGGTAATAAGTACTAATAGTCAAATACAAAATATATTCATAAAACTACACTACACTAATGACGACCACGCAGCTCATGCAAACGCTCAGTGATACGATCACGCAACCACTTTAAAAAAGTGGGATCGACGGCGCCAGGAGAGATGCAGTCCACTGCAGGTGCTGGATGAATGGAACTCCCGGTCTCACTAGCTACCGATTCTACTTCCTCCTTAATAGTAGGAGGAGCCACCTGAGCATTCAGTGTTTCCCTCAAACGATGTGCCGCTGCTCAGGTCATGGGTGCCATCTGGTAAGTTCGATATTCACAAAAAATATAATTGTAACATAAGCAAGCTAACTAAAGGAACCATCATCTCGTTTGAGTACATTTCGAAAGCAGATAAAAATGTTATATTCATTTTTTGCCAAGTGTGAGAACGGATGGCTCAGAACACAACCCAAAATTCATTCTAGCATACATTAGTGTGAATCATCTATGTTCTGTACATATGGTGTAGTATATGTTCTTATCGAATCTAGTATCCGAAGAATATAACAGAATCAAGATGAACCCACATAATGTAATACTAAGACATCATCTACTACTAAAAGATATAGTGATAGGTTGTCGTATCATCATTACCGAGGGATGGGGGTCGGAGGACAGTCAACTTTATCTACGGCTACATAGTTACTGCCTCGCCAGTCGAATGGCTGCAGGGACTATGTCTTGATCACCATGTCGTACCGTAGATTAATACAAATTCCTTATAGAAGCTGAACTAATAGAATGATTTATACAGTTTTAGTATTTTTGAAATTAAATGAAATAGTAGTCATTATTACCCGATTGGTTTACATACAATAGAATGATTTTCTTTTTTTACATGATTTTACAACCTTAGTTCGCTTTAAACGTGATTTGTCTTTTTAGTTTAATTTTCTTTGTCGAATTAATCGAAAAAGAGATCCCCAACTTCGGTATCGGTCAGTATCGGGTATCGGTCGTTATCGGATCGGGACATGCCAAATCGTATCGATATCGGCCGTATCGAATAGGTATCGGTCGATACTTTAAACCATGCAGTGTATATATATATATAAACTTTGGACCGAAACCAAAACCGAAACCGAAACCGAATAAGAAAATTTAGTATATTCAAAACCGAAACCGAACCAAATTTTTTTAAAACCGAATAATGCTCACCCCTAGTGTAGAAGAGTATGTTGTAGTGCCCCGTCCCTACATCGTGCCCTGTTATCCATCCATGGGGTATGCGAGAAAGGAACACTGTCGCTATCGATTCGGTCAGGACCGATAGGTCGGGATCGATCGAATCGGTCGAACGGGAACGGTTGAATTAAGATCCATTCCTCGTTATGGAATGGCTTCTTCGGAACCAAGTCCCATATTCTGGTTTGTGTCTCAAGGATTGACTCTGCGGCTAAGTCGGGAGAGACCTTCCGTTGCTCTGCTTTTCACGTCGCTTGCGTTGGTTTTGGCCTTGGTTTTCTGAATGCATTTTTGTGAATGTTTTCGATGGTTTTCTTGGCTTGCATTTCGAACTCGTATTTTCTATCGAACTTCTTGAATAATACAGTATTCTAATCGATTGCTTGTGCGATTTCAGGTAATCACGTAGGCGACGTCTAGCGCGACCAACAAGTTCTCTCGTCTCAAGGCAAACTCAAGGTGGGTGGCTGACCCTTCTCTTCTCGACCCCCTTCTTAGGTAAATCGATAATGTTGTTGCGAATAAAAGAATAGATGCAAGGGCACGGACACGATAAAATGATCAAGTTTTCAAAGAGAATGTAGGCTATACCTTAATAACAAAATTGGTCTTTGTACGGTCATGGACAACTTGTCGACAAGAAGAGAGTTTCCTCGAGCGACAACCCAGGGCCACGGGACCGACCTAGGAGGAAACAAGGTATAGTTATGCTGGATGATAGCACGGGTTAGGCGGGGACTTTCAGCAGGACTCGCTACTTGCGTTGAAAGGGCCCCGACTAACAAAGCTATAAGTCCAGGATGGCTTGTGGTGTCAGTGACCAATCACACGTAATATTGTACTTGGTATGAAAATGATAATAATTGACATGAAAGAACATGGTAAGTCTCATAAGGCGCGACGCGGTCCGCCGTGGGTAAGTCTCAACGTATTTCACATTATGCTTGTCATATGTTTGTTTGAAATTCATTAGGATGGTTAGAAACATTCATAAACTAAGTCATATAAACTCTTCAACCAAATGAGATCTTGGAACTTAAATAGCCACGCACCAGTACAAAGTGTAATGTACTGATCCTTGCTCTCCACGCAGGTACCCCGAACCACGAAGGGTGTGCCACTTAAAGCTCAAGGCGACGTGAACACTTTGAAGCCTCGTCCGTGTGTTAAAGGCTTGTTTCTGAATTCCTTTTGAAGACCCCGTACTCAGTCCAAAAGAAGATGACGACTCGCCTTCTCTCGATAGCAAGTGGAAAGTGTTATGTTTTGCTTGTAAAAAGGGATGTAATGTATGGAACGACTATCTCATTAGCGTTCATTTTGTAATCGAGTCATGTTGTAGCCTGTGCGGCAATGAACGTAATGGAGTCAATGAAAATGAAGTTTTACTATCAATGAAAAGTCTATTTCTATTTCAAATGTGTCAATCAATTTTTCTGCGTACTCTAACTTGATGTTGTGTTTCGGATAACCTTATGACTATGCCTTGTGCGATCGCAACTTAGGTTCGTACGGCATCACGCCCGGGGGATGACTATCGATTCTACGGAATCAGGGCGTGACATATATAGAGGAGTATGGCTACTAGCGTATCATATCAAGAGTGTATAGAGTATCCAAGAAGTAAAAAGATTTCGATCGTTGGTGGCTACTAGTATATCCTAGTGTATATGAGTATGTAGATGACTACTAGCTAGTGTGTAGAAGAGTATATGGTTACTACTGTATCCTAGTGTAGAGAAGTATGTAGAGGAGTATGGCTACTAGTAATAGATAGGTTTATGTGCATCGGTATCGGACTATCGGTATCGATATCGATATCGATATCAGAATCGGTATCGGTATCGGTATCGGACTATACCTATCGATATCGGACTATCGGCGACGAGCCGGTATCGGTATCAGAATCGGTATCGGCATCTGTATCTGTATTAGAATCGGTATCGTATCGATATCGGACTATCGTTATCAGTATCGGACTATCGGTATCAGTATCTGTATCAGAATCGGTATCGTTATCGGTATCTATATCAGAATCGGTATCGATGGCGGATCCACCTTCTCGATCGTATGTACTTAGTATCGATCGTAGCGGATTTGTATCGGTATATCGGTTTGGTATAGGTCGTATCGGATGGTATTGGCCTTAGCGAATTGGTATCGTCCTATCTGATATGTATTAGAGCTAGGATTCGTATTGGCCTTATCGATTCGATATCGGCCATATCCGATAGGTATCGGCCGTATCGGATATGTATCGGCCGTATCTGATTAGTATGGTGGAAGGTTTAGTAACAACTGTACCTGGATTTCTCTCTTCTTGAGCTAGAATACCATTGCAAGAGAGTCACGAGAGAGTAAAAAATTTCCTAAATATTGATGTTTACGAGAGTGATTGACCAGTTACAGTAACATACATGCTGTATTTTCTATCAGGAAAGGAGAGATTGAAGGCAATAACATATAGAGTTGTATTTCGGGAGAAGAACTCTTGTAAACTCTTTGTTCACAAAGCAAACTATAGAGAATACAGATCAAGTATCGAGTTCATAACCTACTTCGCAAGAGAAGTATCTTAATGTTCTATAGCTCTTGAAGACGGACTGATCTGACATAGAACATTAAGATACTTCTCTTGTGAAGTATCTTAATGTTTCTACGTCGCTAATCTTGGCCAAAACGTAAACTAAATTAGCGACATTTTTAGCAACGTTTAATAAACGACGGAAAAAAGCATGTCGCTAATCGAAAAAACGTCGTAAAACGTCGCTATGGCGACGTTAGGTAGCGACGCTCATAACGTCACTAAATAGCGACATTATTTGCGACGTTTTCTTGTGGTCGCCGATTAGCGACACATTAGCGACGTCTTTGCGACAATGTGGTGGCATCAGATTGTTTGCCACGTCAACAATTTAGCGACGAGAGTAGCGACATTTATATTCGTTGCTAACATTTAGCGACGAACATAAACGTCGCTAAATTGAAAAAAAAATTAAAAAAAGAATCCAGAATGCAAATGTACAATCCAAAATACAGAATCCAATCCAATCCAAAATACAGAATCTAATCCCTGGGTTCGCCGACCCCTTCGGTGGAACACTCAACACCGGCACGCACAATACAATCCAGAATAGACCAAAAATAATTGGTCGTCTCCTCAAGCCTCTCAAAACATCACAAATCACACATCACACAAACAAATATACATCACAATATGCATCACACATCACACAAACTAATATACTTCACACAAAAAAATAAATATCTATCACAATATCCAAAAAGAGATATATCCATCAAAACAAATATCCAGAGGAGATATATCCATCAAAACAAATCCAGTCAATATATGTATCTACTGTCGTCTATGCTGGGGCAGATAGAACTCCTTCAGCCAGAGCGCATAAGTAGGATCCACGACAGCCAGATCAATATCTGGAGGAGATAGATGACTGGAACTCCTGATGGAACTGCCCTGTGGTGCCACCTCCTCCTTCACAGCTCTCTCGGCTTCAGGAATTACTTCTGGAGCAGCTCTCTCGGTGGAACTGCCCTCTGGAGCTGGAGCCACCTCCTCTTTCACAGCCATCTGTGCCTCCCTCAAGCGAGATCCTCGGATCTTAGGTGCCATCTGTGAGAATGGGTGCCATCTCATTTGAGTACATTTTTGAAAGCAGATAAAATTTAATTTTTTTGCCAAGTGTGAGAACGGATGGCTCAGAACACAACCCAAAATTCATTCTAGCATACATTAGTGTGAATCATCTATGTTCTGTACATATGGTGTAGTATATGTTATTATCGTATCTAGTATCTGAAGAATGTAACAGAATCAAGATGAACTCACATAATGTAATACTAAGACATCATCTACTACTATATAGATATAGCAATAGGTTGTCATATCATTATTGCCGAGGGATGAGGGTCGAAGGACAGTCAACTTTATCTACGGCTATATAGTTTTTGCCTCGCCAGTCGAATGGCTGCAGGAACTATGTCCAGATCACCATATCGTACCGTAGATTAATACAAATGGAGCTGGAGCTAAAACACAGAATCTAAAATACAAAATACAGAATCCAATCCCTAGATTCGGTGAAAATACAAAAACATAGATTGACACACAATACTAATTCGTATGTGTTTTAAGTGTGAGAACGGATGGCTCAGAATATAACAAAATTCATTCTAGCATACATTAGTGTGAATCATCTATGTTCTGTACATATGGTGTAGTATATGTTCTTATCGAATCTAGTATCTGAAAGATATAATAGAATTAAGATAAACCCACATAATGTAATACTAAAACATTATCTACTACTAAAATATATAGTGATAGGTTGTCGTATCATCATTGCCGAGGGATGAGGGTCAGAGGACAGTCAACTTCATCTACGGCTACATAGTTTCTGCCTCGCCAGTCGAATGGCTGTAGAGACTATATGTCTCGATCACCATGTTACCAATAACCAACCAACAAAACTACTTGTTATAAATATCGGCACTATCGGTGCTTTTGAATCGGAGTATCACATTTTTTGGTATCGAAAAACAAATAATTATTACTAAATTATCAGATTTTTTGGCACTATCGGTGCCCCTGACCAAGCCCCCTCCCCCCCTACACCATCCCTAACCCTAACCCTCCCCTTCCCACATCCACCCCCCTCCTCACACCCCTAACCCAAACCCTAACCCTCCCCTCCCCCTGCGGACGAAAGGGCTTCTGAGAGAAGTGAGTCTGTTTTGCTAAAATTCTGGTCTGACTCTGCAATTTTGTCCTCCAACTGGCTACAAAACTCCTTCGTGAGTGCTAGATTTGTGTTTAGATTAGCCACAATGCTTTAAAGAGTTTTCTTTTCTGCTGCCAATTTATCCAGTTCCTCTTGTATACTCAATATCTGAGTTTCCTGGTTTCTTAAGCCAGCCTCAGCAGTTTCTTTTGCCTTAACCTCTTGTTCATGTTTCAAAGCAACTTCCTCTAAGTTGGCCAGCTTTGATTGAAGCTCATCGTTAGTGGTTGAAAGCTGATTCTCAATTTCTGGCATCTCTCCCTTCATCGTCTTTCAGAAGCCTTATACGCATCCAAGTTGCGAGCGACTTCCTGAATAACATCTTCCTTGAAAATAAGCTTCCGTTCCAACTCTTTCACTTTTGATTCTGAAAGCTTTAGTTTCTCCTGAAGGGATGAAAGCTCTGAAGTGGTATGACTGAGTGTTTCTTCAACTAGCTGGTATTCTGCAATTCTATTGTACAACCCTTTCAGCTCTTCCTGTACATCGCCCATCTAATCTTCCATCTTCTTTGCACTCTACTTTGCCAGTTCCACCGCCCTTTCGAATTCCAAAGCCCTTTTTGATTCAATATCTGCATGTAAAGCTCTCTCATTAGACAGCTCATCTAATCTACGTGTATTGGTTGTTGATGATTCCAACTCTGCTTCAAGCTCCTTTATCTTCTTTCTGGAACTCTCTAGCTCAGCAGAGATCACACTGAATGATTCCTTGACATCTGCCAGTTCTTTGTGCTTCAAATCTAGAGTTCCCAATGCCTCTTGGTGTGACACGTGTCTCCTCAGATGCTGAAATCTCCTCTTGCATCCGATGCTGAAGTTCCAGGTGATCTTTGTGCACTTTTTCAAATTTCTCATTTGCTAAAGCAACTTCAGATTTCAATAGGTCTCTCGATTCAGAACGGCACAGTTTTTCAGAGGCATTTTCAATTTGGATTTCAAGTGATTTGATTTTTTCTGGAGTGCCAGAATCTGCATTTGTAGTGTAGGTTTCCTGTACGTCTCCTGGTTCCTTCTCTACCTTAATAAACTCTCCATCGGAGACCATTTCCTCTTCATATAGTTCTTTACTTCCACCTTTTCCTTATATTGAAATCTTTCTTTCACCTCCATCTATCTGTACTCAGAAATAAATAGTAGAAGGTATTCTGTTAAAGATGTGTTGCACTTGCAATAGCAAGTAAAAGGGATTATGTAAGCATGCATATCATAAGACTGGCTTGCAAATCTTCATCATTGTCCTTACAGCTTGTTAAAATAGTAGCAGAATGACCTGTTTCTCACTTGAGGCCCTTATTACATTTTGCTGGCGTTATATACAGGTAAACCATGCACACATACCCACCCCTAATCCGAACCCTAACCCTAGCTCCCCTCCCCAGCCGCCCTCACCCCCCTGTCCCACCCCCAGCCACCCCCACTCACCCCCCAACCACCCGTATCCCCCTGCCCCTCCCTCCGAGCCACCCGCACCCCAACCACCAACAACCAAAACAGCCGGAGAGAGAGAGGGGAAGAGAGAGAGGGGGGGGAGAGTCACGTACCGGAGAGGGAGGAGAGTCGCCGGAGAGAGTGAGAGCGCCGGAGGGGGGGAGGAGAGAGAGAGTAAAATGGGGGAAAATGAATCGTTTGGGGGGAATATAATTAGAATTTAGCGACGTTAATACTACCGTCGCTAAATTAGTCGCTATTAGCGACGTCAGAGCGACGTTTCGCGACGACTAGCTCATGTAATTAATATAAGTCGCTGTCACGTTGCTTATTTCGTCGCTAGTAGCGACTATTAGCGACGTTTCAATAAAACGTTGCTAATGTACACAATTTAGCGGCGTTAATAGAACGTCGCTAAATTTACGTCGCCAATTGAGCAGATTTTAGTAGAACTACTATCACTATTGTGTTGTGTCATTTTTTATTCAATTCATGCTATTGTTCATATTATAATATATATATATATATATATATATATATATATATATTATATATATAATATAGAAGAATCACTACATCTGTTCATTTTCTTCTAAACCAAACAAAGAACCACTAGATCATTTATAGACCGAAATTAGTCTTGTAATTGTTCTATTTGGTTAAAAGAGTGACAGTATTCTTAAAGAAAAATATGTGGCTAATTTTATGCACTAACATTTGTTGTTGAAAGAAAATGATGCTTGTTTTATACATTGTTTCTGACTGATTTCAGGTGATTCCAGTTTTAGATGATTATATGATTGGCTAATGAATTCATTTAGATTATTATTTGTAGGAAGAAATGTAAGCTAATGTTCTGAGTCATACACCATTCATTTTGGTTAGGTTGAAGGATCTGTAAAATCAGACATTACCAAGATGCATTGTTCTTTGGTTGTTTTACATTACACTAGTTGATAGTACCAATATAATGTTATTGAATGGTAATGCTAACTTGTAGTTTTTTTTTATCATATGATGCTACTAGTATTACAAACAATTCAAATTATGAACCTTCATATATTTTTTGCTCAGAGCCCTTCTTTTAAGTATTGTATGTGATACTAGTCATATTCCTGAATGTTCTATCAATATGACATGAAATTTTGCATAGTATCGAAATAGTATCTTAATTTTACTTACCATATTCCAGCAAATGAGTAGGTTTTGTTCACATGTTTTGTTATCCATGTAATTTCTTCATCCTAGTTAACAACCAAATGGTGAACATATTGCTCCACATTTTATTTTACACGAACCTGTAATTTATGATTGCATAGATTTAGAATCATTAGTATTGTGAGGATTCCAACAATGTATTCTTCCAGTGAATTAAATATGTTGATTGCTGATCCTTTCTTGGTCTCAAGTCAGTAGTCATTATTAGTTGAAATGGTCATTCAACTCATTCTTAAGACCACATAGTTGAGATATTCTTCACTAGCAGATTGGCTTAAATTTTTTTTGGTGATAGAAATGTTGCTCATTTTGAAATTTATTCTATAAGTGATTAGCACTGAAATTAAATTTCAATTTCTACTTTTGTCTTTACATGTCCATTTGGGCCCCTAACTTGAAATTGAAATCTATGAAGTTTTATACCTTGCATGAATAATGTCTTGTAGACACACTTTATTCGTTTATTATATGTATACGTTCTATATTATTTCTTGTACAAGTAGAATTATAACTCGATGTCAAGAATGAAATTTTATATAAGATCCTTAAATTACAATATGCAAATTCCTTTCTATGGAAGATATACATATATATTATGTTTGACATATATAATAAATTCATTTACAATTCATATATTATGTTTACTAATGGAAACACTTTTGTAATGATTTCACATGGTTGACCGTCTTTTGTCATGTGAATCTCTAAACAGTAAATCAAGGTTTGTAGTATGTTTCCTATATGGGAAGAGAACAAAATTTTTAGATAGATTTATTGATATAGCCAAATCTGATACTTTGGATCAGTTTTTGGCTCGGGACAAGCAAAACATATTGGATTGTAGTTTACACGCGATTGACTAGTTTTTTCGTGAACATTTTTTTCCCACAAGGTTCCCATTGTAAAGATTCTCCCATACTATTTCCATTGCACCAGGAAAGGTCTTGCAATGAGATAGTTCAATGGATCTCAATGACCAGCAAAGATTTGTCACCCCAATTCCTGTATTTCGTATTTGTACTTGTAATTTGATTTTGGCACGTATTTTATTTTCTCGACTTGCGGATTTTGGTTTCTCGTAAATAGGTTTGGACCATGGCTTGGTTTTATTTTGTAGAGTGGTTTGGTTTGGTTCATCATGAGTGGAACACTTTAACCTACACTCTACCATCAACACACACACCCACCCTCATATATCTCCACCAAACTTCCTCTCTCCTCTTTCTCTCCATTAATTTTCTTCTTCTTCTTCCACACAACTCCCCAACCCATAGGCAAGTGCACCTTGCCATCAAATAAGCACCATTTTATTTATCCATTAGCTAGATTAGGCCATGGAGAACAACTTTAGAACTTGACATTTTGTGATTGGAGCTTTCATTTTTCTAGATCTAGGTTTTGACTATTTTCGGATTTACATGGTTTTGATCTATTTTGGTTAGATTTTTGTGAGTTTTGATGCTTCCATGTGGAAGAGAATTCAATTTTACTCAAGTTAGACCTTTAAAAATCTAGATTTGGTTTTGATTTTACCAAGATATGAAGTTTTGAACCTTAGAGTTCTTGGAGTCTTCTTCTCGGCCTGAACAAGAAGACAGCAGCCTGCGTCTTTAGCGCAGGGCTGGATTGCGCATCCCCTCGGCCAGCGCTCTTTAGCGCAGTGCCGACCGCGCAGCTTGCCCCTTGGCGAACGGCGCTCAACCCGAGTGCGCATGGATTCATGCGCAGTCTGCTCATGCGTAGTCTGCTCATGCGCAGTCTGCTCATGCGCAGTCTGCTCATGCGCAATCTATCCCTGCGTACTCCACTCATGCGTAATCTGACCCTGCGCCATCCATTCCTGCGCAACCTGATCCAGCGCAATCCATCTGCTGCGCTGCTCACCCTGCGCAGTTGGTACCCTGCGCAGCTCATCCTGCGCACTTGGCACCCTGCGCAGTTGGTACCCTGCGCAGCTCATCCTGCACACTCGGCACCCTGCGCAGTTGGTACCCTGCGCAGCTCACCCTGCGTACTTGGCACCCTGCACAGTTGGTACCCTGCGCAGCTCACCCTGCGCACTTGGCCCTGCGCAGTTGGTACCCTGCGCAGCTCACCCTGCGCACTTGGCACCCTGCGCAGTACATACCCTGCACAACCTTGTCTATGATGAATTTGTTATTTCCTGATCTTGGCTCTTCTATAGTCCTATTTATATTAGTATTTTATTAGATATTTTACGCCCATTTTATATCCTTATGCCTTTTGACATGAACTTGATTTTGCTTAATATGTTGGAAATGACTATTGTACATAGCATGGTATGACAAGGAACTAGCATAACACGACAGTGACCCGTAGTGGAGCACTCCTGACAGTACCCTGACATAATTTATCTTGATAACTTGATAGTGGCCCGTGGCGGCGCACTCCTGACTTGACTGACTTGTAACTTATAACTTGACTCGTATAATCAACTTGACACCGTGGGTGCTCCTGCTTGCTTGCTTGTACAATCCACTTGTCTTGTCTGTATCATGTCTAGGATGTGACTTCCTGGGTACCACGGCCAGGGACTCGCGCTAAATTGGATTAGGCTAATGATTAGATCAAACTAGAACATGGAGAATTCCCAGTCACAGACAATCTCGTTATCTGGGCGCTTTAATGGACTTGTAGCTTGCCGACGAGTAGAGCACATTTCCAGCACACTGTCATGTGTTGCACCCTCTAAGTCATATAAGGGTACATTTGTCTCCCGGGCAATGTACCACCTATAACTCTCAACCCGCGGAAGGATAACTGGATAGTCTGCAGGGCTTGGGACTGGAATTCTCACTTGCATCTTGTTAGTAATTAGGCTTGTGATAACCCTAGTTAGTTAAAGTAGTAAGCCGTAGTACTTGCTTGGCCGATTGTGAATGGATGGTATCCAGCCTTGTCCAAGTCTTGTCTAGCTCCAGTACTGCTATCTCCTGAGCATGTTTTGTTTTACTTATCTTAACGATAAATGAGTAGAGACAGAGAGCTATTCAGGCGAAGGGTTACAATCCCGGTCCTTGTTGGTTAAGGATTGTAACCTGGCTCCCGGAATGGTTCACGTCCCTCGTGTTATCGCCCTGTGTACTTACTACATGTCTTTTTATTCTTTATGTTCTGATATGCTGGCTTTTGTCCTTATTGTGGCCTCCTTTGTGGCACTTGCTCTTTCTGGGGTTTGACCCAGCTGGTTTTATGTGGCCAGATTTCGGAGCAGCTCCGAGGATCTACCGAGCTTCCAGCCCAATGGTGACAACTAGACGAAACCGGGCCAAGAGTGGGTTTTCCTTTTTGTTTCACCACTTATATGTAAATTTATTCTTTTGAGGCGTTAGCCGACGAGCACCTGTTAGCTCGATGCACATTTACTTACTGTCTGCCTACGGGCTGTAAACATGATTAACAAATCCTAGGTTGATCTTGTATGACTGAACTTGCTAGTCCCATCATTTTGTACGACTAGCTTCATGATCATCCAATATAATATTTGGGACGCCTTATTATATATATTTGATGCTCTAATATCTTGTAACTCTGTTAATTGCTTGAGATTGAGACAATAGGCTTGACCTTAAGAGCTGCTGGCTTGTAGTAAACCCTCATATCTAGACAGCCGTGATCGTATAGTTGAGATGTATTCTTATTTCAAATACGTAGCTGGCTATGTCTGCCCCCGCTCTCCAGTATTTGGTTCTGGGGCGTGACATGGTTTAAGTGGTGGCCCATGCAGGTCTTGGCATTCAAGAAATGTGAGGGTTTACCGAATATATGTCTCAATCAATATTCGTCCTTGATCTCTGCTCGTATCTTCAAATTCCTGAGAATCTCGACCTGATCACATTGCTTGTACCATTGATTGTCCTGGTCCTTTCCTTATGTTCCCTATGTCGTCTTCTTCAGCGGCATTACTCCCGGACCTGCCAACCAGCCAGAGGAAGCTCGACAAGCCCCCCAGCGCCAGGAAGATCAAGTTCAGCACTCTGGAGTAGCCTCCGAGTTATGCTTCCGGAGGCTCAGAACCTCCAGTCCAGGCAGCTCCGCCCGCTCAACTAGCTAGACAGAATGAGGGACCTTTGGTAATATTTATCAGAGAACTGCTTGCATCCCAAGATCGTCGAGGCGACGCCTTGCATCAGGAAGTTCATGATGCACTAAACCGAGGAGGTCCCCAAGGGAATCAGGCGGCCAACAGTTTCAAGCGCTTGAACCCTCCCTTCTTTGACGGCAGTGAAGATGCGATTGCCGCGGACGCTTGGCTTCAGGATACCGAGGTGGTTCTAGAAGCAGCTAGGACACCTGAGAATGAGAAGGTGGCGGTGGTACGCCTACAGTTGTTAGACTTGGCTCGCGATTGGTGGGCAGCTCAGGCCATAGGGTTAGCGGCACAGTCACTTGGGCGACGTTCAGAGAGAGGTTCCAGACAAAGTACTTCGATGCGGTGGCACGGTACGACCTGCAGACGAGATTCACCAACTTGAAGCAAGGAGGCAGGACGGTCGATGGCCATGCGACCGAGTTTTCTAGGCTGAGTAGGTTCTCCCCCACTTTGGTGGCGACCGAGTTCGATAGGGCTCAGCGGTTCCAGCAAGGGCTGCACTTAGAGATATATTGGCTGTGGAGCAGTGTCGAGCACCAGACGTTCGATGCAGTGTTTAAAGGCAGCAAGGAGGCATGAGTATACCTTCCGGAGAATTGTGGACAGGACCGGAGGCAGGAAGCGGTCCCACAACCAGATGCACCAATCTTCAGCTCTAGCCCCGACAGCTAGGGGTATAACCATTGGAACTCCGAGGGGGCGGCCTCAGTGACGTCGGTTCAGCATTCGACCCGACGTACCGTAGCAGCAGAAGCAGAAGCAGTCTTCCGCGGTAGGATGTTCTCATTGCGGGAAGCCAGGCCATGTAGTGGCAGAGTGTCGTAGGGCACAGGGATTGTGCCTGGCTGTGGAGGAGCAGACCACCAGATAGGGACCTGCCCGAATAGGGGAGGTCCATCATCATCCAAACCTTTCTAGTTCTTCGGTGAGAGGACCAGCCCTAGTTCCAGTCCAGAGCAGCAGCCAGCAACAACAGTACCGAGGCCATTGTTGCCCAGGCCCAGGCCTTCCAGCAGCAGTTCACCCAGGCTCTAGCACAGAACGACAGAGGGGTTTCCAGCAGAGAGGACCCGCAGCTAGAGGTCAGGCTATAATGATGGACCATGGAAGAAGAAGTTGCACAGGTGAGGTAGTGGCAGGTACTATTCTCGTCAACACCTTTCCAGCATCTGTATTATTTGATTCTGGTGCGTCGCATTCATTCATGTCTGCACGATTCACGACACGGATAGGATTGGAGCCCGAGTCATTATTAGTGAGGCTCAATATACTTACTGGTAATGGTCTTGTGGGAGTAGATCGAGTGTTTTCCTCGTGTCGGATCGTAGTTAGCGGTTGAGAGTTCCCCGCTAGATTCATAGAGTTCCCTATGGCAGACTATGATGTAGTCCTAGGCATGGATTGGTGAGGAACCATTATGCTAGGATAGACTGCCATGTTGGCAGAGTTGCCTTTAGTATTCCGGAGAGCCAGAGTTTTCATTTTCCAGAGGCACAGTAGAGCCATCTCCTCCAGTATTGCGGATGGCAGTAGTAGCAGCAGTGCAGTTACCCCGGATAGTTGAAGAGTTTCCAGATGTCTTCCCAGAGGAACTTCCAGGAATGCCACCAGAGCGGGAG
>JANAVB010029418.1:1768723-2256405 GCA_029216955.1 Iris pallida | reverse complement strand
GTGAACCGAAAGTATCGAAAGGTGCGTAACGACATCGTGGACGTGTGGGCTTTGACGAATTCAAATTGGTCGTGTGTGCGCGACGAATTTGATGCGTATCCGTCAAAATTTACCGTATCAATATTTTGCAAATTTGTCAATTACTTTGTGCACGCTCGTCATATCGAGACGAACTTACGCCAACAGGACCGTATCATTTTTTGGTCCTGTATGCCAAGTTTGGTCTGATTCTGAGACGGTCGATCGGAACGTTATTTTCGCGGGCCCACGACCCGATCTAATGGGTGAATTTGTGCACGGCCCACCGAAATCCAACTTTGAACGTACTGATGGGTTTATCTCGTCAAACCGAATTTGTAGACATATAGTTTGATGAATTTAGGGACCGTAGGTTCTGGCATGTTTTTCGGTGCAAAGTGGGTCCAACGGCGGACACCATTTTGACCCGAAATTACCGTTTTGCTTCTGTGTTTAGAATTGGACTTATGGGTAGGCGTTTCTAGCTAATTTGACCATTCTAAAAATGTTGGTAATATTTGTTTCAGCATTAGGAGACTGTTGTGCGAGTTAACCGTTTGTGACTCATTGAGTGGTTTGTAGTTTCGATTTTCTCAGCTCAGGACAACAGGCAGTACATTCTCTGATAGTTTGCATTGCTTTGATATCTACTATATCCGATTCAGTTGTAGTGTTATACTTGATTCTCGACACGAGGATACACGGACTAGTATACGTGAATCTCGTCATGAGATGTCATTCCCGGTTTACCTGGTATATGAGTACATTATTTGATATTATTTCCTGTACTTGTATAGACACCAATTTAGGAGTGGGCTGGGCCCCTGCTCTTCGAATCCCGTGTCATGACCTGTCATGTCTGGATTCATTATACTACTCGGGGATGGAGAGTTATTAGAGGTTATGTGATCATACCCCTACTTGTTTATTACTTGTGTATAGCTCCGCCCTCACCACACGTAGGGTGTAGCCTGACCTTATACTACTTGTGCATAGCTTTCCATTTTGTCCGGCCTGATCCCTATACTATTATACTACCTGTGCATAGCCGGTCAAATGAAACAACCTGATCTTGACCCAAGCCGATCAAATAATGCTCTAATATCTTATGGCACTTTGTTTTTATGTTTACATCTTACCTCAGATTACCCTCCATTATTTATATTCCAGTTTTGTCTTATATCTCACACATGACATGATATCTAGTTCTCTTATACTGTTTTACTTTCAGTCTTGACATTTCATCTTGTATTTCATTATGATTGTCTCTTATAGTACTTGTCAATTCACATGGAACTGCTGTTGGTGTTCGCACTTGCTCATATCCTGACTGTTTTCCATAAATAAATTCACTTTATTTATTGTGTTTCTGGGAAAATTACAACTATAGGAATCTGATCTAAAAGACAATCACTTTATCCCTTAGACGATGCGATGAAGAAAACTTGAACTTCGAAGAACTTGGACAGCAACTGGGCAATCTCTCTGTTCTCTCTGAATTGAATGTAGTCTTTGATGAAGATGAAGAAACTCTCTTTTATAGAGTTCTGGATAACTGTTCTGAAGCATACGCTCAGTCAGTTACTTGACGTGTGCATAACTGCAGGGACGCGTAGCGAATTCTGATGGAGACACATTAGAGTGCGGTTGAAAGTAGTGGAATATATCTAGGAGAGATTGGTGGCATGGATGCCACGTTGCATAACTTCTGAATAAGTGGGTAACTGAGTACAAGACACGTGAGAACGTGTGTTGACTGTACGTTTAAAAGTCATCCTGAATGTATTTGCTGTGATATGCTGTCTTTGTTGAAGAGGAGTCATACGCTCACTTTAATAGAGACATATGTCTTGTATATGCTGACTTGGATAGTATAGAGTTATATAAAGCTGATACGCTCACTTTATTAACAAGGAGTCGTATGGAGTCCATACGCTCACTTTATTAACAGGAGTCGTATGGAGTCCATACGCTCACTTGATTGACAAGGAGTCATATGGAGTCCATACGCTCACTTGATTGACAAGGAGTCGTATGAAGGCCATACGCTCACTTGATTGACAAGGAGTCATATGGAGTCCATACGCTCACTTGATTGACAAGGAGTCGTATGGAGTCCATACGCTCTCTTGGTTGGCAAGGAGTCGTAAGCATTGAGGGAGTAGACACGTGGCTGTCCTCAATCTTCTCAAATATGCCATATCTTCTAATAACTGACAAATATCTCTCGAGCATCGTGTTGCAGATATGATGGCCGATAGACTGTCAGAAATGACAGTAATGATGACTGTGCATTTATGATGGCTGATGAGCTGTTCTCGTAAGAGACAAAATCAATTCTCGAAAACCCATATGACGGTTAATCTTCATAGGGCAGCTGTCTTTGCACGAAAAATGAAGTGTCAGATTCATCCTCCATTAAACGTATGCTGTGCTGTCATTCAAAAAATAATAAAATATTCACTGAGCGTACAGCTTTGACTGAGCGTATAGCCTTGAGCGTATGGCTTTGGCTGAGCGTATGGCCTTGAGCGTATAGCTTTGACTGAGTCTTATGTCAGCGTGTCATAATTTTTCACACCCTACAAGACCCCCTTCAAAGTTTTCGAACTTTATAAATTTCAAAAGTTCAAAATTACTTTGAACTTAAAGTGGGAATAAGTCTTGACACGCTGGCATGATTTTGTTATTTTCCTCAATATCAGTGCAAATCTTTAGGGATTCTGTTTAAAGAACGGCCGCCGTTTAAACTTCGCTTTTCTTCTATAAATAGTTCTTTCGAAACCTAATTCATTTCTTTACTTCTGTATTTGTCTTCGAGAGAGAAAAAGCTCTAAAACTCAAACTTCTTCTTCTTCGACTCAGTCTTCATCAATGGTGCCCAAAGTCGACGCTGTTGCGAAGGGAAAGGGGAAGGCTCCTGCGGAGTCATCTCGACCTACCGCCGCTGCTACTAAGAAGACTGCTGATGAGCGTATTCGACGAAGTGAACGCCCATTGAAGCCCCTCTATGGTGAGGATGGAGATGATGAACAGTAACTATCCCCTATTTAGGGCTCTGGTTAAGACAAGATCATGAAACGTATCCCCTTTTTAGGGTCAATACGTCAGAAAATACGCTTCCTTCTTTAGGGTTTAATCGTATTCCATATTTTTCATTTATACAAAAAATATGTTTTGAGCGTATACGCGTATCTTTGATAGAAATGTCAAAATATGCTGATTTGAAGGAATATGTCATGTCAAGTTGTCTCACTGAGATACGCTAACTCCTTTGTTAGCGTATTTTTGATGAACATCTTGTCAACCATACGCTGATACGCTTAAGAAAAAGATCCAATCATCCTCTAATCTTTGAATAAAAGCTGAGCATAAACTGAACTTAAAATTTATCATACGCCTAGGATAGAGTGAGCGTATGTTGAACTTTGAATCTGCCATACGCTTAGGATAGAGTGAGCGTATGTTGAACTTTGAATCTGCCATACGCTTAGGATAGAGTAAGCGTATGTTGATCTTTGAATCTGTCATACGCTTAGGATAAAGTGAGCGTATATTGGTCTTTGTCATCTCTTTGTGTTGAAGATTTCTAACTTCTTATTCTTCTTTTGCAGTGGATATTCTGGCTCAGGATGCACAATTTGAAGGATGTATAGGAAACAACTATAATAGTGACCTATCACATGTCCGTTTTCCTCAATTTGATGGACCTTCCACAAGGATAGCTATTCTGACAAATCAGGAAAATGACACCCTGCTGAATTTGATGAGTGGACTGCCTCTACAGAGTGTGGATAGTGCTACCCACTCGAAGCCAGCATTTCTTTTTGGAGATGCTATTGATATAAACTCCCAGCCTGCTCTTGATAAAGTGTCATACTCATATTATAGAGATGGTGATGCGAATCAGCCAATGTATCTGACTGGTTTGTCCAAAAGCATCAACATAGCTCGCTTATTCCACGCGAGTCATCAAAGGCAAATGAAGTGGGATATCACTCCATTCCGTCAAGCAAAAGCTGGATGGATAGGATACAGTCAAGGAAGATTTCGAAGTGGTACTGAACCTCATGTCTCAGTTTTGCGAGGATTGCTGCCAGCTACCATTCCTCCTGAGGACTCGGCACTTCTGAGGCCAGTTAGAGTCCCAATCTTTGCAAATAAATTTATTCAGCTAGAAAATGCTGTTTACCCAAAACAGTCTATGAGGCTTACTCGTCTGGTGAACCCGGAGAATACCAGATGGACTGTTCTTGTAAGATGGATTCTGAACAACTTTGGGGAACAGTTAAAGGTGATAGGCCTATATAATGCCATCAAGTTCACCGCTTATGGTTTTAGGCCAAACCCAGATTTATTCTTGGCATTAGCGAAAAGGTATAATTACCGTACCGGCACTTTTATGACTCCAAGAGGCGAGATGGGATTCGCCCTCCATGAGATGGCATACATTTCTCAGCTGCCAACAGGAGATTTGCCATATGAAGAGTATATTCCTTTCATTGATGAAATGAATAAAATTTTCGATGCCAACCCACTGGTTCTTCATGTATTTAAAGAATTAACGTGCCATTACAGTATATGTAAGGCTTTTTATAAGGCACAAGGTGCAGAGGGAGGTTCCAACTGCTATTCTTCTAAGTGGATGGCTATTTATTCCAAGGCCGCACTGAAGAAGTTCAGAAGAAGAAGAAGACTGATCAATATGTCGGTCGCTTTAAACCCCTGAGTCAAGCTGAGATTGACAAACTAATCCAAGACACCACTCATGACGACATCATCATTGAAAAAGACGAAGACACCTACAAAGCTGGTGATAGGTTGGAGACCTATATAAAGCAAGGTGGCCGGAAATTATCTGATGAAGGTCATCTGGCCGGATTTATATCCCTCTGGCTGAGAAACTTTGTAGTACCCGACACCTGTTCAGCAGACAGGATGCACAGAGGAGTTGTTTTTGCAGCAGTTCGTCTGACTTTCGGGTACAAGATGGATTTGCTGACAGCAATGACATGCCGTCTGAATGCTGGCTTAAGGGCATATACAGACAGGATGTTTGAATTGGCGAAGAAGAAGCTCACAACTTTTCCCCAGGTAGAAATGCCCTTTACATATTTATTTGGGTGGCTGCTTCTCCATTTCGAATCTCTCATGAATGTTGGAATGGCTAGACCAGACGATACCTTTTTGGAAAGATACCATCACACACCAAAGTGGAAGTATGACACTCTGACAGACTGTAGAACCATATTAAACAGGGGAGAATTATGGAGTTTCACTTGTGTTCCTCCACCTGTTGGTTATGAAACCATGCCTGGGAAGTTGATTGATGGCATTGGTGCCAATGAGTTAGATGATATTCAACATGAATGGCTGAAGAGGATCAGGCCATCTCACTTGATCTGTCGCCGTGACGATGTCACCTATCTGGAGCCATATCTTCCGAGTAGGTTTGCTCGGCAATTTGGCTATGATCAGTTACATGTGGGAAATGCAACGACATGTTTTGGCTACCAAGGCGGATTAATCGATGGCGCCAGAGCTTGGATATACTATATTGCTAAAGGTACCGGAGCTACTTTTTCCATGCCATATCCGGTTACTTATCGGAGAGGAGCTAAAATGTTGGCGTCTTATGCCAAATTCTATGTATCGGCTAATACCTTCGATGAAAAATTTAGCATCTTAGGTAAAAGCTTCATCCATGTTAATAAGAGATCAACCAAATCAGCCCTGCCAAGAGATTGTCATGACCGAGAAGATCCTCTGGCTACTGATGAAGTTTATGATGAAGTTTTAGAGAATCTCTTCTCTGATGAACTTCATCAGCCATTACGTGTATCCATTGGAAGTGCTGAAGAGAGTGTATCTGCCGACAGTACACCGAAAAGGAAGCGGGGCAAAGATGCTTCTGGGCCTGCTCCAAAAAGGGTTACTCGGGCAGAGGCTCATAATCGTGGAAGACGAATCAGAGATGCGGACGAAGCAGGTAGTGACTCCAAAGATGATTATCCTACTATTCCACTAACAAAAAGAATAGAAAGGAAGGTGATAGTTTCAAAGACTAAATCTGTGATTTGTCTCGATGCAGAGAGTCCCACCAATCGTGCCGAGCGATTGGCTTTAGAGAAGCAAGCTGCCTTTGCTTCTTCTGTAAAGATAGAACCTATTGAAGAGGATGTGCCTGAACCTGCTGAACCATCTATGCCTTCTGATATGGAGTTGATTCCGCCAACGACCGATGATGCGCAGGTGATTAGTCAACCGCGGTAGAGGCCGAGAATCAGACTAAAACAGCTAATGACTTACTGATTTCGAGAGAATCAGTGAAGGAAGCCACTACTCTCAAGCCAATTGCTGAAGTTTCGGAGAGCAATAAGAGTGACGACGAACAGGTTGACTATGAACCTTCGTCTCATTCCTTTGAAAAAGAGGACATGGAGATAGAAGATGAGCTACCATCTAAAACTCAAATTGATATACTGAAGACAGCTGGTCAACATTCAGAGTTGACTCCAGAGCCGGAGAAACTTCTAGAAATAGAAGTCCATGTTCCGAGTACTTCTGGGGCGGACAGCAGTGAAATAAATCCAGTGTCAGAAAACACTCTGAACAGACTACGAGCTGGGCTGAATGATCCAAAAGAAATAGAATACGAACCAGCTTCATGTAATGTTTTATTCAGTAAAGTTTTGTCTTTTTCTTGCTTTATTGTCGTTTAATTTTGGTCATGCTTCTCTGATTCCAACAGTTGTAGGAACTGTACCGGCAATGAGCTCGACTCAAGCCCCACTTGTATAGACTGATATAGGTGAGGGGAGCTCACATTTGCCTAATTCCCCAAAAGCACCCACCTCAGCTCCCAGAATAGAGGCTACTCCTACTCCTTCCTTTACAGTTGCAGCAACTCCCGATTTTGAAACAGGGATAGCAAAGGTCATGGGGATGTATTCAGAGATTATTTATTCATATCTGGATACATTCTCAAGGCGACTTATGAAGGATGAAACTATACCTTTTTCGAATCTTCGAGCGGCGATTAGTTTCCCGCTTTTAGCTTTGAGACAGGCTGGTTATGAGACCCAGTATGTCTTCTTTGAGCATCTCCTGGATGATTTAGAAGCAACCATCCATAAGTACTGGGAGATCAAAAAGGAGGATATTAAGTCTTTGACTGCAGCTGAGATTGCCCAATTAGAAAGTGAAGCTCAAGCTCAGCACACTGCTTTGAAAGAATTCCTCGCTCTGTCTTCTGAAGAGTTACTGGCGAAAGATGAAGAAATAATAACCACTCGTCAGAATATGGAGCGTTTAGAGAAAGATGAAGCATCAAAAGCTGAAGAGCTTAAGAAGTTGAAGGCGGAGCTGGCTCGTCTTCAAGAGGAAATTGCCTCTATAGAAAAGGAGCAATCGGAGATTGCCACTGCTCGTATATCTGAAGCTGAACGCTGTCAACTTTTACAGCAAGAGCGGGAACTGATGCAGGCTAATCAGATTGAAGAGACAAATCGTCGTAGCTCTATTATCGTGGATTATGACCAACGAATGGTTGGAATTGAAGCAACAGAGCGAATCCATAAATCTCATAAAAAAAGATGAATAATGTAATTGTTCGTATTCAGGAGATAATTACTCCTCCTAAATAGATCTTTTACATTTTTCATGTGTTGAATTGTTGATACCCACTTGTAATCAATATTTTGACTTTGATTGAAGAAATGAATATCTTGACTTGATTTCAATTCTGTGGATGATATTTTTGTAGAAAATATGTTCAGAGGTAAATAATACATGACATATTTCAATAGAATAAAATATACAAATAAACTTTGTAATTTTATCAGATGATATTAAACCAAAGATAATTTTAGTTTAATACTGATTAGAGAAAACATAATTCAGATATAAAGATATCTTTGGATTCTATTTTCCATGATCTTTGAACTCGAAAATCAAAAGACTAGATATCATTTTCATAGAATAGAAAATATGATACTGAGATAGAAAATTCAGAGGTAATATGGACGTGATTTTCTATACGAGATCTTTATTAAATCCACTGGGGATCTAATAAGACAGAATATCAAATTCTCTGGGAAGATAATACGTGGTAGAATATCAGTTTCCGCTGGGGATAACGATATCGAGATAATTTTTGTAGGGAAGAATTAACTCTGATTTTTATATTCGCTGGGGAATAAGGAAAATATTATATATTGATGAGATTTATACATAATATTTCTTTAAAAATTTGCCATTGATAGGCATCATCGTGACTTTACCATCCATAGAGGCAAGCTGATATGCTCCATTAGAGAAGACTTTGTTTACTACGTATGGCCTTCCCATTTTGCGTCAAATTTGCCTTTGCTCATATGTGTCATGGTCATCGGACGTCTGACGGTAAGGACCAATTCTCCCTTCTGATATGCTCTGACTTTCACTTTCCGGTTAAAAGCTTTTAAAATTTGGGCCTGATACAGCTCGATATTTTGTTGAGCATACAATCGCTTTTCATCAAGAACTTCCAGCTCTTGAAGTCGAAGACGATCATTATTTTCTGTTGTAAGTTCATTGGAGATTGCGATTCTCAGAGAAAGAATCTGGATCTCAAGGGGAAGAACAGCTTCACACCCATATACCAAAGAGAAAGGCGTACATCCAGTCGCATTGCGAACTGTGGTGCGGTTGGCCAATAAACATTCACCAAGCTTCTTGCTCCAGTTGCGTTTGTTGGAAGAAACGAACTTTTTCAAGAGTTTGATGATCGTTTTATTGAAAGCTTCTGCCAATCCATTAGCTGCTGGATTATATGATATAGAAGCTAAATTATTGATTCGATGGTCGTCGCAGAATCGAATAAATTTTTGACTGACGAACTGCGGTCCGTTATCATAAATAATACGCCGAGGAACACCAAATCGATAAATGACATGATGTTTGACGAAGTTGATGACATTAGAAGTTTTGACTTCAGATAACGGGATTGCTTCTGCCTATTTGGAAAAGTAATCGGTTATTGCTAGAATAAACCGATGTCCTTTTGATGATGGCGGGTTGATAGGACCAATGACGTCCATGCCCCAAGCCTCGAAGGGCCATGATGTCGCTGTTGGATGTAAGAACTCTAATGGTTGATGGATAAAGTCTGCATGAATTTGACAGGCTTTATATTTTCGAGCATATTAAATGGCGTCAGCCACCATCGTGGGCCAATAATAACCCATGCGTCGGATACGATCTTGAAGTTTAGGACCTGGTTGATGGGGTCCGCAAACACCATCATGTGCCTCACGGATAATCTTTTGTGCTTCTTCGCCAGCGATGCATCGGAGGAGAAGACCGTCGTAGGCCCGACGATATAGTGTCTTCGTTGTATGATTATAATAGAATCTGAGAGATCGACGCCGGATAGATGCTGCTTCGCTCGGATTGTCGGGAAGTATGTCATACAACACAAAGTCTAAAAACGGACGTCTTCAGTCTTCAGTTATGGCTTCTGTTTTGTTAGAAAAGACATATTCCATAGTAGAATCGGAAGAAGACGAAGACACTCTGTCAAACCTTAATCCAGTGCTAAGGTTGGATGAAAATTTATCAAGGTTAAGAGAATTTTCATCTGGATTATGGGGAAAACCCAAAGCCAAATTATTTTCAACATAGAATAATTCTCGGTTATGAACCACTATCACTTGCTGACGTCTGATTGGTATGGCTAACACAGCGGCAAGATTAGCCAAAGCATCGGCTTCTGTATTACAGACTCGTCGAACGTGTTCAATAAAGAAACCTTCAAAGGAGGAGGCCATAGAGAGTGCTGCTCGATGATAAGGTATCAAATCTTGATGACGGACTTCATACGTTCCTCTGATCTGATTGATGATAAGCTTGGAATCTCCATAAACTTCTAAATATTGAATATCCAGATGTTTAGCAAGTTGAAGACTGATGAGCAATGCATTGTATTCGGCTACATTGTTTGAACATGATTGATCCAGAGAATAAGCCCTCTGAATAGTTAGTCCTTCTGGGGATACGAGAACAATCCTAACTCCGGCGACAATATTGCCATTAGGACCTATTCTAGATGCTCCATCAAAGAATAGACGCCAAGTAGGAGTTTTTTCAGAAACCAGATTCGATCCAGAACTTCATCTGGAATCTCATCATATAATTTAGAATTTTCTGGAACCGCATGAGCCGCCAGAAAATTAGCAAGAGCCTGTCCTTTAACTGACTTTTGAGAAATATAATGCATGTCGTATTGAGCTAACAAGATTCCCCAATTAGCTAGTCTAGAGTTGAGAATACCGGGTTTCTTCATCATAATCCTGATGGGATTCACTCTGGAAATGACGTGAATCGTTTGACCGATAATATAATATCGCGTCTTCTGAACGGCAAACATTAATGCTAGGCATTCTTTCTCGATTGGAGAATAACGCGGTTCAGCACCTGTCATTGTGCGACTGAGATAATAAATAGCCTGTTCATGGCCATCTTTATTTTTTTGGGCGAGTAATGCACCGAGAGAATGATCCATGGCTCGAACATATAGAAGGAATGGTATTCCCGAGATGGGAGGTACCAAAACCGGAGGGTTCATGAGATACTGTTTGATATCGTCAAATGCTTTTGATATTCTTCGTTCCAGACGAAAGATACACCTTTCTTCAGAAGTTTGTTGAATGGTCTGCAGCGTCCTGATAAGTTAGAAATGAATCTCCTGATATAAGCAATTCTTTCTTGAAATCCTCGTAGCTCTTTTAAGGTGCGTGGAGGACGCATCTCTTGAATGGCTTTGATCTTCTCGGGATCCACGTGTATACCTTTAGCGGTAATGACGAAGCCGAGAAATTTGCCACTAGAGACGCCCAGAAAGGACTTAGTAGGGTTCATTTTAAGTTGATACTGACGTATTAAATCGAAGATAGTCTTCAAATCTTGGATATGATCCTCCTTTCGTCGACTTTTGACTGCAATATCATCAACATAGCATTCGACTATTTTCCGAAGATGTTCGCGGAATATAGTGCTCATTGCTCGCTGATATGTTGCTCCTGCATTTTTGAGACCAAACGGCATTACTGTATAACAGTATGTACCGATCGGCGTTCTGAAGGAAGTATGTCTCTTGTCATCTGGAAACATTTTGATTTGATTGTACCCCGAATACCCATCCATGAATGACATTCGTTCGAAACCACACGTTTTATCGATCATGACGTCGGTAATTGGAAGAGGAAACTCGTCTTTAGGACAAGCCGCATTGAGATCGCGAAAGTCTATACAGAATCGGATCTTGCCGGTCTTTTTGAGGACAGGAACGATGTTAGCCACCCATTCAGGATGTTGTTCCTCTCGAATAAATTCGGAAGCCATAAGCTTGTTGACTTCAGCTTCAATTGCATCCATAATGTCTGGACGAAATCGTCGTTGTTGTTGTTTGACCGGTTTAGCATTTGGCATGATATTAAGTTTGTGCGTTGCAATCTTCGGATCTAGTCCTGGCATATCTTCGTAGCTCCAGGCGAAGATATCGATATAATCATGAATAAGCTTGATCATGTCTTACTTATCTGTTTCTGAAAGACTTTCGCTAATGAATATTGGTTTGGGGGACCCCTCTTCACCAACATCAATTTGGATCAATTTATCTTCAGTGGGAGGTTCTCTTTGCTCGAACCTGAATTCCCATTGGTTATCTAATCTTTGAGCCCATTGTTCTGATTCGGGTGATATTTCAAAATTATCCTCATCTTCATCATTTTCTTGCGGGCCATCGGCAGAGACCATATTGATGGATAGAATAGAACGATGAAAATTGCCAATACTTGTGTCAGAATCCCAAGAGAGGGAATCGGAAGACTCAGATCGTTCGTCTCCATCGGATTCTGAATCCTCATGGACTGTGTTGATAAAGGAGATAGGAGCAATGTAACCTAAACCATATTTTGTCCTTCCGTATGTTAATGGAGGAATTCGAACAGGCATTCTTCTTCCTTTTCCATTATTGAGGCTGGTTCTGAAGTCATAACCCATATTCTTGATGATATTTTTGGACTGCTGACTGTAGCGACGTAGTTGTAACCTTCCAGTATCGTCGTTTTTGTCATCTTCTTCCAGGTCAGGAGGATTCTGGGGTCCTTTATAGAAGAATATTGGATTTTCTTCCAACTTTCTAATAGGGACCACGAAGTATGATTTTTGTATAGACTCTAATGATACTTCTATATGAAGAGTTTGAACAACTCCTATAGTTAGTGGCTCTAAGCTATCTAGCAATTGTAAATAACTTTGTACATGATTACAGACATCAATATACTGTAAAGGAGATGCTTCATTAATATTAGATGCTGTATTTACAGAAGAAGGCTGGGCCTTATCAGACTTAGTCAAATTAATGACTAAAGGGGGAGAAGAAGAGCGATCAGAAGTTTTGTTTCGATTAAGATCGATAACAAAAGGCTCAGAAGAGGTGAGCTCCCTTGAAGAAGATCGTGGATAAGTAGTACGTCCACTGACTGGAATGACTAGAGTATCTGGTCTAGCCTGAGAAGATGGAGGGGGAGTGGTGCGTCCACTGACACGAATTATCAGCGAACTTTGTGGGGCTTAGGAAGACAATACAGTAGTACGTCCACTGACAGAAATTATCAGTGAACCTTGTTCATATGGTTTAAGAGACTGCGGATGAGTGATACGCCCTTTTACAGGAATAACAAAGGTGTCGACTTTTGATGTCTCATCGTCGTTATCCATAGCTTGCAAGACTTTTGAGTATTCATCTTTGTACATGCGAGAGTCATTGAAGTAAGCTTCGACTCCTCTGAATGGATAGAGATCTGCAACTTTCTTTTGAACCTCTCCATTATCATTAACATATTTGAAACATTGATGAAGAGTCGAAGGAACAATATTATGTTCATGCAAGAATGGTCTCCCCAATAGAGCATTATATGAGCAACCATGATTGTTGATGATGTAGAAAGTAACCTTAGTAGGAAGATTGCCTATTTGAAATTTGAGGCAAATCTTGCCCAAAGGCTCACTTTTTCCATGATTGAATCCCAGGATGGTAGTGATAGTACTGGAAAGACTATGCACGGGTATTTTAGTACATCTAGCATAGTTTTTGGCATAATACTGAGAGCGAATCCTGGATCAATCAGTAGACGATCAACCTTCATAGAATCGACATATCCTGTATAATATAAAGGACGGTCATGTCGATTATCCTCTAGCAGCATATCGTCCTGCGTAAAGGTAATGTTTGGAATTAATTCCAATACATTATGGCAATGAAGACGAGAGACTGGTTCTGTTCCCGGCTTCTTGAGGAAAGTCAGGCAGGTTTCTGCTTGCAACAGCGCTTCACTCAGAGTTTCTCGAGTCTCTTTAGAGAGGCGTAAGAGCTCGAAGATTGACAATTTAGCTGGTGTATTGGCTAGTTGAGCCAATATATCAAAATTATAAGGCCTTTCAAGTCCTGTAGGAGATGACTTCTTCAATGGTTTGTCGAAGCGAACTTGTTGTTTGCCTTTGTCAACTGCTGTTGGTTTAGAAGGAACCGTCTCAACAGGAGCATTTGAAGGTCCTTCGCTAGAGATTGGTGTTGGAGTTGTGACTGGAGGGACATCAGGAGTTTCTTCAGGAATTTCAGCATAATCTTTCAGATATATTTTCCTGACCGAGTTCCGGCAAGAACTTCGATTTCAGGCTCAGGCTCAGTGTCTATCGAAACCATGTTGCAATTCTTCATCTTGCTCTTGGCTCTTTTGTGCTTGATGAGAGTTTCATTCCAGAAACCAAGGCCAACACGAGATTGATTATGTCTCATAGTGATGGCTAAAGGTGCTTGGAGTCCTTTGCCTGAGTTTAAACCAGGAGCAGTGACTAGATCATAACCCATCTTTGCCATTAATTCACGAGATTGTGAACTATATAGATGGAATGCAGGCTTATATCTATCTTCAAATTGAGGTACAGTTTTTACTTCCGTAGGAGGTGAATTTCCTGCCAAGATGAAAGTAGAGGTTAGAGAAAGATTGGGTGTGATATTAGAAGTCACATTGCACGACTTAGTCTTTCCAGGCTTCCTTTTAGACAAAGGAGTCTTCCGAGGAGAAGAGGAAGACGTCTCGAACTCCGTCATTAAATCCGGGTGAATCCACATGATCTCTCCCTTTTTAGTTGTGACAGGAACAAGTCCTTCATTCTGTGCTGGTGGGATGTTCACAACTTCAAGAGTTGCTTTGGGGATAGGAACAATCCCATTTTCCACCATTAACGGAGGGAAGTCACCGAACTGCATTGAAATCACATTTGCTGTGACTGTCTTGTCTTTAGATGTCAGTGTCACAGCTCCTGATTTAATCATTTCCTGGATCTTTCCTTTTAATACATAGCAAGACCGGATTGTATGACCCAGCATTCTATGATATGGACAGTATTTTGGATGATCCGTCTTGTTGGCTTCATCAGGCTTTTTGATTTCTGGCAATTGTATCTTGTTACCTTTGAGCAAGCATTCAAAGATACCCTGAACATCGTCATCGTCGAAAGAATACTCTTCCTTCGGCCGAGGAGGTCTCTGTTGTTGATTTGTTGGAGCTGGGGTAGCTTGGGTAGTCATTATCTCTTGACTTTTGCTCTGGAGATTGACTTCAAGAGCCTCTTTTCCTTTACGATTGTTGGGTCGAGCACTATTACCAGTACTCTGATTTGATTCCTTGGGAGTCATTTGTACCCCCCAGGCCTTTGAAGGTCTCAGCACTGACTTCGGCGGCTTTGGCACTAACGATGAAAGAAGGCCAATCTTGGAATTGAGTGAACCCTGTCCACATGCTGATGATTGGTAAGAGATTCGACTTGCAAGTGTCGATAGTAACAGCATCGGGAGTTCCGAGAGGCATTTTGAGGGCTTCTCTTCTGAATCTTTCAATGAAGCTCTCCGTGCTTTTATTATTATTCTGTTTAATTCTTATGAGGGCCGACATAGTCATATCATTAACGCCTTCATAGAATCGTTCTAGAAACATCTGTTTGAATCCAGCAAATAAAGTAATACACCCATCAGGGAGACTTCGATACCATTCATAAGCGGTTCCTTTAAGACAACCGACGAATACCCGAGTGAGGAGGGCATCGCTTGGTTGCAACTGATCAGTCATTACTTCAAAATGATTAATAAACTGACTTGGGGAGGTAGTTCCATCAAAGAAAGAGATGGTCGGAGGTTTGTATTTTGGGGGATACGATACCTCCTTCCATTATATAGGATAAGGCTGCTTGAAACCCAATCTTTGTAAGCCATCTTTTTGCTTGAATGCTTCAAACTGAGACCGAAGATTTTTCAACTCTTCAGTGACAGCTCCAGAAGATTGCGGTGTTGTTGCTTGTTGAGTATAATTGGGAGGAGGTACTACAGCATATGTATCACCCCCAGCTCCGGACTGACTTGGAGTGGGTTGCACAGGAACATTAGACTGTACCCCCAGAATAGTAGAGGGTTCCGGGTTTGGGGTAACAGGAGTATTTAATACCACTGGTGGTCCTGTTGGTTGAACTTGCTGAGTTCGTTGTTGAGCTTGCATAAGAGTATGCATAGCAGTCAATGTATCTGCCATAGCTCGCAACTGTTGTTCCAAGGAAGAAATTCTCTGTTCATGAGCTTCAGTGCTAGTCGAAGGCTCTTGATTACCATCTACCATATAAGCGGTAATCGTTCGAGGAATAGACGATGAAACAGTCTGTTCTGAATCATCGCTGTGAGAATCAGTCTCTTTCCCGAGGCTATTTACAGGAGTAAATATCGGGAAGTTGGACTCTCCAAGGAAGTCCTCTGTGATCTCCGGATTATCACTTGGATGAGAAGAAGACGAGACTCTGGTCGAGGCTCTGGTCCTGGATCGGGTGCCGAGGTAAACACCATCTTCAGAATTTGACATAGCATCAGATCGTATTCTACCCCCAATATTTCTGGAGGTCATGTTGACAGAAGCATAAAGAGGTTCGTCTTCGTCCAGTATTGGTTCATGTTGAATTCGTTCGAAAACAGATCGTCGTTTTGGTGAACAACAACACTGAATCACAACCCGAGGTTGGAAATTACAACCATGCTTTTCATGGCAAATATGAGCAATGTCATAGCCAGATGGAGTGTCGATTCTCCGTTTATTTTGCAAATGTTCCCGGAGATCTGTAGGAACAGATTGGGAAGTACTTGAAGATGGTTTCTGTGTAGAAACTTGTCTTTTATTCTTCTGTCTTCTCGGTTCTTGAGTGTATAAAGACCGATTAATTTGAGCGATATAGTTCTTGGCATATTCTGTATCAGGGTCTAGTATACTTGTCTCAGTTTGATAAGGCTTCTTTATACCGAAAGTGGAACCGAGATGATTTCGGTTAAGCTTGTTACGAAGATCCGTAGGAGATATGACTTTAGTATCAGTCTTGAATACTTGTAATTTGCCTTTCTCAGATCGGGAAATTTTGAGAGAAGGAAGATGGACATTATTCCGACTGGGAGTCGGTAATAATCCATCTTTAGAGGAAGTAGCCAAAAGGCGTTTTCCTTTGTTTGATCTAGTAAAAGTACTAGTCAAATTAACTCCAGAGGTAAAGACCTTAGGAGTAGAGGAGTTGACTAAAGAGCCTTTTTCTTTGGTTGGCACAAGATGTGCAAGTTGTGGGGGAATCATTTGTATGTTCTGTGGAAGAGAACCCCCAGTCTGATTTTGAGAAACAGTCAAAGGACTGTATTGGTTGGCATACGCTGACTTCAGTTTGGAATTCTGGTCATATGCTGCCTTTTTACTAGCATACGCTGGCTTTGGCTTAGCGTACGCTGCCTACTGTTGGCTTTTGTTGTATGCTGCATTTGTCGAAGGCTGCCCTTTGACTGCCATACGCACAGAGTCATTAATGGCTAAAGAGCCGACTGCTGTCGTAAGGGTAGAAGGAGAAGAGACTTTGACATATCCAGAGATGGTTTTCCTTGGACACGCTGACTTAGTTAAAGAACTCACTTTGTCAGCGTGACTAGGAGAAGCCACTGTTGCCGTGTTCAGAGATGCCGAGGCGTGCTTCGTTGAAGTTGGAGACGTGTTCTTGTCAGCGTGAGTGACAGAAGCGTCTCGGGCCGTCGAAGAAGACTTAGGGACATAGACAGAGCGTCCCTTCTTTTTGGTAGCAAGAAGAACGGAGGAAGCAGTTCGGCCCTCCTTCACTTTGAGCATTTCTTCGTAAGCAGATTGGTCGAATTGTACAACCATCACTTTCTTCGTCGAGCCGATCGATGAAGTATCGCATTGAGTTGTTGCTATCTCGTTGGAGGAGACAGCTTTCCCCAGCAGAGTCGCCAATTTGTTTTCCATAAATAAATTCACTTTATTTATTGTGTTTCTGGGAAAATTACAACTATAGGAATCTGATCTAGAAGACAATCACTTTATCCCTTGGACGATGCGATGAAAAAAACTTGAACTTCGAAGAACTTGGACAGCAACTGGGCAATCTCTCTGTTCTCTTTGAATTGAATGTAGTCTTTGATGAAGATGAAGAAACTCTCTTTTATAGAGTTCTGGATAACTGTTCTGAAGCATACGCTCAGTCAGTTACTTGACGTGTGCATAACTGCAGGGACGCGTAGCGAATTCTGATGGAGACACATTAGAGTGCGGTTGAAAGTAGTAGAATATATCTAGGAGAGATTGGTGGCATGGATGCCACGTTGCATAACTTCTGAATAAGTGGGTAACTGAGTACAGGACACGTGAGAACGTGTGTTGACTGTACGTTTAAAAGTTATCCTGAATGCATTTGCTGTGATACGTTGTCTTTGTTGAAGAGGAGTCATACGCTCACTTTAATGGAGACATATGTCTTGTATATGCTGACTTGGATAGTATAGAGTTATATAAAGCTGATACGCTCACTTTATTAACAAGGAGTCGTATGGAGTCCATACGCTCACTTGATTGACAAGGAGTCATATGAAGGCCATACGCTCACTTGATTGACAAGGAGTCGTATGGAGTCCATACGCTCACTTGATTGACAAGGAGTCGTATGGAGTCCATACGCTCTCTTGGTTGGCAAGGAGTCGTAAGCATTGAGGGAGTAGACATGTGGCTGTCCTCAATCTTCTCAAATATGCCATATCTTCTAATAACTGACAAATATCTCTCGAGCGTCGTGTTGCAGATATGATGGCCGACAGACTGTCAAAAATGACAGTAATGATGATTGTGCATTTATGATGGCTGATGAGCTGTCCTCGTAAGAGACAAAATCAATTCTCGAAAACCCATACGACAGTTAATCTTCATAGGGCAGCTGTCTTTACACAAAAAATGAAGTGTCAGATTCATCCTCCATTAAACGTATGTTGTGCTGTCATTCAAGAAATAATAAATTATTCACTGAGCGTACGGCTTTGACTGAGCGTATGGCCTTGAGCGTATGGCTTTGGCTGAGCGTATGGCCTTGAGCGTATAGCTTTGACTGAGTCTTATGTCAGCGTGTCATAATTTTTCACACCCTACACTGACAGGATAACCTCCATTATTTTTCGGAGGATTTAGATGCAGATTGCCCGACCTACTACGGGTTTGGCATAGATAGAGCCTACGACCAGGACCAGCCTGTGGACCCGGTGCTTGTAGAGGACGCACCGCCAGTAGTGACCTAGTTCACCTAGATTTTGTCTTGATTACATTCCAATTTGATACTTTGAGACTTGTAGTATTTATTTTGGGATATTGTTTTATGTCTTGGTTTTTGAACTTGTGATTGCGACTCAGCGTTGTTTCAGACTATTTATCTCATCTTTATCTTTATCATCGTGTTTATCTTCCTTAGAATTATATGATTGAGTTGTGGTTATATTCCTCCGTACAGAGATGACAGGTTATATTATTGTGTCTTAGATTCTATATATTCTACATAACCTTTACAGCGTTCTACCGCCGATACTACGGCGTAGGCTGGACGTACCTACGTGCTCGTGCCCCTAAATAGGGTGCGGGTCGTGACAGTGCCACAACGACGAGTTTCTATTACCAAGTTGTAGGTGGATTAAGGGTTCTCCGAGGCATCGGCCAAGTAGGATACGACGCCAGGATGCGGATGAGCGATTGTTGGCGACGGCTGTCGTAGGGTGTGAATGTCGAAAGTATCTGGCCTTCATGGATCTAGTGCAGATGGATGTATCCGAACGAAGCTTCCACCACAACTTTATGGAGAAGGCATCAATGATGTGCGCTAATTTGCTGAAACCCAGACCACCCGTGTTGGTAGATTTGGCCGTCGAGTCCCAGCTAGCCCAGTGGTGTTTGTCCTTGCCATCGAGATATCCTCAGAAGAAGCTGGCGAAGAGGGACTCCAAAGAGGATAATAACTTCTTAGGGGGAGAACAGACGGCCAGGGTGTACATAAGGATAGAGGTAAGGACGTGCTTGATGAGAATCATCTTACCTCCAGGTGAGAGAGTCGCGTTGTGCCATCCTGCAATTGTGTTTTTAATTTTGTTCACTAGCCCGTCGAAGATTCCCGAACTAGATTTGTCGTAAACCAGCGGGCACCCCAGGTAGGAAAATGGTGGGTAAGCAATGGAGAATAAGGTCAGGTTGGCGAGCCTGGCCGAGTGGTTCCTATAGGCTTTATGGTGAGTGTAGATAACACTTTTATCGGTGCTAATCCGCTGTCCAGAGCACCTGGTGTACCTCTCCAGAGTACTAGTGACAACCTCCACTGATCCAATATTATCGGATGAGAAGATGAGGATGTCATCGACGTAAGCCAGATGTGTGATTAGTGGGCAGCCCGTGGTGGTATAGAAGTGGTAGAATCTGGGGGTATTTGCTATGTTATTAAGGATTCTGCTGAGCGCCTCGGCCGCGGTAATGAAGATGGTGGATGATAGAGGGTCACCTTGCCGGACTCCGCGGATGGATTTGAAGAAACCGTCAACTTGCTCGTTGATAACAGTGGAGAACCAAGAGTTGCTAATAGATCTGAAGATGACGTCTATCCAGCTCTCGGAGAATCCGATGGCCCTGAACATCCAAATCATGAATTACCAGTCTAGACGATCATATGCCTTTTCCATATCTTGTTTGATGGTGACGTTTCCTCCTAGCCTAAAATTTCATGCACGTAATCATCTCTTGAGCAAGAAGGATGTTATCGGTGATGTTCCGACCGGGGACAAAACCGCTTTGCTCCTCAGATATGATCTTGGGAAAGAGGGAGGACATGCGGGTTGCGATGATCTTGGAGATGATTTTATTGGTGAAGGTGTATAAGCTGATAGGTCTGAAGTCTTTGAAGGTCTCCGGGTTGTCTTTCTTAGGGATAAGAATAAGGTTGTCGTGGAAGATGGCTTTAGGGTAATTCGCGCCTTGGAAGAATGCAACGACGGCCTCGTGAAAGTCTGATTCGATGATATCCCAGCAAGATCTGAAAAAACTCCTATTGAAGCCATCTTGCTCGGGCGTGCTGTGCGCGTTGAGGGCCCAGACAGCGGTCTTGACTTCCTCAGCGGAGGGGGGGTCAAGAGTTGCACGTTCTCCTGCTCGTCGATCAGGGTAGGGATCGCTGCCAAGAACTCCTTATCCATAGCGACGATATCTTTGGAGACAATGCCAAAATTTATCGCTTTAGCGACGGCCTTATCCGTCGCCCGGCCGTCGGTAAATGGTAATACCGACGGATGGCCGACAGATTTTGGTCAAAAACATCCGTCGGGAAAAGACTCATCGCTAAAAATAATCCGTCGCCAAGTTGTCGTCCAGCGACGATTTTGTGATAAATTTTTGTCAACCATACTCGTACATATCGCGACAAATTACCAATTAATTTCCATCAAAGCGCGTATCAGAAAGTTAATGACACATCGCCTTAGTGACGGCCATATCCGTCGCTAAAATGATCGGTAGTTGCGTATCAGAGAGTATCTGATACACAATATCCGTCGCGAATCCGTCACTAAATAGTCGGTAAACGCGTATCAGAGAGTGTCTGATACGCAATATCCATCGCTAACTCGTCGCTGGTAGTCGCTAGTTGTCGATGGGCTCCCGACGGAATAGCGGCGATACATCCGTCGATCCGGTTCTGTGTTTTTTTTATATTTCCAGAACCTTGCCGATGGACTATCCGTCGGTGAGTGGTCGCCATCCGTCGCTAGCTTGGAATAGTCCCAGTTAGCGACGGATATTCCGTCGGTGAGTAGTCGCCATCCGTTGGGAACTTGGAATAGTTCCAGTTAGCGATGGATATTCCGTCGGTTGGTAGTCACGGGTCCGTTACTAACTGGGAATTTTTTGAATTTTTTTGCATAAAACAGAGCATTCTCTGTTCACACAACATCCACCAACATGAATAATGCAAATTATCCACACAAATATTTCAAATTATCCAATATTTCAAATTATCCACATTATCTACACAAATATTTCAAATTATCCAATATTTCAAATTATCCAATATTTCAAATATTCAATATTTCAGTCAACTTTATCTAATATTTCAAATTATCCACACAAATATTCAATAATTAAACAGTTTTCAAAATCTTCGAATACAAACATCAACGAGGAGGAGGAGTTGGATCATCCAATGGTGTTGGTACTCCCTGCTGCGCCCGACGCATGTACACTTCCACCAGGTGTGGCGGCAATCCATATAAGAAATGGTCTGGAAGTTGGCGTAGCTACTCTAGCGTCATCAGGTCGAGAAGGTTCGTCACAGCAGGAGTGGTACGATAGGGGCAGTAGGATCAAAAGAGAGACGCCCGACAGAAGAAGGACCGGCAACACGAGTAGACGGACCGGGAGCAGACGGACCGAAAGCAGTAGAAGGACGTAAAAAGTATGTAGAAAACTGCGCCCGCAAGTCCGACATCGCCTCGTTCAGATGCGCAATCTGGGACCTCACATCATCGTCTGTCAGGGCCGTGGGAGGAGACATGGGAGGTAGAAATCTCAGAATCGTCGCGTGCAACGACGCTAGGGAGCCGACTCCGTACAGGCGCCCTTTCTTAAATCTGCCGACGGTATCTACGAACATGTCGTCGTAGCGAGCGGTCGTAGAAGAGGGCGTCCCAACGGGGGTCGTTTCGCCGACATCCTCAGGAGCATATGGCTGAACCCGTCTAAGGGCCTTACGATACGCAGCATATCAAATGAATGTGTTTATACTATAAGTTTACCTAAGTTATAATCTAAATCCTATGTTTCCCTAAGTTATAGTCTGAATCCTAAGTTTACCTAAGTTATATTCTGAATCCTAAGTTTACCTAAGTTATAGTTTGAATACTTATAATTCTAACATAAGTCTCATAAACGTAAGTACTTATATCTGTCTCCTTGGCCCTCTCGTCAACGAAGCTCCCGTCCTTCCGTCTCTTGTGGGTATCCTGGAATACATCGTGCATGGTGACCGAGTCAGCATCTCACCAATAATCGTAGTGAATTTAACCCTCCTTCAACGCCCGTTGGGTCTGCATACGAAATATTCGTAGAATTTAATTAATTAAGTATATTAATAGTACCGAATTAGATAGTGGAATAAATTTGTGGTATCTCACCAATTCTGCAAGCGTCGCTGTGTGGGACTTTGATCCCCCCGTATGTAGTCCCGTGGCCCGTCGGTTCGCTTTTGCTTTTTTCGATTTCTCCTTGAAGGCAGGCGCATCCATCTTCTCCAAGAGCTGCTCATAGTAGTTGTAAAACCCCTAAATTTTCTACTAAATTATTTTATTAAATTTGGTACTGAATTTTTTTATTTTTGTATTGTACGTTGCATAGTCGTATTATACGTCGTACACGGAATTATATTTTTCGAAATTGCTCGACGAGTGCGATTATGTGTGAGCGTACATATTTTTGAAAAATATTATTTTTCTATTTTTATAGTTCCAAGATAATATAGATAATAATTATTTTTAGTTATCAAAATTACTAAATATAAGAGTTATTTACGAAAAGTCTTCTTTTAAAATGGTATATTAGAAAAGTATATATTGTAAATATTATTTGTCCACGCATACATATTTCGTAATTATTTATTAATTTATTTTTAAAAAATAATGTATTTTTGAAATTAATATTATTAGTATTTTAGAAAATATATTTTAAAATTATTGTGGCATTTAAATCTTGATTTAAATTTATGGATTTATTTAAATAGTTAAATATTTGAAATTTGATTTTTGATTTTGAACTAAAATTTAATTAGATTTAAATTCGATTTGTATTTGGATTGGATTGATTTTAAATTAATATTGAATTTATCTAATGGAGATTTAAACAATCCTAATGATTATCCAATTGGGCATTCCCACCTCCTATATATAGGAGAGGTACTCCTCTAAGTTTTTCACATCCATAGTAATATCGTGCATCGTGTCTGTGACCACCACAAAATTTTATTCCAAACTCGTACAATCATCCACGTCGTGTCCACACCCCGGACACGACGGCAAATCACAAGAAACTTAGCCCACCACCACCATCATCCTGACCATCTTGGTCGATACCCCAGCCCTCGCCTTCACCACAGCCTGTCCCCGATCCCTCGCCCGGGTCGCACAGCGCCAGTGCCACCACCAATCCCGTCTCCATCTCCACGCAACCCCCGTCACCAACCGACACCACACGACTCCTCGCCGCCAACAGCACCACCGCTACCATCGTCGTTCACCATCATCGATATCACCTACTCCTCATCTCCCCGGTCTTTGTTACCCAAACCACCACCATGACCACCACCGCCAACACCCTGCTCATCACCAAAACCACAGAGCCAAAAGAAAAGGGGTAGTAGAAAACCTCACCTCGACGAAACCCATCGTCACCTCCTCGCCGTAGCCGCCGTGCCTCGCCCCGTCGCAGTTGACCGCCTCTGCCACCCTTGCCGAGAAACTCCGTTGTAAGCTCCCTGGCACCTCCTCGAGATCCGCTTCTTGCCGTTTTGGCCGACTCGACCGTCATGGCCGTGCGAGCGCCCTCTGGTGAAACCTCTCCCGTCCCCGAGCTGCTATGCCGGTGGCCGTCCGCCCTGGCAGCCGAGCGCCGGGCATCCTCTCGCGCCGGAACGGTCGTGCCCCGCCGACCAAACGGCGCCTCTCCTCATCCTCCTTCTCCGCAGCACCGCCCCCGCCGCCGGAGCAGTACGCCACCTCCAGCGCCTTCCTCCGCGTGTGCGGTCCACACAGCGGCGTCGGGCGCAGGCAGCTCCACGACCCCGCGCGCCACCTCCTGCATGAGCGCGCCACCCCACGCTCCGTCGACCGAGGCCGCCGCTCGGGACCACAGCGCCGCTCTGCCTCCTCCGCTTCCATCCACGCCTTGCCACAGATCCCAGCCGCCTCCTCCGCTCCGTCGGCCGGAGCGACCACAGCTGGTAACCCTTTCCCCCAATTTCCCAGCTCTCTCCCCCTTTCTAATTCTCTCTCCACAGTTTGGAAGAGTACTGAGTACTCACTTCGTGTTATTACTGTATGTTTTTTTTATTTTTTTATTTTTTATTATTATTCTTTACAATATAATGTTTAGTGCAAGTTATTAGTATATGTAATAATATTAGCATGTATATATTATTTTATATAATATTATGTTTATATTAGTTATGTGTATATATTATTTTATATAATATTATGTTTGTTATTTTTATTAATATTAGTAGTATTATTATGTCAAAAATATTATAAATAAACATATATATTAAATAATTTTTTTTTGAAAAATATTTTTGTATAAAAATATAGTAGTGGACTTAGCCTTACCTATATTGCACAAAAATGTTCTTCTATATTATTATGTATTATCTAAAAATATATAATTGACTAAGTTATCATTTTTGGACTAAAATGGTTATTCATATATATATTTACTTGAAATATATTCATTTATAAAGTGTGTTTTTTTTTTAAAAACATTTTTTACAAACTTAGAGTATTTTTGCCTAAAAAGATTCTGATTTTTAAGTATGTATTATCTCAAATATCTCGCGTAATAAAAAAATAATAATAATAATAAATATATATATATAGTTTCTAAAGTATTATAATTATTTCTAAAAATAGTATGAGTTCTTTTCTTTGTAGATTTTTATTTTTGTCATCTTCGCTGTTCATGACTAATCATGTATTCCTAATTTCTCGCCAAACCGAACCCCTTCACATCAACCGCGGCTACTAGACATTCAGGACTTGTTGAATCTCGGCACCACACCAGGCGACTCATCAGGCAAGACACCTTGCCTTTACTGTTTAAATTTCCTGCTCAATATCATGTATGTTGTGTTTATTTTTAAGTTGTTTATTTCTAAATTATATGTAGATGCAAATTACTATATATACAATTGGCTTAGAGTTAAGTGACTACCGTCAAATTTAGTGTGTCTCATTGACTTGTCACGATGGTACACGAGTTGTGTGTAAGAGTTGTGAGTATCATATAGTGGTCACTTGCGTGTTGGCTGATCACCCGTGCGCATGCGTAGGAATAACTGTCAATAGAGGCATGTTAGAAGACTTGACGGTTATCTATTATAAACTCGTGTTGTGGAAACGACATGTGTTTGTGTGTCATGGTTACGACACACGTATAGTATCATTGGGGGGGAGGGGACAGCTACTAGCGTGGGGGCTACTTTTATTTTACACATTTAGGAGATAGTATCTCGGATGAGCGCTACGTGTTACCCGGTCGATAGTGTCTCGGATGAGCGCTACTTGTTGGCCACTCTTTATTACATGCTTGAGACAGACCCTGCGTAGAACGTTGTCCTCTAAATTGAAATCCACATAGAATGGTTAGGAACCTTTACTCATGCATACTTTTCTATTGAGCTTTATTTATTCAGTTTATCGGCATGATATTATGTGTCTTGTTACGTCCCTCTGAGGACCTGGTTTTTTTCCAGGTGTGTGTTTTCGTGATTTCTTGCAGGTGCTCTAGCTAAGGCCATTCCTTCCTTCATGATGACTGCTTTTGGACTTGTCATTGCTTCGCTCGACCAATCACTTTCTTTGTATATTTCTTCTCTATTTAAATTAGTTGGTAGTGGACTTTGTCTCCGCCCAACGATTGTATCATAAATATTCAAGTTGATTTCTATATTATTATTCTTTTCATTGTGGATGAGATTTAGTTGTCTTGGATTACTATATTTACAGCTTATGTATACATACGAGGTCTATGTATTTCGTATGTATACAGCTGGCATGTCTACGTACTTGGTCCTACGTATTTAGGGACTGGGGCGTTACATGTTTTTGTGTAGTGGCCCATGCAGGTCTTATTTATCACTTCGGTTACTTTACCGTACCGATGTGAGCCTGCAATATAGGATTAGAGTCTAGAATCTCATCCACTTACTTGACATCCTTTCTTGACTTCAAATTTCGAACTCTTGTTCAACTCCTTGAATTGCATCTTGCTTAACTCCTTCTACCGTAAATTTCTTAGTTTCGTGTTTAGTAAAATGACTACACTAGTATATGCCCATAGGTTAAACACATGGCTAGATAGATTGCATTGACAATTAATATCCATTGAGGTTATATTTGAGTATAAAGACATTTATTTTTCCTAGAGATATGATCATAAGGATTAGTTAATTCCAAGTTGGGTAGTAGCATATTACCGCCATCAAAGGATAGTTGAAATTTTACTTTAAATTTATAAGGTGGTATACACAAGAGGATAGCTAGATCGAGAAAGCAAATTTTTTTTATGAATTTTGAAATTGTGAAATAGTTATGATTTAAGTTTTTATATTGTGATACTTGATTTACGGTTAACTTAAGTTTGGATTGTAATATGATAGAGTTTATCTCGAGATTATTTAAAGAGTTTAAATTATGATTTTCTAGACGACTAGAGAGACGAAAGTTTAGAAGGGAGAGAACTTGAGGTTTTAAAATTGCGCGTACAATTTATAAAGATTATTAAATTTTAAAGAGATGATGGAAAATTTTGTTTAAATTTTTTTTTTGGAAGATATCGACTTTGAAGGAAAAAATTTCAATTTCAAATTTTGTCCTATGATCTATGATTTATAGAGTTATTTAAATTTCGAATTTAAAGCCTTGATTATGGATATTTAAAATTTTTAGTAAAAATGTATGTTCATTTTGCGATATACAAGGACTATTTCGAGATTGATTAGAGATTTAAATTAAACTTGACAGTCTAAGTTAATTGGTAATTGTGGCGGAGTATCTTGAAAACTTTATTGAGAACTTCGAGGAACTTGAAATTTAGATTAGATCATATTGGTAGAGGACCAAGAAGCAAGGAAGGTCACCCTAGTGAGATAGAAGTATTGTACATTAGATTGCCATGCCACCTATGATTATGATATTGCATATACACAAGTATAGTTAGTCATCGACCAAACCGATGAACATATCTTTTGACTTACTCGACCTTCCCTCAATTCTAGATCTTTTGTCATGACCATCTAATCATTTGAAACTTGAAATGATTAGATTGTTCCTTGATCATACACCATCTAAGTGGCTATCATATCCCTAGAAACTGTACTCCTAATTTATTTTACCTTGATTTGTTAGAATCTAAGTTATCTTTATTTCATACTTTAGCCCGGTCATTTATTTGGTTCGTTAATCATTATCTCATGAACTCCCACTTTCTATTTTAAATTCTTTTGTGTCCTTTACCGTGACTTGGGTATTTGGAGCACAACACTAGACTTTTTCTTCCTACAACTTTCGTATATAAGACCTAGACGAGCCCACCTTCATGTAGGTATATCACGTGCCACTAAAACACGTCTCCTTGTACTCTAATTTCATATTACGACTTTCGGGTCAAAAAGACTGGACTCTAATCCCTACCGTGAAACCAATATATTCTAAACTATAGATGAGACTCGACCTCGACTCCATTCTTTCGACCCGATATATGATTTTGTTCTACTTAATTCCTTACATGCTTAACATTGCATTTCATCTTGATTGCTGGACCTATCACACCATTGGTTTAATTATTGTAAGTTGGGTAGAATACCTCACGACCTAACCAACATTTTGTGGACCACATTGATAGGTTCACTTGGACCATAAAATTATGTAGACCCTAACTTATCTAGTCAACCCAGCCGACTGCATAGGCCCAAATTTCGGACGGAACTTAGATTTTATAAGATCTTGGACTAATTGATTTCTCTCATCATTACCCTTTACTTATTATTTTATCTACCTATGATGCTAAAATAGCTTAGTTTTGCAAGCTTATTTTTATTCAAGCTTGATCATGACATATGTTTAATGTGGGCGCCCACTAATACATTGTCTAAATCAGAACCGACGTATTATGGTCTGATCAACCATAGTGCACTTTGGTTCGTCTTTATCTATCTACGTGGTGGGGACATAACTAAACTAACCCCCTAGAGTCCCATCCACGACTGTCTTGACAATTCCTCTGAAATTTTCCGCCGTCCTTGAATCCCGTACTCGTATTCGATAAGATCATCTTTTGAACTCCTTATTACTTTCGCCTTCACCTATTTTAGAAGGACGAACGCGTCATACTAGAACTTCCTCTAACCTTCCCATCGACTATGACCATTCTCACTCGATGTTGCTATATATTCATCCCAAACTACTCGGCCCTATCAACCCTCTAATCACTTAATTTAAGTGAATCTATTTCGTTCTCTTAATCGTGATCCTCATTCATTACCCGTGACCATACCGTATTGTTTTTCTACGATCTAGATCGCGATTTCTTACGACATGATTTTGTGAAAACATTGTTATCGTTGGATCCCCATTGATACCCCCCTTGTGTCCTCTCACCCCCTACGAATTCTTAATTTCGAGGACAAAATTTTTTTTAAGTTGGGTAGGATGTAAAACCCCTAAATTTTCTACTAAATTATTTTATTAAAATTGGTACTGAATTTTTTATTTTTGTATTGTACGTCGCGTAGTCGTATTATACGTCGCGCACAGAATTGTATTTTTCGAAATTGCTCGACGAGTGCGATTATGTGCGAGCGAACATATTTTTGAAAAATATTATTTTTCTATTTTTATAGTTCCAAGATAATATAGATAATAATTATTTTTAGTATCAAAATTACTAAATATAAGAGTTATTTACGAAAAGCCTTCTTTTAAAATGGTATATTAGAAAAGTATATATTGTAATATTATTTGTCCACGCATACATATTTCATAATTATTTATTAATTTATTTTTTAAAAATAATATATTTTTGAAATTAATATTATTAGTATTTTAGAAAATATATTTTAAAATTATTGTGGCATTTAAATCTTGATTTAAATTTATGGATTTATTTAAATAGTTAAATATTTGAAATTTAATTTTTGATTTTGAACTAAAATTTAATTAGATTTAAATTTGATTTGTATTTGGATTGGATTGATTTTAAATTAATATTGAATTTATCTAATGGGGATTTAAACAATCCTAATGATTATCCAATTGGGCATTCCCACCTCATATATATAGGAGAGGTACTCCTCCAAGTTTTTCACATCCATAGTAATATCGTGCATCGTGTCTGTGACCACCACAAAATTTTATTCCAAACTTGTACAGTCATCCACGTCGTGTCCACACCCCGGACACGACGGCAAATCACAAGAAACTTAGCCCACCACCACCATCATCCCGACCATCATGGTCGATACCCCAGCCCTCGCCTTCACCACAGCCTGTCCCCGATCCCTCGCCCGGGTCGCACAGCGCCAGTACCACCACCAATCCCGTCTCCATCTCCACGCAGCCCCCGTCACCAAACGACACCACACGACTCCTCGCCGCCAACAGCACCACCGCTACCATCGTCGTTCACCATCATCGATATCACCTACTCCTCATCTCCCCGGCCTCTGTTCCCCAAACCACCACCATGACCACCTCCGCCAACACCCCGCTCATCACCAAAACCACAGAGCCAAAGGAAAAGGGGTAGTAGAAAACCTCACCTCGACGAAACCCATCGTTACCTCCTTGCTGTAGCCGCCGTGCCTCGCCCCGTCGCAGTTGACCGCCTCTGCCACCCTTGCCGAGAAACTCCGTTGTAAGCTCCCTGGCACCTCCTCGAGATCCGCTTCTTGCCGTCTTGGCCAACTCGACCGTCATGGCCGTGCGAGCGCCCTCCGGTGAAACCTCTTCCGTCCCCGAGCTGCCATGCCGGTGGCCGTCCGCCCTGGCAACCGAGCGCCGGGCATCCTCTCGCGCCGGAACGGTCGTGCCCCGCCGACCAAACGGTGCCCCTCCTCATCCTCCTTCTCCGCAGTACCGCCCCCGCCGTCGGAGCAGTGCGCCACGTCCAGCGCCTTCCTCCGCGTATGCGGTCCCCACAGCGACGCCGGGCGCAGGCAGCTCCACGACCCTGCGCGCCTCCTCCTCCATGAGCGCGCCACCCCACGCACCGTCGACCGAGGCCGTCACTCGGGACCACAGCGTCGCTCCGCCTCCTCCGCTCCCATCCATGCCTCGCCGCAGATCCCAGCCGCCTCCTCCGCTCCGCCGGCCGGAGCGACCACAGCTGGTAACCCTTTCCCCCAATTTCCCAGCTCTCTCCCCCTTTCTAATTCTCTCTCCACAGTTTGGAAGAGTACTGAGTACTCACTTCGTGTTATTACTGTATGTTTTTTTTATTTTTTTTATTTTTTTATTATTATTCTTTACAATATAATGTTTAGTGCAAGTTATTAGTATATGTAATAATATTAGCATGTATATATTATTTTATATAATATTATGTTTATATTAGTTATGTGTATATATTATTTTATATAATATTATGTTTGTTATTTTTATTAATATTAGTAGTATTATTATGTCAAAAATATTTTAAATAAACATATATATTAAATATTTTTTTTGAAAAATATTTTTGTATAAAAATATAGTAGTGGACTTAGCCTTACCTATATTGCACAAAAATGTTCTTCTATATTATTATGTATTATCTAAAAATATATAATTGACTAAGTTATCATTTTTGGACTAAAATGGTTATTCATATATATTTACTTGAAATATATTCATTTATAAAGTGTGTTTTTTTTAAAAACATTTTTTACAAACTTAGAGTATTTTTGCCTAAAAAGATTCTGATTTTTAATTATGTATTATCTCAAATATCTCGCATAATAAAAAAAATAATAATAATAAATATATATATATAGTTTCTAAAGTATTATAATTATTTCTAAAAATAGTATGAGTTCTTTTCTTTGTAGATTTTCATTTTTGTCATCTTCGTTGTTCATGACTAATCATGTATTCCTAATTTCTCGCCAAACCGAACCCCTTCACATCAACCGCGGCTACTGGACATTCAGGACTTGTTGAATCTCGGCACCACACCAGGCGACTCATCAGGCAAGACACCTTGCCTTTACTGTTTAAATTTTCTGCTCAATATCATGTATGTTGTGTTTATTTTTAAGTTGTTTCTTTCTAAATTATATGTAGATGCAAATTACTATATTTATACAATTGGCTTAGAGTTAAGTGACTACCGTCAAATTTAGTGTGTCTCATTGACTTGTCACGATGGTATACGAGTTGTGTGTGAGAGTTGTGAGTATCATATAGTGGTCACTTGCGTGTTGGCTGATCACCCGCGTGCATGCGTAGGAATAACTGTCAATAGAGGCATGTTAGAAGACTTGACAGTTATCTATTATAAACTCGTGTTGTGGAAACGATATGTGTTTGTGTGTTATGGTTACGACACACGTATAGTATCATTGGGGGGGAGGGGACAGCTACTAGCGTGGAGGCTACTTTTATTTTACACAGTTGGGAGATAGTGTCTCGGATGAGCGCTACGTGTTACCCGGTCGATAGTGTCTCGGATGAGCGCTACTTGTTGGCCACACTTTATTACATGCTTGAGACAGCCCCTGCGTAGAACGTTGTCCTCTAAATTGAAATCCACATAGAATGGTTAGGAACCTTTACTCATGCATACTTTTCTATTGAGCTTTATTTATTCAGTTTATCGGCATGATATTATGTATCTTGTTACATCCCTCTGAGGACCTGGTTTTTTCCCATGTGTGTGTTTTCTTGATTTCTTGCAGGTGCTCTAGCTAAGGCCATTCCTTCCTTCGTGATGACTGCTTTTGGACTTATCATTGCTTCGCTCGACCAATCACTTTCTTTGTATATTTCTTCTCTATTTAAATTAGTTGGTAGTGGACTTTGTCTCTGCCCAATTAACGATTGTATCATAAATATTCAAGTTGATTTCTATATTATTATTCCTTTCATTGTGGATGATATTTAGTTGTCTTGGATTACTACATTTACAGCTTATGTATACATACGAAGTCTATGTATTTCGTATGTATACAGCTGGCATGTCTACGTACTTGGTCCTACGTATTTTGGGACTGGAGCGTTACAGTAGTCCTGTCGGATCCATTCCTTCTTGACATGTTGTGAAAAGATATATCCTTATAGTTCTCCTACGGATGTTGAAGAACACATCATCTTTCTAGGCAATGACGATGATGAAACATCTAGTAAGTCCTTTGAATCACTCCATGTCAAGATTTCCTCCTATTTTTCTATTAGGGGGTCTACTCTCACTTCTTTTTTCCAAGTAGCTACTCTGTAACTCCAAATGTGCAGATGTTGTCCAGAAAAAACCAACTATATCTTTTTGTAAGAAAATAAAAGTTCAGAAATTGAGCCATACTTCTGAGAACAGGATAACATTGCACTGTCAGGATCAAGTTCCAGCAAAGATGGAGGGTATGTATGTGACAAATATATATATATATATATATATATATATATATATATATATATATATATATATATATATATATATATATATATATATATATATATATACGTGTGTGTGTGTGTGTGTATGTGTGTGTGTGTGTGTGTGTGTTCTGACCCCCACCACCGTCGACCCCAACTCCCACCCTCGGCCCCAATCCAATACACTACTTCCCGCGACTCCAACTCCCACCACCGCCGACCCCAGCGCCCCCGACCCCCGCCACCCTCCCTGCGGCCTTTCCCGCCGCCACGGCTCCGATCCCCTGTACTACCCCTTCCCCCCACCGCCGGCTACCTCCACCCCCCTACCCCCACGTAAAGGGTACCCGACACAGTCCCCGACAACCACACAGTCACTGCCCTTGCCATCGCAACTCGGGCATCACACTACCAGCACACCCCGACTTCCGCAAGCTTACCCCAACCAATGCCACATCAACACCATCACCACCACACACTTTGTCGGCCAACCCCTGACCAAGACCAACATCATCGCCATCACCCCACACTCCACCAGCACCCCTGTATCGCCTCCACTTCCCTGCCAACCCATGGCCTAGACCAACATCACCGACGAAACCCTATTCTCCGCCACCCGTCGAACCTAACCGCGGCCCAAATCTGACGGGCCCAGCCAGATCTATTCTCCGCCACCCGTCGAACCCAACCCATGGCCTCCATCTGTACCACATGTAACGCCCCAGTCCCAAAATACGTAGGACTAGGAACGTAGACATGCCAGCCATATAATAAATATACGTAAGATGTCAAATGCAGTAGAACCACAACTAATCTTATCCACACAAAAAATAAATAAATCATATAATACTAATGAATTGTCTTGATACAATATGTTGGGCGGAGACAAATCTACTACCAACAAATAAGGAAAAAATACATGGAAAATGAAATAGGTTTGGCGAGCGAAGCGAAGACGATCTAGGTGCAATCATCCTCGAAGAAAGAGTGACGATCATGGGCACGGCTAGAACACCTGCGAAAGACAAGAGCACACACCTGGCGAGATAACCAGGTCCTCAGAGGGACGTAACAAGATACAGGAAGAACATGCCATATAAATACTGAATATAAATTATGCCACAATAAAAAAAAGTAACAAGACATAAATAAGGTAACCTAACCATACTAAAGTGATCATGCAGTTGAGAAACAATCATTCGACGCATGAGCCCTGACTGTAAATGGGATCGGCATAGTCCCCATATAGGGCACCAGGGGCCTACGACCGTAATGTTCAAAGATCGTCAGAGGGCATCATACGCAAGGGGCTACGTCCATAACGCTCTAGAAAATGTCAGAGGGCAACTGGAGCCTACGTCTCCGGAGGAGCGCACAGGTAATAAGGGAAGTGCAAAGAAGCCCATACGTCAGGTAATGTTCTCCCCATCCAATGCACCTATCATGTCGCATCCATGACCATGTAACACTACTAACCGTCAAGTCTTCTAACATACAACTATTGACAGTTAGACCTAACGCACGTCCTATACGCATCAGTGATCAGCCAACGCACAAGTCCTGATGCTATATGTTACTCACAACTCACACATCTCGTGGCACATCAGTGTCAAAGTTTATGTAATACACTAAACTAGTGGTAGTCCCTTAACTCTAGGTCCATATGCAATCAAAGAATAAATAACAAGGTACAGCTAATATCATTAAGCAGGTAGTAAATCAGGAACTGTAATATGGTACAGCTAAAAGAATTAAAAATAAATACACAGTGATATGCAATAAATAAAATGCAGACTAATTTATAAACAGTAAATAATGGCAAGGTATCTTGCCTGGTGTATCGCCTGGTGTGGTGTGATGATCCGGCAAGTCCTGATTGTCCAATAGCCATGTTTGATATGTAGAGGTCTGAATTTGCGAAGAAATATGATTATAGAATTAGTCATGATCAATGGGGATATCAAGGTGGAAGTTTAATGGAGAATACATACTTATAATATTTTAGAAATTATCAATATTACTTGAAAAATATATTTAAAGTAAATTTTTTACGTAAGCACTAGAAAATAATTTATACATAATAATTTGAAACTATATTTAGTCAAAACATTTTATTTAAGTATTAATTACTCTGGGAATTTATTTTTAGGGCTTCAACTATGTTTGAAATATTATAAATCTCTAATATGTTTTTCATAATATATTATATTAGTATATAATTTCAAAATTTCATCCTAATAATATAACTACATTAATAATACTATTAATATTACTGATATCAATTAAGTAAAGTAGTATAATAATAATAATAATACTACTAATAATAATAATAATAATAATAATAATAATAAATAATAATATTACTAAAACATAAAGTAGGAGAACTGTTTTCCTCTAAAACTTAAAGAAAGTAATAAAACCTAAAAAGTGTGGGAGAGAGAGAGTGGTGAAAATAGAGAGAGGGGGAAGGGGAAGAGCGGGGAGAGATGGGGCTTACTGCGGCGGCTCCGGTGGAGAGCTGGCAGCGGCCAACGCGCACGCGTGGAAGGAGGCGGACGCGCAGAGGCTCGTGCGGGAGGGCACAGGCTCCGGCGGCTCCGCCACAAGCGGTGCGACGCGCACCCGCGGGCGGCGCTCGCGTTGGGCACCGGTGACGTCCGGTCTTCCGGTGGAAGTTCATCGACTGCGCAACTATGGAGGCGGAGGCAGAATTGGCAGATCCGGGCAAGGAGATCGGGGATCCCGGACGCTCGACGGTCGGCGTCGGGCGTAGCGGATGGGGGCGGTAGTGCCGAGGCTTGATAGAGGCGGCGCGGGAAGTCGGCAGAAGGAGGTGGACTCGAAAGGCGGAGGCCCCGCGGCGAGCCCATGGCTGAATCCGACGATCGTCTCAGTGGAGGTTTGTGTTGGTGTTTTGTGGTGTTTGGACGGCGATGGCCGGAGTTGGGAGGCTGTGGATGGTTGTTTTTCTACAGTATAGGGTCGCCGGAATTGGTAGTGGTTCGGGGTGGACGTAGTGGTAAAGGTGTTGGTGACGGAGGTGAGAGGGGTTCTGGTGGAGGCCTCGCCGGTGGTGGCGGCCAGCAGAACGTGGCTAGGGTGTGGCGGTGGTTGGTTGCGGGTTTTGGTAATGAGGAGAGGAGGTGGTGGTCGAGCGTGGGCCAAGGCCGGAGGAATTTGGGACCTCGATGGTGGCGGTGATGCAGTGTAGTTGTCGTAGCCAGGAACGGCACAACGGATAGGTTTAGGATTCTCTGTTGTATTGGCACGTGTCCTGCGAGACACGGAAAGGCGTCGAGTCCGGGGTTGTCGGACGGAACAAAAATTATAACTGTAATGGAGGGGATTTAGTAGATGGAAGAAACAGACACGATACACAATCTGTGGATGGTAGAATTTATGGATGAGTACCTCTCCTTATACAAGAGGTAGGAATTCCCAGTTGGATAAGGACTTGCAATGGTTTAAACCCCGATGGATAATTCTATCTTTATATTTAATTTAATTTAGAATATAAGAAATCAAAATCAAATCGATCTAGATAAACTTCCTTTAATTTAAAATAAATCTTTTCCAAATTCAAATATTAAATAAAACAAAATTTTAAATATCTTTTTCATAATTATTAAAATATAGCATTAATTAATTTTGAAAATCAATAATATTAAATCATATAATAGCTTTTATAATTAACAAAAATATATTAATAAACAAATTTTAAATTTCGTAAAATATTTGGAATACATCTCATATAAACCGTAATTACTTATTTTTAAATGAGAACGAAATAACTCTTTTATACCTAATAAAGTATTTATCACATTTATTTGAACATGTACTTTCCTATATAAAATCAAATTGTAATAAAAATATTTTTCTAAAATATGTACCTCGACACATATTCGTACTCGTCGAGCAAATACGATACGCAAAACCGCACACGACGTCCAACACGATAAATGCGAACTTGTTTGCGACGTACAATTTCGAAGTACAAAATCAATACCAAATTATTAAAAAAATCGTATTAGCAATTTAGGGGGTTTACATCCTACCCAACTTAAAAGAATTTCGTCCTCGAAATTTAGGAATAATTAGGGTATGTAGGCTTAAGGAGATAGAATCAGTTTAATCGATAAGACTTTGATTCATATTGAACAAAAAGGCAATCAATTGTTTCACGAGAAGGAAACAACATTTCAACGGCAGTAAGTCATTTATTAGGACAAGGAAATTCAATAGTTCTAATACGATCATGTGTATGACAACCCCTTAGTGTCTATAATCCATCATTCATTATCATTTGTGCAAGCTCCCAAATAGGTAATAGTTTTCAATATAAATTTTGATCACTAGATCAATATCCCCGATTCAAACTTTCAAAGCACGTTTTCAGTATCGCTAAAATCTCAAATCGTCCTTACCAATTATTCATATTAACCTTTCTCACTTTGTTTTGTCCGCAAGTTTATATTCCATCTTTATCTGCTTCTTTAATTACTTCGATCATTTACCTCACTTTTTTTTTCCAAAATGTATGCATATATCTAATTCCGATGCTTCACAAGGAGAATTCAACAAGTTCAACTCCAATGAATCTCTAATATACCTTCCTAACATATCTATAAATATAATTATTTTCCTCAAAATAGATTTTTTTCGTTCCTAATCTCTTCCAAGGGTAGGTAATCGATATTTAGTCAAAAATGAATCAACATTCTTTGTAGAAAATTTTTACTTACCCAAAATAAAATATTCCTTCAATATTTGTGGATCATATCTTCATAACACCATCATAATTGAAAATTTTCTCAACCTTTTAATCCATTAGTCGAAGATCAATTCAATCTTACTTCAATATGAAATTATGTCTAAAATCTTAAAATTTGATAAGTCCAACTTCCAAGTTAAATATCTCTAATACTCTTCTTCCTGCATATTTTCTCTTAAGCTAATTTTCCCATGCAAAATTTTCATTTAAAATAAATTTTCTTCACTCAATTAGTCAAGAGTAAATTCAATCTCACCTTAATATGACCTTTATATTTACAATTATCCCATAGTTAAATTCTTGATCATTAAGGATTTAAGAAATTACATTCTTCTTGAATTCTTCAAACACTCTATTTATCATCTCATAAAATAAAGACTCATTTTGTCAATCAAGAATCTATTCTCCCTTTATTATAAAATATACTTCGTCTCATAGGTTTACCGTAAAATTTCACTTATGCATACTCAATCATCTTATTCAACTTTACCACTTTTCTCTAGAAAATTTCTAATCTAACCTCTCTCCAACCAAAGGATGTCATGATCAAGTTCATCTTTCAGCAAGGAAATCATAACATGAGCAAAATTGCATAAACCACAGAGGAATCAAGGTGAAATATGACGAGCAATTTAGTGAGAAGGAAAAAGTGTAAGGGTTGCTAATATCACACGAAAAGTAAAAGTTGTTATTGGTCGGAGTAAGTCAAGATAAGGCACGAAAATAGAAGGACAAGGGTTAAGCAATTGAGTTAACACATAAGTTATGCATAATAAAAAATTATGTGGATCACAATCATATATTGGGTCGAAAGATTTGAGTCAAGATTTGGTCTCTAGATGGAGTCAGAAAGGACAATGTTATCATGGTAGGGTTTACAGCTAGCCATTTTGATTCAAAAATTGTATCATAAAAATAGAGTACAAAGGGACATGTTTTAGTGGGACATGATATACCTACATGAAGGTGAGCTCGTCTAGGTCTTCCATGTGAAATTTGTTGGAAGGAAAAGTCTAGTGTGGTGCTCCAAATATCAAAGTCATGATAGAGAACGCCAAGTGATCAAAATAGAAAGTGGGTTTTCATAAGGTACTAATTAATGCACAAAAATAAAAGGTTAAAGCACGAAATAAAGATAATTTAGGAAATCTCGTAGATCAAGTTAAGATAAGTTAGAGACACAGTTTCTAGAGAAAAAAATAGTCTCATAGATAAGGGTATGGTCGAGGGAATGATTCTAATCACTCCAAGTTTCAAATGATTTGAATGTCCTGAATAAGATCTAGATTTAAGGGAAGGTCGAGTAAGTCAAAGATAAAGATATAGTTATACAGTTTGGTCAATGACTAACTACTTGTGTATATGCAATATCATAATCATAGGTGGTATGTCAATCCAATGTGGAATACTTCTATCTCACTAGGTTGACCTTACTTGCTTCATGGTCCTCTACCAATATATGATCTAATCTAAAATTTCAAGTTCCTCAAAAGTTTCTCAATAAAATTTTCAAGATACTCCACCAAAATTTTCAATCATCTTAGGCTGTCAACTTTAATCAAAATTTTATATATCTAGTCAATCTCGAAGCAACCCTTGTATATCGCTAATCGAATACTTTTTTTCCAAACCTTAAATCAACATTTAAATAAGTTTATCAGCCGAAATTCATAGTACCAAATGGAACATTGAAATAACTCCCGAATTTAATTTTATATCCTTCAAATATGTATATCTAGCTTCCAATAAGTCACAAATACTCTTCAGAAGTATTATATTTTTTTCACCAAAATTTAAATATCCATAATCAAGGCTTTAAACTTGAAATCTAAATAACTTTATAATCACAGATCATATGACGTAATTTAATTCAAAATATTTTACCAAAATTTTATCAATCATCCTTAAATTTTGGTCAAGCGTAAATCATACTTCCACATTTCAAATTTATATCCCTCCAAAAGATGTATACCTATAACTCAATAAATCAAAATATTTAAAGACCTTCAGAATCAAAACGCAAAATCAAATCAGTTTGTTTTCTTGATCAAAATTTAATTCCGACTATCTTTTGAAAGTGGTAATATGCTACTACCCAACTTGGAATTAACTAAGCCTTAGATCATATTTCTAGGAAAATAATTGCCGTTAATACTCAAATAAAATCTCAATGCATATTAATTGTTAATGTAACCTTCTAGCCATGTATTTAACCTATGGACATATACTAGTGTAGTCATCTTACTAAGCACGAAACTAAGAATTTACGGTAGAAGGAGTCAAGCAAGATGCAAATCAAGAAGATCGAAAGAGAGTTCGGAATTTGAAGTCAAGAAAGGATGTCAAGTAGGTGGATGAGATTCTAGACTCTAATCCTATATTACAGGCTCACATCGGTACAATTACGTAACCGGAATGACAAACTCGACCTGCATGGGCCACCACAAAAATATGTAACGCCCCAGTCCCAAAATACGTAGGACTAGAAACGTAGACATGCCGGCCGTATAATAAATATACGTAAGATGTAAAATACAGTAGAACCACAATTAATCTCTTCCACACAAAAAATAAATAAATCATATAATAATAATAAATTGTTTTGATACAATATGTTGGGCGGAGACAAATCCATTACCAACAAATAAGGAAAAAAATACATGGAAAATGAAATGGGTTTGGCGTGCGAAGCTAAGACGATCTAGGTGCAATCATCCTCGAAGAAAGAGTGAAGATCATGGCCACGGCTAGAACACCTGCGAAAGACAAGAGCACACACTTGGCGAGATAACCAGGTCCTCAGAGGGATGTAACAAGATACAGGAGGAACATGCCATATAAATACTGAATATAAATTAAGCCACAATCAAAGAAAGTGACAAGACATAAATAAGGTAACCTAACCGTACTAAAGTGATCATGCAGTTGAGAAACAATCCTTATGTCACTACCACATTTCTAGCTTGAGGGTATTTTGGCCATTTTTAAAATTTTAGGAATTATTTGGAATTATTAGTATTAATTATAATTATTGGAATTTTTAAGTGATTTTTAGTATAATTGATTTGGTGCTATTATTGACTTTGACTCAGGATGACTTAGGAGACTGTCCTAGAAGCTAACCTAGGTCATGACTACTTGGTTAGAGTGTGTAACCCTAGCTTGACCTAAGTTAGTGACATCCAACTCATTAGAATTTATTAGAAGAAAATAGGAATTTATTTGGCTAGAGAATGGCTTGTGATTTCACAAGTCATGATTTATGACTTAGGCCTATAGACCACTAGTAGAACCCTAACCCTAGCCAATCCCTATTTTGCCGGCCACTTAGTGTCTCCTCCATCTATTTAATGCCTCCTCAAAGTTAGGGCTAGCCTCCTTAGAATATTTGCAAGTTTAAAGAAGAGGTAACCCTTTCTTCCCCAATCCATAACTCCTCCATTCCAACTCCTTTTTTTTCCTAATTTCTTGCAATAGATTCTAATTGTTGTGTTCTCTATGGCTATGGTGAGAAATTTCAGGAAAGGACCAATTTGAAGAAGTTTTGGTAGCTTGAGGAACCACTTACATTGGGGCTTTTTGAGCCATTGCAAACCCTAGGTAAATTTCTAATTCACTCCATAAAATGATGTTTTGATTGCATGAATAGGAAGCCCTAGGTCTACCCTAACTGTAGGTATAGCTACTTCTAGGTTTCGTGTCCAATACGTGTCCATATCGGACACGTATCAGTAGATACGTGTAGGTGTTCGATGAAAAACCACAGTGGGCATTTCATTACTGTTTTTGGAATTGGTTTGAATAGGAAAATAGTTTTTAGCCTCGCTTATGGGTTTCCAGTGTCCTGAGATTGTTTTAGAGTCGTGTCGTGTCGCAATGGACATGGGAACACGCGGGGTGCAACACGTGTGCGCGCGGGTAGCATTCCCCAGCTACTCGGGGTTCACTGCGCACAGTGTACACCATTTGGACATGTGTAACTTGACACGTGGGTACGGGCAGTGTCTGACACGAGGCCCCCGAAGTTTCGTGGGTCCTCGTGTCGTGTCGGACACGGTATCGTGCATGCACGGGGAATGCACTGTGCGTGCACAGTCCTGTCACTTATACACTATTTTAATTCAGTTTTTAATGATTTAAATTGTGATTTTAATTGTTAATTAGATCCTAAACATGATTTATGATATATGTTAGATTGGATTTACATGTTAGTTTAGGTATTGATGTGGAAATTGGATTCGAATTTGGGTAAATTGTATTCGACTGATACACAGGGACTAATACATGGTGTGTCTAGTTTTCACATGTTAATTCCTATTTTTAATCCTGTTTTAAAGTAATGTTTTCAACTGTCAGTTACTCCCACAAAATTGTTAGTTCATATTAATGCAATGTTACAATTCGAATTAGGCTTTTTGGTTGAGAATAAGATTTTGACATTGTGTTGGTTTTCGAATGTTATAGCGGATACATTAATTTGAGTTTCAGTTCTATATCTTGAACTATAATTGAATGATTATTTCTTGATAACCTGAGTTGAATTCCCATACATTGTATTGTTGTTTTCATGTGATTCAAATTGTGTGGAATGGGGTTTTGGGCTCTGTTTTGGCTTTCGACTAGCTATAGGACTGATGCTATAATGAATGTTTTGATTCAATGTGATCACTGTTTCCAGATTTCCTAAACCTTCAACTGATTGATTTCCTATGTCACTGATTTTCCATGCACTTCCTATTTCCAGGTTACTGCCATGCACTGTTTTCCTGAGTATTATACACTGTCATGTATTTTCAGTTTTCCCTCACCGATTCCTATAGTTAGCTCACTGGATTTCGGGATAATGTATACTTCACTGATTTCAGGAACACCCTCACACCCTCATGCCACACACACACAGGTTTATTACCATTCACTGTTTCCAGGAACACACCCACAAATGTCTACCACTGTTCCATTGGTAAATTTTACTGATTTTGTACCCAGGTTTGCCTATTCACTAACTATTTCTAATTTCCTGCTAACACACACACTCTCTTGTCTCTCACTCACACACACAAGTTCATACCATTTAACACTCACTGTTTTCCTCTATGTGGCACTCACACACACACATGCTCTCATGTCTTCATTCACACACACACACACACACACACACACACACACACACACACACACACATATACACCACCATATTTCATTCCTTATTCTCTATGCATGTGTATATATATACACATGTATATATATAGGTATGTGGGATTCACATATAGGTAGCCTATATGTTAATATGTATGTTACTATATTATATTATATAAATATATCAATATGTGTATTATATTAGATATATATATTGTCATGTGTATATGTGATTTATGGGTTGGTTTAGGCATGAGATAGCCTATAGCCTAGGGCTCTTAGCCTATGGGTGTGGCTTGAATGCTAGTATAGAGTCTAGATTAGACTTGTTTAGTCTTGATTAGACCTAGAATAGACTAGTTAGACTAGTATAGACTTGTTTGACTTAGGTTTGACCTAGTTGACCTAGTTTGACTTCTAGGGTTGACCAGAGTTGACCAAGAGTTGACTTTGGTCTAGATTGACCTAGATTCATGTAGAATGCATTGACTTGCATCTTATTATCATTTTAGACTCATAGTGACTTGTACTGTTCTATAGGAGACAGACACCACTCCTCGGACAGTAGATATTCTTCAGATTCTCAGGATACGGGCGAGTACATTCTCTGATCATTTCATATCCTACATTAGGAGTATTTTCCTGCTTTAGATTACTTTACATGATGCTGACACGTTGGAAACACGGATTAGTACTATATGGATCTTGTCGTGCGATGTTATCCCCTTAGCGGATACATCGGGTAATTCGTGTTCGTGTACTTTATCATGAGCATCGTATACTCCTTGTGTTCGTGCTTTTTGTGTACAAATCATGTGAAATCGTGTATACTCACGTGCTCACATGATCTTCGTGTGTGACTATACTTCGTGTGCAATAACATATCTTGGCTAGATCCTTGTGTATTGATTGGGGTGGGAGAGTAGAAGTGGTTATGTAATCAATCCTGTAGATTACTCGTGTACAACCTCTGTAGATTACTCGTGTACAACATCGTGCCGTTTACATAACCGTCATGTGCTCTGAATCACTAGTCACTAATAGTTCTCTATATATGGTAGCTATTTATTTACAGTCTTCCTTTTTATCATGTTATTTCCTTCAGTTTTCTGTATCTTACTCTCTAGCATGATTATATTTCCTGACCTTCTATGATTTGTTGAGATGTACTATGCTCGCCCCTGTCCTGACTGGACCTGTTGAAATATTACAGAGGACGAGGCTGAGGCGTTCTGCCCTACCTACTATGGTGCTACCCTAGATGAGTGCTGTGACTTGGACCAGGAGCAGGATCCACTAGCAGTTGACGACACTCCCTTAGATTAGGATGTCTTTACTTTTTATGGATTACTGTATATGGATTCTGAGATATTTGGGATATGTACTTATTTAGACACTTAGAATTCTGGATTGTATCTCTGTGTTTTTATTTCTGGATATTTATCTATCTATCTTTATCATGTTCTACCTTAGTTGTGATTGAGACCGTATTTGCTATGTCACCTCCATTCGGAGAGTATATATTGTACAGGTACTTTTATATTGTTAGATATTGACCTAGGACAGCGTTCTACCGCTGACACTACGGCGTAGGCTGGACGTACCCACGTTACGTGCCCTTACTCTAGGGTGCGGGTCGTGACACCTTCGACGCATAAGCCCTTACTGTAAATGGGATCGACATAGTCCCCATATAGGGCACCAGGGGCCTACGTCCGTAACATCCGAAGATCGTCAGAGGGCATCATGTACAAGGGGCTACGTCCATAACGCTCTGGAAAATGTCAGAGGGCACCTAGAGCCTGCGTCTCCGGAGGAGCGCACAGGTAATAAGGGAAGTACAAAGAAGCCCATACGTCAGGTAATGTTCTACCCGCCCAATGCACCTATCATGTCGCATCTACGACCATCTAACACAACTAACCATCAAGTCTTCTAAAGTACAACTATTGACAGTTAGACCTAACGCACGTCCTATACGCATTATTGATCAGCCAAGGCGCAAGTTCGGATGCTATATGCTACGCACAACTCACACATCTCGTGGCATATCAGTGTCAAAGTTTATGTAATGCACTAAACTAGTGGTAGTCCCTTAACTCTAGGTCCATATGCAATCAAAGGATAAATAATAAGGTACAGCTAATATCACTGAGCAGGCAGTAAATCGGGAACTGTAAATATGGTACAGCTAAAAGAACTAAAAATAAATACACAGTGATATACAATAAATAAAATGTAAACTAATTTATAAACAGTAAATGATGGCAAGGTATCTTGCCTGGTGTATCGTCTGGTGTGGTATGATGATCCGGCAAGTCCTGATTGTCCAATAGCCATGTTTGATATGTAGAGGTCTGAATTTGCGAAGAAATATGATTATGGAATTAGTCATGATCAATGGGGATATCAAGGTGGAAGTTTTATGGAGAATACATACTTATACTATTTTAGAAATCATCAATATTACTTGAAAAAAATATTTAAAGTAATTTTTTTTACGTAAACACTAGAAAATAATTTATACATAATAATTTGAAACTATATTTAGTCTAAACATTTTATGTAAATATTAATTACTCTAGGAATTTATTTTTAGGGCTTAAACTATGTTTGAAATATTATAAATCTATAATATGTTTTTCACAATATATTATATTCAAAATCCATCCTAATAATATAACTACATTAATAATACTATTAATATTACTGATATCAATTATGTAAACTAGTATAATAATAATAATGATAATAATAATACTAATACAAATAATAATAATAATCATAATAATAAATAATAATATTACCAAAACGTAAAGTAGCAGAAATGTTTTCCTCTAAAACTTAAAGAAAGTAAAAAAACCTAAAAAGTGTGGGAGAGAGAGAGTAGTGAAATTAGAGAGAGGGGAAAGGGGAAGAGCGGGGGGAGAGGGGGCTTACTGCGGCAGCTCCGGTAGAGAGCTGGCAGCGGCCAATGCGCACGCATGGAAGGAGGCGGACGCGCAGAGGCTCGTGCGGGAGGGCACAGGCTCCGGCGGCTCTGCCACAAGCGGTGCGATGCGCACCCGCGGGCGACGCTCGCGTTGGGCGCCGGCGACGTCCGATCTTCCGGTGGAAGTTCGCCGGCTACGCAACTCTGGAGACGGAGGCAGAATTGGCGAATCCGGGCGAGGAGATCGGGACTCGCGGACGCTCGACGATCGACGCCGGACGGAGCGAATGGGGACAGTCGCACGCCGGGGTTTGATAGTGGCGGCACGGGAAGCCGGCAGAAGGAGGTGGACTCGGAAGGCAGAGGCGCAGTGGCGAGCCCATGGCTGGATCCGGCAGTCGGCTCAGCGGAGGTTCGGGTTCTTCTCCCTTTTCTTTTTATGGTTTGGTCTTGTGTTGGTGTTTTGTGGTGTTTGGACGGCGATGGCCGGAGTTAGGAGGCTGTGGATGGTTGTTTTTCCACAGTGTAGGGTTGCCAGAATTGGTAGTGGTTCGGGGTGGACGTAGTGGTGAAGGTGATGGGGACGAAGATGAGAAGGGTTCTGGTGGAGGCCTCGCCGGTGGTGGCGGCCAGCAGAACATGGCTAGGGTGTGGCGGTGGTTGGTTGCGGGTTTTGGTGATGAGAAGAGGAGGTGGTGGTCGAGCGTGGGCCGAGGTCGGGGGAATTTGGGATCTCGATGGTGGCGGTGATGCGGTGTAGTTGCTGTAGCCAGGAACGGCACGGCGGATAGGTTTAGGATTCTCTGTTGTATTGGCACGTGTCCTGCGAGACACGAGAAGGCATCGAGTCCGGGGTTGTCGGACGGAACAAAAATTGTAACTGTAACGGAGGGGATTTAGTAGATGGAAGACACAGACACGATGCACAATCTGTGGATGGTAGAATTTATGGATGAGTACCTCTCCTTATATAGGAGGTGGGAATTCCTAGTTGGATAAGGACTTGCAATGGTTTAAATCCCGATGGATAATTCCATCTTTTTATTTAATTTGATTTAGAATTTAAGCAATCAAAATCAAATCGATCTAGATAAACTTCCTTTAATTTAAAATAAATCTTTTCCAAATTCAAATATTAAATAAAACAAAATTTTAAATGTCTTTTTCATAATTATTAAAATATAGCATTAATTAATTTCGAAAATTAATAATATTAAATCATATAATAGCTTTTATAATTAACAAAAATATATTAATAAACAAATTTTAAATTTCGTAAAATATTTGGAATACATCTCATATAAACCGTAATTACTTATTTTAAACGAGAACAAAATAACTATTTTACACCAAATAAAGTATTTATCACATTTATTTGAACATGTACTTTCCTATATAAAATCAAATTATGATAAAAATGTTTTTCTAAAATATGTAGCTCGACACATATTCGCACTCGTCGAGCAAATACGATACGCAAACTCGCACGCGACGTCCAACACGACAAATGCGAACTTGTATGCGACGTACAATTTTGAAGTACAAAATCAATACCAAATTATTAAAAAAATTGTATTAGAAATTTATGGGGATTACACCACACCACGGCTCCCCACCGCCACCCGTCGAACCCAACCGACGGCCTCTATCCGTACCTCCCCCACCACGGCTCCCCTCCGCCACCCGTCGAACCTAACCCGTGGCCTCCATCCGCACCTCCTCCCACCACGGCTCCCCTCCGCCACCCGTCGAACCCAACCTGCGACCTCCATCTGCACCCCCCACTACAGCCGACCACCCACCCCCTAATACCGCTCCCCTCCACCCGCACCCACCGTCGGCTACCTCCACCCCCCCTCCGCCGCCCACAACCCCCAAAAGAGAGAGAGAGAGAAAGAGTACCTTTGAGAGAGAGAGAGAGATCCAAGAGAGAGAGGAGAAAGAGAGAGAGAGAGAGAGAGTTCGTATGAAATTCCCTCCTCCGTCGGTTCAATTTAAGTTAGGGCTGGCAATTTAGCGACGGGCTGTTGATGGATATATCCGTCGCTAAGTAGTCATAAATTTCCCATGAATTTTTATATATTTTCTCGCCAGCTGAGTGACTATGTAGCGACGACTTCAGGTTCCGTTGCTAAAACTCATCAGCAGGGCGACGGACTATCCGTCGCTACGTAGTCGCCTAATTTTCCATGATTTTTTAATATTTTTTCACGCAAATATTGACTAAGGAGTGACTATCTAGCGACGGATACATTGTCCGTCGCTAATTCGCCGATGCTATACCGACGGATTTGCGACAACTTTTCACCCTTAAAATTAAAAAAAAATATTGCATATGATTAGTTGGTAAACCGTCAGTATAGAGTCGGGAGTCCATCGCTACTAGCGACGGACATAATCCGTCGTTAACAGGATGTCGCTAGATCGATGAATTTTGGAAGTGAGAAAAGTTTGGTATAGAAGTTGGTGGCAGCCGAGTGGATGCTCCGCTGGTCTCTGAGTAAGATGTCGTTGTCGTCATGAATTTGATGCAGCTTGAGCTGATGACGACGGCCTTTGACGCAAGCATGAAAGAAGATAGAATTTCTATCGCCCTCTGCGTCCCAGTTAAATCTGGCTTTCTGCTTCCAGAATTTCGTCTCCACCTTCAGCCGGGACTTGAGGAGTGCTTTGGTAAGGTTGAGAGCAGAGTGAGCCTCCGGGGATCTGTCCTTTGCATACAGGATCTCCGTGTGGGTGACGTCATCCTCTGTTGTCTTAATCGCTTGAAAAATATTACCAAACGCAAGTTTGCTCCAAGTCGCTAGGGTGCCCCTGGTGGCTTTAAGCTTAGCAGCCACGCGAATAAGGGGGTCGGGTTTGCTCGTCGAACTCCAGGCGGAGGCTATAATGTTCCTGAATTGTTGGTGATGTCTCCAAAAGTCCAGGAAGTGAAAAGGTTTCTTGATGAAGCTGGAGTCGTTGTTGATTTCGATTAGGAGAGGGGAGTGGTCCGATTCGATGGTGTTGAGGTAAGCAAAATTGGAGATGAGATCCAAATCGGTCCAACGGTTATTGACCAGGGCTCGATCCAGGCAGGAATATTGTCTTCTGGCTTCTTCCTGCATGTTACATCAGGTAAAAGCATTACCAGAGAAAGGGAGGGGGCGCAAGTGGGCATTGAAGATGAAGGCATTAAAGTCATTCATGACTGGCTTGGGGGGAAGGCGACCCCCCGACTTCTTATCTCTGAGGGATATCGTATTGAAGTCGCCAAGGCACAACCATGGAAGGTTGTTGTGGTTGAGGTGGGTGTCTAACAGGGTGTCCCAGAGCATCTTACGTTCGGAGACGTCACAGCTGTCGTGTACCGCAGAGAGGAGGGCTCGAGATGTGAGGAGGGATGCTCTATCCAGCAGGATAGCGCCTATTTAGAGTCTTGAACGATGCCAAATTTGCATTCGACGGTGAAGAGGATCCAAATGTCATGGCACCCGACGACCGCAAATGGGAATCCGAGTTGCAGCTGGATGGATTTGAGTTTTCTTCGTAGAATTTTAGGTTCGATAACTACTAATATGTTGAGGCTGGTTAATCTCCTCAAGGTGGGTTTATTGGCCAGCCCTCGCACATTCCACGAAAGGATATTAAGCAATAAGATGGTTGTAGGGGGGAGGGTGTTGAGCTTTGTGGCTGACCTTGTGGTCATGGCCGATTGCTCGTGAGCGAGTTTTTTTTTTCTTGTTGTGGTTGCTGTTGGGAGCTCTCCGAAGAACAACCGCGGAGTCTGATGCTGAGGTGGTGTCTCTAGTGACCTCTCCCGAGAGGGTGGCGACCTCTTTCTCAGTTTCGGCCAGCGCGCAGAGGGGGTTGCTGAGGTCGAGGAAACCGACATCTCTGGCTTGCTAAAGACGTTTCGCTGGGACTATGCCCAGTGAGATGAGGACGATCTCGGAGGCTCTGTTTGACGTGGGGGGAGGGGGTCGGAGACGGAGAGGGTTAGGTGGATAATTAATGCCATCAGTTTCTTCTCCTCGCAGGAAGGGATCTCGACGGCGCTCTGCACGCCTTCAAGAGGAGGGGTCGGGGGGGGGCGGGAGCTCGACGGCGCTCTAATTGCCTGTAAAGGGAGGGTTTGCCCAGGAAGGGGTCTCTTCCTTGCGACTTCATCTGAAGGGGAGGAGGGGAGGATGTCGAATTTGTTTTGGAGGAGGATGGTAGGGGGTCGAAGGGGATGATGGCTTTAACCGACGGAGGGGGTGTGCCGGGGCTGGGGGATCTGGTGCCGTCTTCAAAGTGGGAGTAAGAGTTGGGGAGGGGGAGGATCGGAGCAGATGAGATTATCCGAGTAGCTTTCGAGGGTTGTTGCGAACTGGGGGCTTTCTTCTTTAGCTTCGGATGGGACCGGAAACAGTGCTTAGTGAGGTGGCCTCGAATCTGACAGTAATTGCAGAAAATAATGCTGTTGTCGTACACCAGGGTCTGAGACAGTGCTTAGTGAGGTGGCCTCGGATCTGACAGTGTTTTTGCAAATATATATATATATATATATATATATATATATATATATATATATATATATATATATATATATATATATATATATATAATATGTATATAACTTCCAAATACTAATGAAATTTCAAATATAATTTCATAAAATTCATAAGAACATCCTAAAATATTTTTGATAAATAAATTGAACTTTTTACCTACTTACATATATAGTAGCAATTCTTGCTACTATTAAATATTACCAAAATAATTCATTTATTATTTACAATACATTTTTTAATTAACAAATAAGACACTATAAAATAAAATAAAATTTCCTAAATTCCTATAAAAAGAAAAATACCTTTCTAGTATATTTAGTAGGTATATTTGTTAAAATTTTATCTATATATCTATATTGTAGCTTTTATCTTGCTACCAAAATATTTAACAAATATTGATTTAGAAGTCCACAAAAATACCGTAAAGTATATTAAAATAAAACTTAAAAACTTAGGGGTTTTACACTGCTGCAGATAAACAGAAGCAGAAGAGGTTCGCTTTGACAGGCCTTTGAGAAAAGACTCGGCAGTAGGACCAATCAAGTCCTACAATTTTGACATATTGGCACAGCTGGCCAACACTCCGGCTCGACTATCAGTCTTCGAGCTTCTCCGCCTCTCCAAAGAGACTTGAGACGCCCTCAGCGAATCTTTACAGAATGCTGACTCCTTCCTCACTCAGGTGTAACCGCCCAAGGAGAACCCTGCTGAATGTCCACATTGTCACAGTATGGTTGAGGTGATCCCTAACATCACCTCCACTCAGCAGGATATGCTACTGAAGAACAACCGGGACAACCGACCCCTGTACTATACAGGGTTTTTTGATGCCATTAAGGTCGATTGCATCCACATCGACCATGGCTTTGGGGATCTCGATGCATTGGCTGACCGTGTCGAACACTACAATCAGCGGTTTCAACGCTGGAAAAAGTGAACCCCTGGGCAAGCTTCGCCTGAAATTCCAAATAGGCGATTTCCAGACTGTCGTTACTTGCTACGTCATTGACGTCGACATAAACTACAATATACTGCTGGGACGACCATGGATTCATGAATATATGATCGTGCCCTCCACTCTACATCAATGCATGAAGTATGTGGCCAGCGACCGCACTATCAAGATCGAGTTTACGGACATCAATCTCTTTCGAGGACTCGAAGCGTACTGTACAGATGCTGATCTGTACAAATCAATCCCATGGGACGACGACGCCAATGATGCCGCGACGAAGCAGAGAACACAGTTGTCACTGAAGAACCGTTGAAGGTTCGATTAAAGAAAAAATCTCCCAAGACGTTGGCTCCCCTCATCATCAAGCTCCGGCTAGATCATCCTCGATCATTTCAGAGGCTGGCCAAGAGCCTATGCAAATAAGGCTCCCCCGGGAGGCTCCAAAGCCAACTCTGAGGTCACACGAACCTCCAACTGCAGCCCCCTTAGTAGTCAAGCTGAAGGGAAAATGTCCTCTACCTTCTCCCACAACAACCCTGGTGCCCACGGATAAAGAGTTGGAAGTCTACGTATACGCCAATACCGAGGTGCACTATTTAGATGATGTAATCCCTCGGGATAAAATTTCATATTTTATTAATAGGAAGTTGTCTTTGAATTACTTTTGTGCACATTGGAGTACTAGGTATTTCTTAGACAACGCTCTATATATGCTGCAAACACAAGTGACAACCGCCAACCTCGCAAGCCGAGTTATTCCTTCTCAAGACGCCTACTTCTTGGTTCCAGCAAAGAAGAAGGAGGAGGAACCCATCATCTTCGGCCGATTGGAGCACCCGCAGCGACTGGCTCCGACAGAACCAGAATCCGATAACGACAAGATGCAACTCTACCGTTACACTATGTAGTGCCCCGCTATCGTTGGGGCGAAGCACTATGTAATAGGCTCGTGGCAAGTCAGACGTGGTCGGGAACATAGATGGCTAGTCTGACTCAGCGACGATTTTGGTATACAAAAACCATGGCATCAATAAAATCGATTTGGACAAGTGATATGAGTACCGTTCCAACTAATGGATCGGCTACTGGTGAAATAAGTCCTAGATGCAATAGACTGTGTCTTGGCGAATGAACTCTAAAGGGAGCGACGCAATCGGTCTGCTATTGGTTTTATTAGATTTTTTGGCTTTCTGAATGAATTGTTGCGTGGGTTTGATAAGTGTGCTTTCACGTGATTTCTAAATGTGTCTTTGGAAATTTCGAAGGAAGGATTGAAGGAAGGGTTCTAATTCGATGCTCGTGCCCTTGTAGGAGTTCATGTAACTGACGCTTGACTGTCGCGAAGCGTTCTCCAACTCCCGGTGCAATCTCTCTAGGTGGGTGGTTCTTCAGCCCCTTCTTTTCTACTCCTTCCCGCCAATAAAATTCTTAAAGTTCAACGTTCAAATCGATGATGCTAACTGGGTGTATGCTTTGCCACTAAGATTAAGAACTTGGGATAATATAGCAACTTAAAGAAGTTAAATCCGAATCTATAAGTTTCACACTAAGTAGAGAACAGATAAAGTTCTAGGAAAAGAGATAGAATTTATTTCATATTCTGCAAAACTTAAGGAAGAAACTTTGGTTGCGGTATATTACGCCTCGGGGAATTTGGTGCCTACGGTATGCTAAATCAGAACGTACGGCTTCGGAAAAAAGAACCCTTGCCCGAGTAGAAATGATTATATGGTTTAATATTGTCTACGTTATACAATTTACTTCATACATATTTAACTGTTCATACATTCGCATGGTCATGGACGACTTGTGCACAATGTGAGCTTTCCTCGAGACGGTACCCGAGGCGCTGGGACCGAATCGGCCTAGTAGGAAATTATGGAATCGTGCTTCGGCGCGAGGCATTGAGAGATCTCCAGTTAGGCTCGCAACCTGGACTGGTAGGGTGCGTCGCTATGCTACGTAATCATCCTTCATGGTGTCGATATCACCAATGACCACATATAAGTCTTGTGAAGGTGGTAAGTCTTATGTATATTTTGTGCAGGAAAGGAGCATGGCCGTGGTAAGATAAGTTGAAATTGGTTATGTTGTTACTGTTTAAAATGTGCCTTCGATATGAACTAAAATTCATATAGTTCTAAATAGAAAGATCACATCGTATTCTAGAATCCTTAATAAGCAGTGTCGGTTTAGACGAGTGGGTTCGTCCCATCCACTAGCAAGTGTGCTAACCCCCAACTCCCCAGGTAACGAGCGTGCTGCGGGAGCTCGAGACTAGACTGAAGCTGAAGAACGGAAGGCGGTGCGAAGCTCTCCTATTTTAAATTATTTTTAAGCCCAATTCAGATCGAAGGCATTTTGTTCAAATGTATAAAAGGGCATGAATGTATGGAACGACAAGGATTATTTCATGGCAGCTTGTCAAAAGTTTTCTTTTGTGTTCAAAGATGTTGCCACAACAACATATGCAATGTAAAAATGATCTTGCACATACTTTGCAAGTTTTATGAATGAAAAGCTAAATTTCTTCCTATTTTATGTCTTCAACTCTCTGCACTATTTAATTTCAATGTATCATCTCAAAAGAAATTTCAAGTGCACATTCTTGCCTTGTACAAGTCCAATAAAGACATGTACGGTATCACGTCCCGACTCGTGAGATCGATTCATCTCGAGTCAAGGCGATGACGAACGATTGGACGAGTCAGGGCATGACAAGTTGGTATCAGAGCACGGTTCACACCTCGGACCTTCCAAAAATACTTTCTTTTAGATGTCGTTGCAATTTTTCAAAAACCATGCTTTTCGATATATGCGGCATGAAATAATCGTTCCATACATATAAGCCCGTATATATTTTGAGAATACTAACGGGTTTGTTCAATTTTGTAGGAATACCGAAGAGAACGGGTGTCTGCGCTGTCAATGCTACGTTGATTAGCTCGGATAGCACCGTAGACGCGATGCCTAGCGAATCTGCCATGGAGCGATTATTGTGCCTCATGGAAGTCCAACAGCGCCACGTGGACATGCAGCAGTGACAATTGTCAGAACAGATCCAGGTCTAAATCAGTGCCCAACAAAAGCAGATGGAGGCCCTGACCCGGATCATAAGCACCATAGCGACCCAACAGAACTCGACGACCGCCATGTCAGAAGAAGAAGTGTAACCAGCAATGACGAAGCATATGTCTTCCTCCTCCCTGCTCAAGGTGACCAAATTCAAGAAGTTGAACCCGCATAAATTTAACGGCCGAGCAGAGCCGGACGAAGTCATGGGGTGGCTAGTGAAGATTGAGCGTCTGTTCAATCTCCTCAACATCAAGGGGTCCAAGAGAGTCGGGTGTGCAGCCTTGCAGCTAAATTTAAGGACCTACGACTGGTGGGAGACGAAGAAACAAGAGCTCCACGAGGCCAACCCCAATACCAAGATCTTATGAGAGACGTTTAAACTGGACTTCATCGAGCAATACATTACTCGTGCCGTTCGTCGACAGAAGGAAGAGGAATTCATGTCCTTGAAGCAAGAAAACATGTCAGTTGAAGATTACGATACGAAGTTCGCAAAGCTTACAAAGTTTATCGGGGCCTTTCTACCGAACAAGGAGGCATGGTGCGAGTACTTCCAACAAGGCCTGAATGACGATTTGCGTCGGGACGTCATGAACCAAAGATGCCAAACTTATAGGGAATCATATAATGCCGCCCTTGATAGCAAGCGGATCTTTGGTCGAGCTTCGCAAAGGACCGGGTCAGGCGTCCGTAACAACTTCAACAAGCATCCTCATGACACGGAAGGATCTGGTGAGCCAAATCGTAAGAACACGTTCGAGTATCGGGGACCTCACCCCGGCGTATAGTGCCATTGCTGCGGCAAGATGGAACATCTGGCGGTCGATTGCCAAGGGGGATACTTCAAGTATGGCCAGCTAGGTCACAAGGCAATAGATTGTCGAATAAGGAGGGCAAACCAATATCTACCAAGGAATATCCAGAATCAGAACAGGGCGCCTCCCATCTAAGGCGCAAACGCAGTGCCCGTGAACCCACAAAATTGCCAAGGGGCACAAGGTCGAGTTTATGCATTGACTCGGGATGAAGCGTTCGCGTCCGACACTGTCATGATAGGTATATTATTCTATAAAAATATGCCTCCTAGAGTACTGTTCGATTCGGGTGCTACGTATAGTTTCATATCTGTCGACTTTGTAGAAGAGAATAAACTACCCATGAAATTTTTAGATATGAATCTTAGCGTTAGCATTCCATCGGGAGTAGATATGTCTGCCACTAAAATTTATAGGGATGGTTACATCTGTATCGGAGGGAAAAATCTATCCTTGGAAGTTATCGTCCTCGACATCAAGGAGTGCGATATAATCCTCGACATGGATGGTTGGGTGCATGCCACGCAACGATCGAGTGCACGGAAAAGAGAGTTGTGTTCCGCCTTCTGGGCGAAACCAAGTTCTCCTATTCGTGCGGAGCAGCGTCAAAGACAGCAATGATGATATCGACGATTTTGATAAGGCGTATGTTGCATTCTGGTTGCAGCGGGCACCTAGCATCAGTTCGAGACACAAGAACAGAGATTACAAGCATGGCCCAGACTGAAGTCATGGCAGAATTTTCTGATGTGTTCCCAGACGAGTTGCCAGGGATGCCGTCGGATCGAGAGTTAAAATTCAGTATCGACACCTTTCCGGACACCCGACCAATATCTAAAGCACCCTATCGAATGGCACTGACAGAGCTGAAGGAACTGAAAGCACAACTACAAGAGTTGCTAGATCGCGGATATATTCGTCCTAGTGTCTCCCCGTGGGGTGCTCCAGTGTTGTTTGTAAGAAAGAAGGATGGATCGATGCGGCTGTGCATCGACTATCGGGAACTTAACATAGCCACGGTACAAAACAAGTACCCGTTGCCAAGGATAGACGACGTATTTGACCAGTTGCAAGGGGCGACGGTATTTTCCATGATTGATCTTCACTCAGGCTACCATCAATTGAAGATTAAGTCCGAGGACGTGCCGAAGTTCGCCTTCCGAACTCGATATGGTCGCTATGAATTTCTAGTCATGTACTTCGGCTTGACAAATGCTCCTGCCGCTTTCATGGATCTGATGAACCGGGTGTTCTGATCATTCATAGACAAATTTGTCGTTTCATTCATCGATGACATTCTCATATATTCAAAAAGCAAGGACGAGCACGTGGAGCACTTAAAGATGGTACTACAGACTCTGCGTGAACACCAACTTTATGCCAATTTAAATAAATACGAGTTCTGGATGAGCAGCGTGACGTTCCTTGGGCACGTTGTTTCAGCTGAAGGCGTCATGGTGGACCCAAAGAAAATTGAAGCAGTAGTTGAATGGAAGCGGCCTACCTTGGCAGGCGACATCCGAAGTTTTCTCGGCTTGGCCGGCTACTACCGAAGATTTGTGAAAGACTTTGCCAAGATTGCATCGCCTCTGACTCGTCTCACCCAGAAGGGAGTCGTATTCGAGTGGAACGACATCTCTATGGATTTTATCATGGGCCTTCCGAAGACGTCGCGGGGAAACGATACGGTTTGGGTCATTGTCGATCGATTGACCAAATCCGCTCATTTCATCACTATCAAAGCATCATGGAGCATCAATGGGTTAGCTCAGATCTATATCAATGAGATTGTTCGACTATACGGGGTAACTGCCACAATCATTTCGGACAGATATGGACGATTCTTATTACGTTTCTAGACGAGTCTGCAAGCGGCGATGGGCACTAAGATGAACCTTAGCTCCGCGTACCACCTGCAAACTGATGGCCAGACAAAAAGAGTGAATCAGATCCTGGAAGATATGTTACGTCTGTGTGCGATAGATTTAAAGACTAGTTGGGACACGCACTTGTCGCTCGCGGAGTTTGCGTACAACAACAGTTATCAATCGGGCATCCAGATGGCTCCCTACGAGGCACTTTACAGGAGGAAATGCCGATCTCCAATTTGCTGGGACGAAGTCGAGGAGCGACCATGTGTTTCTGAAGGTGACGCCGATGTGGGACGTCATGCGATTTGGGGTAAAGGGCAAACTGAGTCCGAGATTCGTAGGGCCCTTCGAGATTCTTGAAAGAGTGACGACAGTTGCTTACCGGATTGTACTACCTCCTGCCCTGGCTGAAGTGCACGATATCTTTCATGTCTCCCAACTTCGAAAGTACATACATGACCCAAGTCATGTGGTTAGCTTTGTTCAGTTGGAGCTGCGCGTCGATCTATCATACTCGGAGGAGCCCGTACAAATTTTGGACAGTAAAGAAAAGATCATGCGTAGCCGATCGATGTCCTTGGTTTACGTACTCTGGCGCAACCATTCAGTTAAGGTGTCGACGTAGGAACTAGAGGAAAAAATGAAGGAGAAGTATCCTTCACTTGTCGCCAACGAAGGTCAGACACTTGTTCTTAAGTTTTGGGACAAAAAATTTTCTTAGTGGTATATTATGTAGTACCCCATTCCCGTTGGGGCGAAGCACTATGTAATAGGCTCGTGGCAAGTCAGACGTGGTCAGGAACATAGATGGCTAGTCTAACTCAGTGACGAGTTTGGTATACGAAAACCATGGCATCAATAAAATTGATTTGGACGAGTGATATGAGTACCGTTCCAACTAATGGATCGACTACTGCTGAAATAAGTCATAGATGCAGTAGACTGTGTCTTGGCGAATGAACTCTAAAGGGAGCGACACAACCAGTCTGCTGTTAGTTTTGTTGGTTTTCTTGGCTTTCTAAATGAATTATTGCGTGGGTTTGATAAGTGTGCTTTTGCGTCAATTTCTGAATGTATCTTTGGAAATTTCGAAGGAAGGTTTGAAGGAAGGGTTCTAATTTGATGCTCGTGCCATTGCAGGAGTTCGTGTAACTGACGCTTGACCATCGCGAAGCGTTCTCCTACTCCCGGCGCAATCTCTTTCTAGGTGGGTGGTTCTTCGGCCCATTCTTTTCTACTCCTTCCCGCCAACAAAATTCTTAAAGTTCAACGTTCAAATCGATGATACTAACTGGGTGTATGCTTTGCCACTAAGATCAAGAACATGGAATAATATAGCAACTTAAAGAAGTTAACTCCGAATCTATAAGTTTCACACTAAGTAGAGAAAAGATAAAGTTCCAGGAAAAGAGATAGAATTTATTTCATGTTCTATAAAACTTAAGGAAGAAACTTTGGTTACGGTATATTATGCCTCGGAGAATTTGGTGCCTACGGGATGCTAAATCAGAATGTACGGCTTCGGGGAAAAGAACCCTTGCACGAGTAGAAATGATTATGTGGTTTAATAATATCTACACTATACAATTTACTTTATACATATTAAACTGTTCATACATTCGCATGGTCATGGACGACTTGTGTATAAGGTGAGCTTTCCTCGAGACAGTACCCGAGGTACTGGAACCGAATCGGCCTAGGAAAAAATTATGGAATCATGCTTCGGTGTGAGACATTACGAGATCTCCAGTTAGGCTCACAACCTGGACTGGTAGGGCGCATCGCAATGCTACATAATCGTCCTTCATGGTGTCGATATCACCAATGACCGCATATAAGATAGATTGCATGCTCACCTATTATCTTTTGCAGGTGGTAAGTATTATGTATATTTTGTGCAGGAAAGGAGCACGACCGTGGTAAGATAAGTTGAAATTGGTTATGTTGTTACTGTTTAAAATATGCCTTCGATATGAACTGCAATTCATATAGATCTAAATAGAAAGATCACTTCGTATGCTAGAATCCTTAATAAGCAGTATCGGTTTAGACGAGTGGGTTCGTCCCATCCACTAGCAAGTGTGTTAACCCCCAACTCCCCAGGTAACGAGCGCACTACGGGAGCTCGAGACTAGACTGAAGCTGAAAAACGGGAGGCGGCACAAAGCTCTCCTTTTTTGAAGTATTTTGAAGCTCAATTCAGATAGAAGGCATTTCGTTCAAATGTATAAAGGGGCATGAATGTATGGAACGACAAGGGTTATTTCATGGCAGCTTGTCGAGAGTTTTCTTTTGTATTCAAAGATGTTGCTGCAACGGCATATGTAATGTAAAAATGACCTTGCACATACTTTGCAAGTTTTATGAATGAAAAGCTAAATTTCTTCCTATTTTATGTCTTCAACTCTCTGTACTGTTTAATTTCAACGTATCATCTCAAAGAAAATTTCCAGTACACATTCTTGCCTTGTACAAGTCCAATAAAGACATGTATGGCATCACGTCTTGACTCGTGGGATCGATTCATCTCGAGTCAAGGCGATGACGACCGATTGGGCGAGTCGGGGCGTGACAGACTACTAAATCCAAAAACCTTATCTAAAAAATGGGTTACGACTTGAATAGTGACATGGGACTGAACTACGATAAAGGTCGATGCCTTCCCTTATGACATCATGCCCCGAAGGAAAAGTCCCAAAATTACTACCAACGTACTCGCCGGGGGTTGGGTTACGTTACACCCACAACAACGTCGGTGAGCTCTGGGCCAAAGGTTCTTATGCGTTTACATTCCTCGGATTCCTTAACTTGGGACACCGATACCAGTTTCGGCCAAGCCCTCAAGAAGATATTGTCCGTTAATATGGTCTCTGCAGGTCCCCAGTCGAGGATGAAGACCAAATGCTTAAATACTTCGAAGATGAACCATTGGCTCAGCGCCTCGGATCCCAATGGAAATGGCACTTTGAACAGCGTGAACCTCCTATTGAAGACAAAGTCGTCCAAGTCGAGCTAGGAGATGAGGTTTCCCCAAAATCCATTTCATTAGTGTAGAAGCCTGGAAATTTAGGTGCATCTATTGGCCAGAATCCTATGCGCTCAACCCAACCATGCGACAAACACCAATGCGCCAGGAAAAGCTCAGACAGATATTTGGCACAGCAAAGTACAAATTTAAAGACATTCAAAAGAGGACTTTTATTTCATATGAAAGTTTATTACATGTCTAAAGAAATGCTTTACAAAAAAAACTTCAACAAAGAAGGAAAATCCTAAAGCTACAGCCAAATGCAGCAAACTACCATGCACCATCTGCTAGGCGCATCATCCGCCAGGCGCATCATCTGTCAGGCGCATCACTCTGATGTCTCGTCCAGGCGCATCATTCCAGCATCTCAACGTATGCGCATCTCTGTGCATAGTCAGAGCGAATTACTCTCTCTCATTAGCACCAATCAGCCCTTGTGTAGTAGGAGGAGGAGCTCTCCTAGCTCGACAAGGATTGCGGCACGATGCCTCGATCTTCGGAAGCAACAGGCACACTCGACAACCTGTGGCTCTACCAGCATAACGAAAGATAGAGTGAGGTCGACCCGATCTTTGGATGTAACAGGCACCATCGGCCTACATTGGGACTCGATGATCCCGATATTTGGATGCAACAGACACTATCACAGAAGCTCAGAGCTACGGAAAGACTGGGGCAGCGCAACTTCATCCTCGAGAAGAGCTCGAGTTCGAAAGTTTGCCAAGGCATAGCTCCGGCCAAGTTCATCTTTTGAAGAATGAAAGCAAAGCTTCCCCTCATGCGGCTATTTATAAGCACGGGCAGCCTACACCCGAGTGCCAAATACCAACATTCCAAATTCCATACAAAAAATCTATATTAATAGCAAATACATTCGTCGCCTCGTATTCGGCTAAGTTAAAGCGGTCATTGACGCCTCGGAGAACTCAACAGGTGGGCCAAAGAGGATGCGACACAATGGCAAATGTGCCGTCGATATCATGCGCTACCCATGGATGCGCCCAGCGGGTCGTAGAACCATACGCTCGGATTGGCACTAATCGATGCACCCTCGCCAAACTTATCTCCATCAAACATTTAATGGTAGATGATAAAGGGTGGCTATACGTCTTCCGAAGATGTCTAATCAGCAACCCTTGCAGAAAACGAAGCGTCGCTGATGTCAGCACCATTATTACCTCTGGGGTCGGCAACGTGACAGACCGATCATTTGTATGCGCCTCGTGGCCATACACCTAGAAGACTGTGTACGCCCCGGTGGTCATGTGCCCCCCGGCTTACTTCTGATCCCAAGCAACAGAAGACAAAGCTCTGCATGCGCCTCAAAAGCCATGCGTCTGGACTTGCTCATGGCTCTTAAAGGTCATGAGACCAGTCGCCTCCTCTATGCCAGAACCTAAGCGTACCCTGATGCGAAGCTCTGCATGCGCCTCAAAAGCCATGCACCCAGACTCGTCTATGATACCTAAAACTCATAGACTAAGTCGTCGCCATTCGCCCGATCCTAGGCATACCCCGACAGATCACTCTCCTCCAAAACCGAGATCTTTGAGCCACAGGCATACGCCACGCGTCCCTTGACTCAGTTCTATTCAAAGAATGGGTGCTAACCATCAAAGATCTCAGTAACAACCAAATCTTTATGACTGCAACGTGTCAACTCCATCGCAGCCAGCGCAGCAGTCCAGCAGATTCAGCTTCAATTCAGGGCACATCAACTATGCGCCCCCACCAGCATCAGCCATATGGTGTTCCTACGTCCAGGCGCATCTGACATATGTGCACAAGAGCAACCAGCCTGCTATCTATAAATAGAAGGATCATTCCTTCACCCAAGGCACAAGAAAAAGGAGGCACAGACAAGGAAGGACATACATACATCGAGAGAAGCACATATACAGAGGCCAGAAGAGACACTTGACGTCCACTTCTACTTGCAATGCTCCGGCATCAGAGCAACCTAGACCTTCAGAGAATTCAAGATCGTCGTCAGATCGTCAATGGAGTTAACGCATTACCACTCGCTCCACCGACATAGTTCCTAGATAAAAACAAAAGTATACTCCTAAGACTACGTCTAAGTCCTATATTGTATACTATTCTGTTTGTAATTGAAATACCAAAGTTTTAGTCAACAAAACCTTGTCGTATTTTTGAGGGCAAACAGGCTGACGACTCTACAGGGGACCTCTTTCTCTTCCAATAAAAAAGTTGTGTCACAATCTGACGACATCAAACTCGTCTGCTTCCACAAAACACTTATGGTATGCCTCAATCAATATGCGTATGAGAAGTTTGTCTCTGAAGGCAGCGCGAGTCCTTCGAAGCGGCTACCAAAGCCGAAGAAAACTCGCCAAGTCTGGGTGCGCAAGGCCGATGTGCCTGGCACTATCACTGAAGGGGACGTGCCACCGCAGCTGGCCCTTCCTGTAGCTCCCCTTCCCAAAAATTTTTTTAAAATATTTTTATTATTTTTTTGATTTAAAATGGTAATTTTTATATTTGTTTTTATAAATAATTATTTAACTAATTATTACGGTAGATGACTTTAGCCATGGTGGAGTTTTGAAGTACAAGACGGCTAGGAATCATGGCACGGATAGTGTAGTAGCGTGCTTTGACTAGTGTATTAGTCATGCCAAGGAAGACCCAGCCATAAGGGTGTCCTAACTAGGAAAACCAGGCCAAGTTGTGACTTGATTTGTATAAATAAATTATAATTAATTATTATTAAGAGTATTTAACTTTTAGGAGACCTGGCTGTACCAATGTAGCCCGGACTGGACCCGAACCGACCCCAAGCCTATGTAGAGGTATTATGTGTGCCAAGACGTCCGGGTTGGTATATGGTATGTATATGCACATATTTTATAATTTATTGAAAGTAGTCATATTTATTTTATATATAGTTGTTATAAGTATAATATAATATTATTTGTTATTAAATGGATCTATACGTTAAATATATATATATATATATATATATATATATATATATATATATATATATATATATATATATATGTCTAGTAGTATATGATATTATCTTCCAATCACTTAGTATTTTATTGCATTCTATCCATCTATTTATTTATTTAATTGTTGTTTAATTATTTATTCATTTATGTATTATAGAATGTATTTACGTAGAAAAAGAATTTATGGTATAAACATGGTTTATGCTTTAGATTATTTATATAAATATTTCTAGTATTTATCCACAGTGTGTATAAATATATATATGTACAATTACTTTATTATATAGTGATTTAATTTATATAAGAAATAAGATTATTATTATTATTATTATTATTATTATTATTATTATTATTATTATTATTATTATTATTATCATTATTCTTATTAAATAAACTAAGCTAACCCCCCCCCCTCCCATAAGCAGTAGGAATCCTAGTCCAGCTCAACCGAGCAGGCCCGCATGCCAATATATATATCAGCAGTAATAGAACCAACCCACCCCGTTTTAACTCCAACCTGAGAGACTTATATACATATAAGTATATATGTAAAGCTCGAAACCGAGAGAGGGAGTCGTACAAAAACCTAAAACCCTAACGCAGCGCCGACCCCTGGCGACTCCCTTCCCGCGCGCGTGCATGCACCATCACGGGCCACTGCCGCGCATGGCCAAAGTCGGCCAGGACCGCACGCAATGGCAGTGCACAGCAACAGAACAAACGGCAGCAGCGTGGCCTGTGGAGCGACTTCGTAACCCATTTTCTTGGCGTACGGCCGATAATTGTTCGATCTGTCACTTCGGGTACGTTGGCAATCCAACTCTTAGTCCCTTCATTTCGTTTTAAACAAATTGAATCAGCTAGGCCAGGAAATCAATTCAAAAATCATGAAAAACCTGCTAAGTTGAACATAATATTTGATCCAAATACGGACTTTGGAGGACAGATTTCTGCCAATCCGTAGGGAAATTTAGTAATCTAATTGAAGGCTATTATAGACAACCTATACGAGTTGGAAACCCCTCTTTTACTTTTATTTTTCATCTATTAAATCCCTGTTAAAACTATTTCAAAGTTTGACGAAAACCTGTTTTTAAAACAGTAAAAATACCAAAAATACCCTCCGATACGACGTGCGTCCCGCCAATCCGGGCGACGTGGTCACGAACCAAAAGAATCAAAAGGTTCGTACTGACTTCGTGGACGTGTGGGCTTTGACGGAATTCAAATTGGTTGCGTGTGCGCGACAAATTTGATGCGTATCCGTCGAAATTCACCGTATCGGCCTTTGTGTAAACTTCTCAATTACTTTGTACACGTTCGCCAGATTGAGACAAAACTCGTGCCATCAGGACTGTATCATTTTTCTAGTCCTGTATGCCAAGTTTGGTCCAATTCTGAGACAGTTGATCGGATCGTCGTTTCGCGGGCCCTACGATCCGATTTAACGGGCGATTTTGTGCACGGCCCACCGAAATCCAAAATTGGACATACCGTTGGGTTCGTATCATCAAAAAAATTCTGTAGATATGTAGTTTGACGACTTTAGAGACCATTGACTCTGGCATGCTTTTCGGTGCAAAGCGGGTCCAACGGCGGACATCGTTTTGATCCAAAATTATCTTTTTGCCCCTGTGTCCAGAATTGGACTTAAGGACAGACAATCCTAGCTAATTTGACTATTCTAAAAACATTGGGCATGTCTATTTCAACTTTCGAAGATAATTGTGAGACACCGGCGGACACCGTATCGGCCTTTGTGTAAACTTCTCAATTACTTTGTGTAAACTTCTCAAAGCGGGTCCAACGGCGGACACCGTATCGGCCTTTGTGTAAACTTCTCAATTACTTTGTGCACGTTCGCCAGATTGAGACAAAACTTGTGCCATCAGGACTGTATCATTTTTTTAGTCCTGTATGCCAAGTTTGGTCCAATTCTGAGACAGTTGATCGGATCGTCGTTTCGCGGGCCCTACGATCCGATTTAACGGGCGATTTTGTGCACGGCCCACCGAAATCCAAAATTGGACATATCGTTGGATTCGTATCATCAAAAAATTCTGTAGATATGTAGTTTGACGACTTTAGAGACCATTGACTCTGGCATGCTTTTCGGTGCAAAGCGGGTCCAACGGCGGACATCGTTTTGATCCAAAATTATCTTTTTGCCCCTGTGTCCAGAATTGGACTTAAGGACAGACAATCCTAGCTAATTTGACTATTCTAAAAACATTGGGAATGTCTATTTCAACTTTCGGAGATAATTGTGAGACTTGGACATTATGGCTTGATGATTGGCAATATATCATTGGTTCTCCGTGCAACCCTCAGGCAAGTATACCTTGCTGAACATATACAGTATTTACATTATTTTCTCTTTCTTTATTGTATTCCTTTTCATATTGTCATATGATTTCATATTCTGATTGATTTGCTTTGATTGTTTTACTTGTTCTAGAATACGTACACGTATAGGATATTCGATATTGCTTGATTATTGGTCTTATCGTGTTACCTTGTCTCGCGATTGAGTTCTCAGTTTCTATATCTTGTTCTTGACTTGACTATTCTTGATTGGGAGTATCTTGCATTGTACTACGGTTGAGATATACTATAGATTGGGAGTATCTTATATTGTACTACGACCTATAGCCGATTCATTTATCTTGATATTGCTTGATTGGCTTGACTTGAGATATACTATAGATTGGGATTATCTTACATTGTACTACGAACTATAGCATATATTGATTGATTGATTGACTTGATTTGCGACACTATGAATTGGGAGTATCTTGTATTGTACTACGATTTATAGGAGTCTGCTTGACCTTGTATCCTTTAGGAGAGGAGATTGAATACTAGAATTGGCTAATCTCGACTGAGAGTATCCTGCTTTGTACGTCAATTGAAACACTATAGATTGGGAGTATCTTGCATTGTACTACAAGCTATAGGAGTTCCGATTGATAGTTAGCCAAGTCTAGTATTACATTTCCATACGACTCGTCGTCCCTAGATGTTCTTCTTGCAGTATTCTTATCCTCTATACATGTTATTTACTGTCATATTAGTAGACATGTTTTATGTATCTTGCTAGTCCTCTGAGAACCTGATGATCTCTTCAGGTAGCTGATTGCACGGAGTTAGTTTTCTGAGCATGTGGTAGTTGACTTCAATCGCATGATTCAGGTATTTTGTTAGTGTTATTGATTTACTATTTTTCTTGTGCTTTCATGATATATCCTGTTTATCAGTTTAGTTTTATAGACTCATACTATTCTTGGAGTCTAATCGAACATATATGCTAGTGGGCTGCAGACTACGACCCATACTTGTTCATTCTTATTTTATATGATTCCTGTGGATTGAGATATAGTTTAGATTAGAAATGATACCTTATTCGGGACAGCTTATACGTAATCGAGTCGGGCTGGAGTCCGCTTGATATGTAGCTGGCTTGCTCACGAGCTCGTGTCCGAAAGCAGGTACGGGTCGTGACAAGTTTTTGTGGTGGCCCATACGAGCATATCGTACCGGTTACGTAACTGTACTGGTACGAGCCTGCAACTATGACTAAATCTTAGAAATCTTAATCCACTCTGCCTTAAAAATTCTCTTAGAAATATCTCTACCATCTTTGAAACTTCGTATTCGTTCTCGATTATTTTCCTTGCCTTCTTGTACCATTGATTCTCGTCTCCTCCTATCCCGGGGTGACGAATGATCGTGCTGTCTAGAATTCATCAGAAATTCTTAAGTTATAGTATAATATTGCTTGAATATTGAATATTTGGGTTGTTTATAGATATGAGGGATTATAGATGCCATATACCCTAGATATCTGTTGGAAGGATTGTTAGAAACTAGTTAGAGGATTATAAGGTTTTAGTTTTAAGGAGTAGTGTGACCAAAGGTGGGTAGAAGTCCTCGAGGTCTCGTAGTTACAAAATGGCTAGAAAAAGAAGAAAAACTATTTTTAGGAATTAAAATTTAAGGAGATTCAGGTAATAGTAGACTACATTTTTTAATTTTTAAGGAATAGTTATGAATTAGAATTTCGAGGACAAAATTATTTTTAAGATGGGTAGATTTGTAGCTCCCCTTCCCAAAAACAATTTTAAAATATTTTTATTATTTTTTGATTTAAAATGGTGATTTTTATATTTGTTTATATAAATAATTATTTAATTAATTATTACGGTAGATGACTTTAGCCATGGTAGAGTTTTGAAGTACAAGACGGCTAGGAATTATTACACGGATAGTGCAGTAGCGTACTTTGACTAGTGTATTAGTCATGCCAATGAAGATCCAGCCATAAGGGTGTCCTAACTAGGAAAACCAGGCCAACTTGTTACTTGATTTGTATAAATAAATTATAATTAATTATTATTAAGAGTATTTAACTTTTAGGAGACCTGGCTGTACCAATGTAGCCCGGACTGGACCCGAACTGAGCCTAAGCCCATGTAGAGGTATTATGTGTGCCAAGACGTCCGGGTTGGTATATGGTATGTATATGCACATATTTTATAATTTATTTAAAAGGAGTAATATTTATTTTATATATAGTTGTTATAAGTATAATATAATATTATTTGTTATTAAATGGATCTACACGTTAAATATATAGATGTCGAGTAGTATATAATATTATCTTCCAAACCCTTAGTATTTTATTGTATTCTATCCATCTATTTATTTATTTATTTATTTGTTGTTTAATAATTTATTCATTTATGTATTATATTATGTATTTACGTAGCAAAAGAATTTATGGTATAAACATGGTTTATGCTTTAGATTATTTATATAAATATATCTAGTATTTATCTACAGTGTGTATAAATATATATATGTACATTTACTTTATTATATAGTGACTTAATTTATATAAGAAATAAGATTATTATTATTATTATTATTATTAATATTATCATTATTCTTATTAAATAAACTAAGCTAAACCCCCACAAGCAGTAGGAATCCCAGCCCAGCTCAACCGAGTAGGCCCAAATGCTAATATATATATATATATATATATATATATATATATATATATATATATATATATATATATATATATATATATATATATATATATATATATATATATATATATATATATATATATATATATATATCAGCAGTAGTAGAACCAACCCACCCCGTTTTAACTCCAACCCGAGAGACTTATATACATATAAGTATATATGTAAAGCTCGAAACCGAGAGAGGGAGTCGTGCAAAAACCCAAACCCTAACGCAGCACCAACACCAGGAGACTCCCTTCCCATGAGAGCGCGCGCGCGCCGTCATGGGCCACTGCCGCGCGCGACCAAAGTCGGCCAGGACCGCAGCACAATTGCAGTGCACAGCAACAGAACAAACGGCAGCAGCGTGGCTTGTGGAACGACTTCGAAACCCGTTTTCTCGGTGCATGGCTGATAATTGTTCGATCTGTCACTTTGGGTACGTTGGCAACCTATCCAACTCTTAGTCCCTTTATTTTGTTTTAAACAAATCGAATCGGCTAGTCCAGGAAATCAAGTCAAAAATCACGAAAAACCTGCTAAGTTGAACATAATATTTGATGCAAACCCGGACTTTGGAGGACAGATTTCTGCCAATCCATGGGGAAATTTAGTAATCTAATTGAAGGCTATTATAGAAAACCTATACGAGTTAGAAACCCCTCTTTTACTTTTATTTTTCATCTATTAAATTCCTGTTAAAACCGTTTCAAAGTTTGACGAAAACCTGTTTTCAAAACAGTAAAAATATCGAAAAACCCTCCGATACGACGTGCGTCCCGCCAATTCGTACGACGTGGTCGCGAACCAAAAGCATCAAAAGGTGCGTACCAGCTTCGTAGACGTGTGGGATTTGATGGAATTTAAATTGGTTGCGTGTGCGCGACGAATTTGATGCGTATCCGTCGAAATTCACCGTATTTGCCTCTGTGCAAACTTCTCAATTACTTTGTGCATGTTTGCCAGATCGAGACGAAACTTGTGCCATCAGGACCGTATAATTTTTTTGGTCTTGTATGCCAAGTTTGGTCCAATTCTGAGACAGTTGATCGGATCGCTGTTTCGTGGGCACTACGATCCGATTCAACTTGCGATTTTGTGCACGGCCCACCGAAATCCAAAATTGGATATACTGTTGGGTTCGTATCATTAAAACAAATCCTTAGACATGTAATTTGATAACTTTAGAGACTATTGACTCTGGTACTCTTTTCGGTGCAAAGTGGGTCCAACGGCGGACACCGTTTTGATCTAAAATTACCATTTTGCCCCTGTATCCAGAATTGGACTTAAGGACAGACAACCCTAGCTAATTTGACTATTCTAAAAATATTGGGAATGTCTATTTCAGCTTTTGGAGACAATTGTGAGACTTGGACTTTTTGGCTTGATGATTGGCGATATATTATTGGTTCTCCGTGCAACCCTCAGGCAAGTATACCTTGTCGAACATATACATTATTTACATTATTTTCTCTTTATTTATTGTATTCCTTTTATATTGTCACATGATTCAATATTATGATTGATTTGTCTTGATTGTTTTACTTAATCTAGAATACGTGCACGTATAGGATATTCGACATTGCTTGATTATTGGTCTTATCGTGTTACCTTGTCTCGCGATTGAGTTGTCAGTTTCTATATCTTGTTCTTGACTTGACTATATCTTACATTGTACTATAGTTGAGATATACTATAGATTGGGAGTATCTTACATTGTACTACGACCTATAGCCGATTCTTTCATCTTGATATTGCTTGATTGACTTGACTTGAGATATACTATAGATTGGGAGTATCTTACATTGTACTACGACCTATAGCATATATTGATTAATTGATTGACTTGATTTGTGACACTATGAATTGGGAGTATCTTGTATTGTACTACGATTTATAGGAGTCTGCTTGATCTTGTATCCTTTAGGAGAGGAGATCGAATACTAGAATTGGCTAATCTCGACTGAGAGTATCCTGCTTTGTACGTCAATTGAAACACTATAGATTGGGAGTATCTTGCATTATACTATAAGCTATAGGAGTTCTGATTGATAGTTAGCCAAGTCTAGTATTATATTTCCATACGACTCGTCGTCCCTAGATATTCTTCTTGCAGTATTCTTATCCTCCATACATGTTATTTGCTATCATATTAGTAGGCATGTTTTATGTATCTTGCTAGTCCTCTGAGGACCTGATGATCTCTTCAGGTAGCTGATTGCACGGAGTTAGTTAGCTGAGCATGTGGTAGTCGACTTCAATCGCATGATTCAGGTATTTTGTTAGTGTTATTGATTTACTATCTTTTTCGTGCTTTCATGATATATCCTGCTTATCAGTTTAGTTTTATAGACTCATACTATTCTTGGAGTCTAATCGGACATATATGCTAGTGGGCTGCAGACCACGACCCATACTTGTTCATTCTTGTTTTATATGATTCATGTGGATTGAGATATAGTTTAGATTAGACATGATACCCTATTCGGGATAGCTTATACGTAATTGAGTTGGGCTGGAGTACGCTTGATACGTAGCTAGCTTTCTCATGAGCTCGCGTCCGAAAAGCGGGTTCAGGTCGTGAGACTTCCTGCTAACGCTCTCAGCAACAAGGATGCGCCCACTAGTGTCGCATATCTTTCTGGGAAGCACAGTGTTGACTGCATTCCCCTACCGTCTTTTTCCCAGCCGAAGAAGATGTGCCAACGGAGCAGAGGTGCAACCAATCTCCAGTGCATGAGCTCTGGTGCGCAGAAGAGAACATCTATCTTCAACAGACTCACTCGCTGTCATGGTGAGATACCATTGGATTCTGAGTACTATGCGCCTTCGTGGGCTAGTACAAAGAAATCCAAGACAGCACAGGCCATGCGCCACAAACGTGCTACGCCAACAGCAAACCAGAAGCATGCCCTCAAAATCATGTGCGTTGTTGATGGTAAGCTGTATAGAATCGGCTCGGGCGCATCTGTGCCAGAAATGAGTCGGCTCTCAAAGTCCCTGTCCTGCTTGGGCTCAACTACTGCGTTTCGAACCAATTCTGGCTGGGCAACTACGATTTTGAGTCCATGCGCCCACCTGGGTCACGCGCATGAAGTGGACTCATGTTGCCATAAATGTTGTTCCTCTACCAATGATCTGGGTGCATCTCATGCGCGTGAACCAGATCAGGGGGTACATCATTCACATGACCACCCCGGTGCTTGGCTTTGCCATACGCCTGATGGGGTATTAAAGTGAAATTCTTCCAATATGATTTGCGTAATGTGATCAGTCACAAACGCAGATCAGGAGAGATGACCAACAAGCACAACGTGTCCCTCGCAGGGCATACCTGTGCGATGGTCACCATCAACTGTTGTTGTTGCAAAATAACGGCTCCACCACAAAGGCAGTCTGTGTTTTAGCGATTACAAACTACGACACCTTTCGACGTCGCCTCGAAAAGAAAGTGCCAATTGAAGATGAAGCGGAGCCCAAGATCGCTTTCCTGCCATGTTGTCTCTTCATCCGTGAGAAAGACAACCACCAACTCCTCAGCCCCTGCATCCAAGACTCAGCTGAGGAAAAGCAAAACAGTGGTCCCATCCCAAAGGGTGTACGAACACACCCGAGCAAGGATCAAGGCCCTGGCAGAAGCCACAGCCGAAGGTAGTCAAACCTCTGAAAACCCTCCACTCAAAGATGAAGAAGAGCTTCGACAAAGCGACCCCGACGTAGCTGGGGGTGGCCAACACGAGGCCTCAGAAAAAGAGGCCCCTCCACAGGAAAGCGAGGTCGAAAGCGAAGCCTCGACCGATCCATCCACTTCTACCCATGTCATGACAACTTACATGGCAGGGGGCGGTAATAAAGGAAAATCAGACGCTCCAGCGCTGGACATCGTGCGGCGCATAGACACCCTTGAGGGGAGTCTCAAAACTCTATCTGCCTCCATGCAGATACTGACCCAGGCGGTGTTCGACATTCGAACCACTCTGGCAAGGGCACCTGTCTCCAGTGGCCCCGATCCAGGGTCCAATGAAGATTCAACTATACCCCCTCAAGGGGTATCTTCAGGCGCAGAACATCACACTGCACCGCGAGCGTCAGCTCCTTCCAATATCCAACTTCAGGACGTTCCGCTTTTACCTGCTCCCAGCTCGACAGAAGACTTGGCCGAGATGATCAGGGACCTGCGTGAATGCTTCGAGGCACGAAACAGGCAAGAAGAACGTCAAAAGTTGGGGCTTCCTCAACCCTACCCTCTTGAGTAGAACAAGGTGGTTTATCCTCTCAAGTATAAACCACATACACTGACGCCAAACGATGGGAAGGACTCTCCTCATCGGTACTTGACCTACTTCCAGTCTCAGACGGGGCATCTCCCAAAAGGAGATGCCTTGCTCACGAGCCTGTTTGCCGGGGCTCTGAAGGAAGTTGCCTACGACTGGTACTGCAGTCTCCCTGACAACTCCATATCGTCCTTCGATGACTTGACACGCCTCTTCCTCGAACGGTTCTACGACGGGGGAGAGACATGACCATGTCACTCTAATAGAAGTGCGGCAGACTGAGAAGGATACTGTTTGAGAATTCATCGTGCATTTTCGACAAGCGTGCCTAAGGTTGCCTTCATGCATGCCGGAACATGCACTCATCGACTCCTGCAGCATGAACATGATCCCCGCGATCAACCTCTGGCTCAACTCCACTCCTCCGCCAGATTGGAGTTCATTGATCATCGAAGCCGACGCTGCTAAGAAAAAGGCACGTAACGCTCGCCTTCTGGGGATTAATTTCTCCACCTTTGACGACAAAGGGAAACGACCTGCGACCCGCAGTAGCAGCCGTAAAGCGAAAGGAAAGCAGGCGTTGACTGTCAATGCATCTAACACAACACAAGGTCCTGCTCAGAGGCGTCCTCTTGCACCCAGGCCGAAGATGGTCTACTACTTCAACGATGAAGATACCTTACAACTCTTCGACATGTTGAAGCAGGGTGACAAAATCAAGATGCCCAATCCCAAGCGTCCTGACAAAGTAAGTAGAGTCGGCGACCCGAGGTATTGTCACTACCATCGGTTTATCAGACATCCAACTAAAGACTGCTACGTCCTCAAAGACTACATACAGCACATGATCAATGCGAACGTCATCTCAGTCGATTATTAGGAGGACAGTCTCGGCCAACATAGTGTCGCTCAAGTTCGGCACCTTACCGCCTACCACAGCTCAAGATGGCGTTGTCCCCATCCCAAAGGAGACAATGGAAGTAGTCAACCTTCCACCAACCCGTGACAACATGGATGGGCTTACACCACTCATAACATCCAAATGGGAGATCATGTGGGTTCACCCGGATCTCGTTCCGGAGCTAACTCAACTGCGGGTACCCTCTATCTCCAAAAGCAAAGGCAAGAAGACCAAGTCTTGCCAAATGGTGACTTCCTCCCTTGAGGAAGCACTGTCCGTACAAACGCGTTCACAACAGAACGCCCAGCCACAGGAGGCTCCGACCGAAGAGACGCCTCCTATCATCACCACAGCTGTCCAAGGAGAAGGTTCATCCCAACCTCCTACAGCTGACAAACAAAAGCAGAAGGAGCCCGGTTTCGATAGGCCCCTTCGAAAAGACAACACTCTAGGGTCAACCAAGTCCCACAATTTTGACATACTGGCACAACTGGCCAGTACTCCAACACGGCTTTCCCTATTCGAGCTCCTCCGCCTATCCAAAGATACTCGTGAAGCTCTGAAGGACGCTGAGTCTTTCATCAGTCAGGTCAAGCAGCCTGACGACGATCCTACAGCATTCTCGTACTGTCATAATATGAAGGAGATCATCCCCAATATCACATTCACTCAACTGGACATGCTGCTCAAGAACAACAGACACAACAGACCCCTGTATTACACAGGGTATGTCGGTGCCATTAAGGTGGATCGAATACAGATCGAACCTGGGTCATCTCTCAGCATCATCCCCCGAACTCTACTTCAGATGCTGGGGATCCCGATGCATCGCCTGACGACATCTTACACAACCATCAGTGGTTTCAACGCCAGTAAGAGTGAGCCAATAGGAAAGATCCGCTTAAAGTGTCACATCGGCGATCTCCAGACCGAGGTGACTTGCTATGTTGTGGATGCAGACGTTAACTACAACATCCTATTGGGATGGCCGTGGATACATGAATACATGGTGGTGCCATCTACCATCCACTAAAGTATGAAATACGTATCCACCAGCGGCATCATCCGAACAGAGTTTGCTGATGTCGATCCCTTCAAAGGGATTGAAGCCTTCTTCACCGACGCCGACCTGTACAAATCAATTCATCTCGAAGATGAAGCCAATGACGCTGATGATGAGGCAGAAGCTGAGGTTGAAGCTAACTCAGAGGCGGACATGATAATCAATGCTCCCTTAAAAGTACGACTCAAAGGGAGACCGCCTCAAACACCGACTCCTACGGTTATCAAACTCTGTGGAAAGGCGCCAGCTTCTCCGGGCACTACACCCAATGAAGCTCCATTGAAGATACGCCTCAAAGGCAAGCTCCCTGAAGTGGCAGCTCCCCTTGTAGCCAAGCTTCGAGGAATAGCTCCAGCTCCCGGTACACCAACCGATGCTCCCCTCAAGGTGCGGCTCAAAGGCAAGCCACCTCAGTTGTAAGCGCCCATCAGGCCACAAGAGAAGACCTCGGCGTCCTTATGGGACAAAGGAGACAGCAGCTGCAGCAAATACCAAAAATGAAAAAAAATGCACAAAAAAAGCAACAACAAAATAAATGGGTGGTCCCCGACGACAACAGCAACAAAACAACACTGCAGCAATAAAACTGCAAAAAAATGCAAAAAAGGGTGGGAGGAAGACAACAGCAAAAAAAAGAGGGGGAGGAAGACAGCAACTAGCAGGCTGTCGAATCACAAAGGAGAAGACGACAACAACAAAACTGCAAAAATTATGCAAAAAAATTGCCTGTCAAAGTCGGCCGAGGTGGGCGGGTTGTCGAAGTCGGTGGAGGCAGGCGGAGGTCGACGGGATCAGGCGGAGGTGAGTCAATGTTTTTTTCCTTCTTTCTTCTTTCTTTCTTTTCTTTCCTTGAGCAACAGCTACTGAGCAGCCGTCGGGCCGGGTCGGTCCAATTTTAACCTAACAGATTTTTTTAAATAACAACAGTCGGTCGACTAGGCGTCGTCCGGCCGCCTAGGGCCACCTAGTCAGCCGACTAACCCCAGCTAGGCAGCCAAACCGATTTCTCGTCCGATTAGCGGCCAAGTCGAGTCACCGTCGGCCAACTAGCGACTAGTTGCCGACTAGTCGGCCGACTAGGCCGCTTTTTGCAACATTGGCCCAGAAGGAAGGTCTCACAGGAATTTAAGTGCAAACTTTATCTATTGGAGGAGGATCACGGGAAGTGAGTGTCCTGATTCTGAAACATTGTTGGTTGTGGTGTTCAATATATATATATATATATATATATATATATATATATATATATATATATATATATATATATATATATATATATATATATATATATATATATATATGTCGTATATTTTGCTTATCATATTCATGTTCTCTAGAATTGCCTTGTTGTTGATTCTAACCTAAGATACTAATGCATAATTTTTTTGCAAGAATACATACCTACCAAGATTAAAGTGAAAAGAACCTAGAGGAATTTCTACCAAAAAATGCTTATGCTCACAACTACATGGATTTCAGATCCTATTGCAAGAAGCTAAATAAGGACAAGCCTTGCACTGTACCATATTGCCACCCATGTCTCTTAAATAGGTTTTACACTTTGGCTTGATTTTTACTTGACAGTTTATAATTAGTTCTCTTTCAAAGAAAGTTATCTTTAGTCGATTTGACAGTTTTGTTGGAATTAGATATGGGGAGAATGCAAAAGAAGTTGATAAACTAGAAGATCGAAATTGTCCCAATTGTAGCAATTACATGTAAGTGTTCCATTTTTCATTTATTTAATGTCCTAAATTTTTAGTGTTAAGATTTTATGATTAACACCGGGTATGTAACCTACAGGCAGAGTAAAGGGCATCGGTCTAGGGGACCTTTAACACATGCTGCCAAGCAAGGTGGTGTAAGCTTAGTTCATGAATTATTGAACCAGCGTGACGAGGGGGAAGACGATAACAAGGAAGCTGAATTACATTTGAATAAGGAAAACAATAATAAAAGGAAGAAGGGTTCAGAAAGCGTAAATCCAACTGCTCAAAGAGAGGTATATATTATTGGAGGTGCCAAAAGTAAGCCTAATGAGGAATTATATAGGCTAGAGAAGCTTATTGAAGCCTGAGGTATATTGTGAAGAAGATATTGTGCTGCCTCAAGGAATCCCTTCAGTTGAAGTTGCTAGTGTCAAATTTCTAGGTGTGAAATTATGCAATTAGTTTTTTGTTTTTCTAGTTTCAGTACTAAACACTGTAGTTGTACCCTTTTTTTTTCTTTTTGAAAGTTTTTGAATGTTATGTGTGCAAGAAAATACCAACCCATTATATGACTACAATTTTTGATTATTTACTTATATAAAATATCAATTGTTAATATACTAAATGATTTGAGTTGTTTATATGCAATATCAGTTTAGATTACTGAATGGCTAGAATGGTTTATATGCAATATTCATTACTGAATGATTAAAGTTGTTTATATATATGTATATGCTTTGTGTATAGTTTTTTGAATTATATTTACAGAAAAATGATTGATCATATCAGTCCCAAAGTATAAATAACATTCAAATGATATGTGACGGATATAATCCATCGATTAATATATGACAGACTCTGTCCGTCGTTTAATATCGTGCATATTGAAGGTTGAGAACCGTCGTTAATTTTTGTTGCAATGTTTTTTTCTGCGGACCATCCGACTGTCTGGGACCGTTGGAAATAGCAATTTACGACGATTTTGGAATGTCAAGAATCATAAATTCTGGTGTAGCCTATGCAGCCACGCGCGAAAGCTCGCGGGGCGGTACGTAGCGCCGGTCGTGGGCTGCCGGTGCTCATGGTGGTCGTCGTACAATGATCGCTTGGCCGCGGTCACGCGCCTGCAGTTGTTGTTGGAGTTTTTGGTTTTTCCTTTAGAAAGATTTAGTCCCACATCAGAAAAAACAAAGAGGTTGTATCTCTATATATTAACTTTGCTATTATTGGAGATGCACATGTGGTGTGGAGGTGCACTGGGTTTGCCATGTGGGGTTATTTTTCTAATGGAAAAAAGGCTAAAATCAACAATTAAAGCATTCATGCTTTTTGCTCTTGGAAAATTTATATCCATGGGAGCTAAGCCCCGTAGGGGCTTAGCGACTCGGACTTGGACTCGGACTCGGACTCGGACTCGGACTCGGGCTCATGAGGCGTAATGTGGCATTTTGTTGGCGCACTTTGCACTTAGCACATCAGCATCGTCGCTAGGCGCATAGTGCGCTCGTTGCACGAGCTACTTGTGCAGCCACGTTGCGTAAGCCCAGTTGCGCTGCCCAGGTGCGCGTCCAGGTTGTGCTGTGTTGCGCTGGGTTGCTCGGGTTGCACGGGCGCGCTGGTTGTGCTGCGTGCACCGTGTGCGCAGTGCGTGCAGTGCGCACAGTATACGCAGTTCAGTGTGCGCTCTGTCGCACTGAGTGCAAGAAGCGCGGGGTGTGCACAGTTGGCGCAACTTGCAGCAGAACGTGCGTTTGCATGTTCTGGGCGGTTGCTACATGTTCGAGGTGGTTGTTACCACGTCCCTAACTTTGTGGCAACCAAACAGTTGCTGCAGGGCCTATATAAGACATCCTCTCTCTCTCTCAAGGTTTAGTACATTACAGAATAGAAAGAGAAGCCACCACAGAAAGTTTACGAGTGTTTTTTAGCACAAGTAAATAGAGTATTCAGAAGTGTTCTTTAACACAGTTCTGATCTTCCAGTAGCCTTCGAGAGAGAGAAAAGGCGCCGCACCAGCGTTGCTTTTGCATGGGAGTTCGTGTCCGTCCGAGGAGTCAGAAGAGCAGGAGTGTTCCAAGTTCTCCGACGAACTTGCTGGTTCCTGGAAGTTGTTCGTGTAGAGCGAATAAAGCTTTGAGCAACGGTGATCATTCACCCCAGCAGGCCATCTTCCATCTTTTGCCTGTCATCTTCTTCGCTGCTGTGATTACGAAATCTTTTTAGATTCTCGTAATATCATAACGATATCTTTTTAGATCTTCGTTATACTTACGCAACCTTCCTAGAAGTGTTGCGTTGTAACATTATTTTTACAATTGTTTCATATTCTCAGTTTTCTATCAAAAAATTGTGCCCCGGCACTAACAATCTTAAAGCTTTATTGCTACGATGAAAAACGTTGATGTTTCACTCTTCAATTCTGACTTTTGTAAGTTAGAAAAGTTTGATAGAGAACATTACTAAGTCTGGAAGAGAAAGGTGTATCTCACCCTTCAACTCAAAGACGTAGATCACGTGCTTCTGGAGGAAAAACCTACCGTTCCAGATACTGGATCTGCTGCCGCAATCACTGTGGCTACTAAACTTCAGGCCAAGTAGAGAAGAGAAAATAGCATTTGCAGGCTGCTTATCCTGAATGCTATGGAGGATTCCCTTGCAGAATCCTATTCTAAGAAGAATATCGCTAGAGACATATGGGAGTCTCTAGAAAAGCTCTACGAAGAAGACAAGAACCGCAGTAAAATCTTTGTGGTTGAAAAATATCACAAGTAGTTCTTTGAGGACGAAAAGTCTATGCTGCCGCAGGTGAAGGAGTTCCTGAAACTGCAACAGAAGCTGGAAGACGAGGCGATGCCCCTCCCCGACAAGTTTGTTGTTGGAGGGATTGTCTCAAAGCTCCCCGCTGGGTGGAGCAAGTTCTATGCAAACATGCATAGGAAGAAGCTGGAGATCACCCTTGAAGATCTCCTGCAAGAAATCTATGTTAAGGACCAGATGCGGGCTCAACTGAATGTGGACGCACTGTCCAAGCAATTGGCTAACGCCAATATGGTTCATACCAAGGAACCAAGGGAAAAGCAGGCGGCTTCCCACAGCAAGAAGAAGGACCCTGATAATCTAAAAGTCAAGGGAACTTCTATCAAGAAAAAGAAGCCAAAGTCTCAAATACCTTGCTTCAAGTGTGGCAAGAAGGGCCACTTTAAGAATGAGTGCAAAGCAAAAACCAAGCAATCAGAGCAAGGAGAGCCTAGTAAGGTATCTATGATCACTGACATTGTTGCTATGATTGTACAGGTTGATACGGTAAGGACTGACTCTGACTGGTGGGTAGACACTGGAGCCTCCTGCCATGTCTGCTCCAGTAAGGAGTGGTTCACCACCTATACACCTACTTCTGAAGTGGTTATGATGACGAACCAGGCACAAGCTGAAGTGCTCGAGATCGGGACGGTGGTGTTGAAGCTGACTTCGGAGAAGTCTCTGACGCTTCAAGGCGTGAAGCACGTACCTGCTATCGCCAAGAACCTGATCTCAGGAGGCCTATTCTGCAAAATAGGCCTCATGATGGACGTCAATACTGGCTAGATGGTGATGTCTATCAAAGGAACATATTTCGAAAAAGCTTTTTATACCGAAAGAATGTTCAAAATTCAGCTTGTAAATCAGTCCAATGTAATTAATGTGATTAATGAAGTCACTCATTCTGCTTATACTCTTGAGTTGTGGCATAATAGGCTAGGACATGTTCATTGTAAACGAATAAACAGAATGTCTAGTCTAGGACTTATCTCCAAGTGTGGGGGTAAGGTAGAGAAATGTGAAGTTTGTGCTCAAACAAAGATCACAAGGAAACCCTTTCCTCGGGTTAATCGAAGTACAGATCTTCTGGAGTTGGTACACTCCGATATCTGTGACTTCAAACAGTTCTCTACAAAGGCCGGGATAAAGTATTTCATAACCTTCATCGATGACTTCTCAAAGTATGCGTTCGTCTACTTGCTGAAGGCTAAAGACGAAGCATTCGAGAAGTTCAAGGAGTTCAGAGCCGAAGCTGAGCGGCAGACTAGACAACAACTTAAAAAGATAAGAAGTAATCGAGGTGGGGAGTACAGGCCTCATGAATTGGCATCGTTCTGCAAAGAACATAGAATTATCAATGAGACTACGGCTCCGTACTCTCCTCAATCAAACGGAGTAGCAGAGAGAAAGAACAGAACGTTAATAGAAATAATTAACTCAATGTTGTTGACTGCTGGTCTTCCTAAGTGCTACAGGGGAGAAGCTGCATTGACAGCCACTTTTATTCTAGATAAAGTACCTCATGCAACTTCAGACGTTACTCCTCATGAACTCTGGTTCAAGGTCAGACCAAACTTGAATGTCATTCGAGTGTGGGGGTGTCTGGCATATGTCAAGCTTCTAGATCTGAAGATTCAGAAGCTTGGGACAAGGACTACTAAGACGATCTTCTTGGGGTATGCCTAGAAGAGTGATGCTCGAAGATTTCTTGATATTGAGTCAAATCATATTATTGAATCTCGTGACGCAGAATATTTTGAAGACAAATTTGCAAGACACAAGAATATTGTTCTTGCAGATGTTTCGGAGAACAATGAGGGTGCGCAGGTCTTCAATGAAGATGTGGTCCAAGAAGATGTTGTTGTTGAAACAACGGTTGAACCAGATCTCGCTGAGCCATCAATGAAGCAAGTGAGGAGGCCGAAGGACTTTGGAAGTGACTTTGTCACCTATCATGTGGAAGCAGATCCGCTTACATATGATGAGACGATGAAGACCAGTGACGCAGTTTTCTGGAAGGAGGCGATTGACAATGAAATTGATTCCATCACCTCAAATAACACTTGGGGGTTGGTTGATCTTCCTGAAGGAGTAAAACCCATCGGATGTAAATGGATCTTCGAGAAGAAGATGAAAGCAGACGGAACTATTGACAAGTTCAAGGCTAGGTTGGTAGCCAAGGGGTTTTCTCAGAAGCAGGGGATTGACTATTTTGACACGTATGCTCCAGTAGCCCGAATGACCACCATCAGAATGTTGATTGCTCTTGCAGCAATACATAAGATGGTGATACATCAGATGGATGTGAATACGGCTTTCCTAAATGGCGAGCTGACCGAAGAGATTTACATGCAATAGCCAGAGGAATTTATCATCAGGGGTCTTGAAGACAAAGTCTGCAAGTTGGTGAAATCCTTGTACGGTCTTAAACAAGCTCCCAAAATGTGGCATGAGAAATTTGACAAAGTTATAAGGTCAAATGGCTACATGGTCAGCGATACGGACAAGTGTGTTTACAGGAAGTTCACTGATAGAAGAGGTGTGATCGTTTGTCTGTACGTGGACGACATGCTTATCCTGGGTATGGATATTAGCTGTGTCACGGAGACAAAGAAATTCATCTCAAGCAAGTTCAATATGAAGGACTTGGGGGAAGCTGATGTGATCTTAGGGATCAAGATCATCCGGACAGACACTGGACTAGCGCTGTCACAGTCTCATTATATTGAGAAAATGATCACTCGTTATGGGTATCGGGATCTTCCAGGGATCGATACGCCGTACAGGTATGATCTGAAGCTGAAGCCTAATTCAGGAGAAAGCGTCAGGCAGCTGGAGTATGCAAGCGTAATCGGAAGTTTGATGTATGCTACTAATGCCACAAGGCCTGACATAGCTTTCGCCGTGGGAATGCTGAGTCGTTTCATGAGCAACCCAGGTGCTGAATACTGGAATGCTGTAAAACGGGTTATGAGATATCTCAAGAAGACTCAGACATATGTACTGTACTACATCGGAGATCCACCGGTAGTGGAAGGCTTCAGTGATGCCGGCTAGTGCTCAGAGGTGGAGAGCGAGAGGTCCACAGGTGGATTTATAGAATCTGAGTTCTGAGTTCTTTGCAGACTATGCTCTCGCGGTCATCCATGGAATCTGAGTTCTTTGCACTTGATACCGCAGCCGAGGAAGCAAAATGGCTTCGGGAGCTCATGTATGATCTTCCAATGGTTGGGGCGCAAATACCGGCGATTCCGATTTACTGCGATAACCAGACGACTACGGCGGTGGCATCAAATGACCTCTTCAACGGGAAGAAGAGGACTGTGCGGTTGAAGCACAGGGGAGTACACGATCTTATCAAGAGAGGTGTTATTGCAGTTATTGATGTTCGGAGTCAGGAGAACCTGGCGGATCCGTTAACCAAGGGCCTTAAGCGCCAGCTGGTCGATGACACAGCTTATAAAATGTGCTTGAAGGCATTCTGATACTGTATTATTGTATTCCTACCATAAAGTTTTATGCTATTAGTTTAAAGATTTATCTACTAGGCATCTAGCTTTTGGTTCATGGGAGGACCACTAATCGAAAGAATATCAAGAACGGTGGGTACATGTTCTATTGGGCATGGAGAGGTTACGGACCTATAACTACTGTTGTCTACTGTTGTTTTCTGTGAAAAACGGTTCCTGTGGGAAGGTTGGCTTAATTGCCTTAATAAGTTCTCAGGCAGAGTGAATGCCTGGTGCGCTTTACAGGAGGCACGGTAGAGCAGCACTACAAGGAGTGAAACTCCATGCTACAGTGGGGTGACTCCATAATAAGGTTCCTATATGTGGGGTGCTGCCCAGTAATAGGATAAAGCCTCGGCTTTGCAGGCCAAGTCACAGCGGCGTAGCACCGCAAATAGGCAGTTTGCCTAATATTGTATGTTAAAAATAAAGAGGGGTATAGTCAGCACTACAAAGAGGAAGAGTTCCTCATGTTACAGTGGCACGACACCACGATGAGGTACCCGGTTAGGGATAAAGCCTCGGCCTTGCAAGCTATGTCGTTGCGGCGTAACACCGCAAGAGAGACTAAGGCTTCATGCTGGGTAGTTTGGCACTACAAAGAGGCGGTTGCCTCATGCTACAGTAGTATGACACTATGATGAGGTTCCCGGTACGGGGTAAGGCCTCGGCTTTAAGCCATGTCATGGCGGCGTAGCACCGCAAGGGAAGCGCTAAGCGCTTTATGCCATGTCTCTTTATAATGAACTCATATATAGTGTATGGACAAAGAGATATCAGGCCGTCTCTTGAGGGTAAACTTGTAGACGCCCAAAATTATATAATGAAACCAGGCTGGCACAGGGCCTTTAATGTGTAGCCAGAAGCACATATAACTACATTATGTGAGTGGAAGAATTTCAGCTATGATGCAGAATTCAAGGCTTAGTCCATTCTTGTATTATAGTTTAATTTTTGACCCATGCGGGAAGATTCAAGTCGTCAGCGACATCTCTCCTAATGCACGATGGACAGTTACTGTGGGGAACACTTATACCCATATATATAGAGATATGTGGGGGATTGTTGGAGTTTTTGGTTTTTCCTTTAGAAAGCTTTACTCCCACAACGGAAAAAACAAAGAGGTTGTATCTCTATATATTAGCTTTGCTATTATTGGAGATGCACATGTGGTGTGGAGGTGCACATGGGTTTGCCATGTGGGGTTATTTTTCTAATGGAAAAAAGGCTAAAATCAACAATTAAAGCATTCATGCTTTTTGCTCTTGGAAAATTTATTTCCATGCGACTCGGACTCGGACTCGGACTCGGGCTCGGGCTCATGGGCTCATGAGGCGTAATATAGCATTTTATTGGCGCACTTTGTACTTAGCACGTCAGCATCGTCGCTAGGCGCATAGTGCGCTTTAGTTGCGCTCGTTGCGCGAGCCACTTGCGCAGCCACGTTGCGCAAGCCCAGTTGCGCTGCTCAGGTGCGCATGTCCAGTTGTGCAAGCCCAGTTGCGCTGTCCAGGTGTGCGCCCAGGTTGCGCTTAGGTTGCGCTGGGTTGTGCTGGGTTGCGCTGAGTTGCGCGGGTTGCTCGAGTTGCGCGGGCACGCTAGTAGCGCTGCGTGTGCCGTGTGCACAGTGTGTGCAATGCGCACAGTATACGCAGTTCAGTGCGCGCTCTGTCGTACAGAGTGCAAAAAGCGCGGGGTGTGCGCAGTTGGCACAACTTGCAGCAGAACGTGCATTTTCATGTTCTGGGCGGTTGCTACATGTTCGGGATGGTTGTTACCACGTCCCTAACTTTGTGGCAACCGAACAGTTGCTGCAGGGCCTATATAAGGCATCCTCTCTCTCTTAAGGCTTAGTATATTACAGAATAGAAAGAGAAGCCAGCATAGAAAATTTACGAGTGTTTTTTAGCACAAGTAAACAGAGTATTCAGAAGTGTTCTTTAACACAGTTATGATCTTCCAGTAGCCTTCGAGAGAGAGAGAAAAGGCGCCGTACCAGCGTTAGTTTTGCACGAAAGTTCGTGTCCGTCCGAGGAGTCAGAAGAGTAGGAGTGTTCCAAGTTCTTCGACGAACTTGCTGGTTCCTGGAAGTTGTTCGTGTAGGGCGAATAAAGCTTTGAGCAACGGTGATCATTCACCCCAGCAGGCCATCTTCCATCTTTCGCCTGCCATCTTCTTCGCTGCTATGATTACGAAATCTTTTTAGATTCTTGTAATATCATAACGATATCTTTTTAGATCTTCGTTATACTTACGCAACCTTCCTAGAAGTGTTGTGTTGGAACATTGTTTTTACAATTGTTTCATATTCTCAGTTTTCCATCGAAAAATTGTGCCCCGGCACTAACAGTTGTTTGCGCGTACGCGAATGGGCCGCCGGCATTGCCAGCCTCGCCTGGCCGTGTGGGGTACACGCCATTGCGAGGGTGGTGACGAAGATGGTGAGAGTGAAAGAAGAAGGAGATGATGATGATATGTAGGGGAAAGGAGTGGGAGATGAATCTGAGGGAGAAGAATGAGGGAGGCGGCCGTTTAATATGGCTAGGGCTCTTTCCTAATGCTACAGCTCCCTAAGGAGCTTATAGAAAGCAATTTTATGCTGGGTTGGACTAAGTAGGGGTGAGGCCCAATTACAATATTAAATGTGGAGTAAGGAGTTAATAGATAGGAACTTTGTATCTATAAAGCCTTAAGGCCCTAAACAAACAATTTGATATGTATGGACTTGAAAGCACAATAAATAAATGTTAAACATAAGTGCTTAAAGGCCCTAACAAATAGGTTACAAATATATACATTTATCCTAAAAATTAGACTCCATATCTATGGCCTAGGGCCAAAACAATAACGTTAGATATAGGCTTAAGGCTGAACAAGGATAATCATTTATTTGTCCTGTGTAGCTTACTTAGTTGTATAATGCTAAGGTCTAACGAAATTATTTTAGGTCATTCGTCAAGAGCTTAGACTTTGTATAATTTGTAATATATTAACATGGGTTTAGTCCTAAAATAACATATATACATATATGGGCTGAGGCCATGCACAATTGAATACAATATACACATATTGGTTTAAAAATAATTAAAAGAATTTTATAATAAATAATTATGTATATATAATTTAGATTAATTATGATCATTGACGAAATAATAGCATGCGGGAGCTCAAATGAATGTCATATGAGTAACATGTGTATGGTAGGCTCAAAATAGGTCAAAACCATATATTGGGTCGATTAGGTTGGATCAATGTCGAGCCCCGAAATCAAATTGGAAGTTTCGTCAAGTATTACGGTAATCAGTCAATTGGCCTAAAGTGACCAGAAAGTCGTGCAATGCAAATAGAATACAAAAGGAACAAGTTTGAGTGGGACATCATATGCCAAAATGAATATGATCTTGTATACTACAAAACTCATAAAGGAAGTTTCCAGAGATTGACACCCCTGGCGCTCCAAAAATTAAAGTCACGAAAAAGTACATTTAATAATCAAAATTAATTACATTTATTGAAAATTATTCATATAAAATTTTAAAAGAATCCTAAAAAACCAGGAGGCTTGCCGAACACGCCAACTTTAATATCGTTGTATTTTTATCCGAAGCCCACGATCAAACTTTAACACCACCTTTTCTAAGAAAAGCTTTTATACGCCAAGCTTGTACAACTCGAAAACTCCTAATTAGAAACCACTGACACTAGAAGAATAGGAGTTGTCTTGGAGATTTGAAGATTGTAGCTTTATAAATAGAATAGAAAGCTTAGGGATCGATAGAGAAGATGAAGATTGAAAATGAGTGAATAGAAATGAGAATTTCTTGTCCTTTTATAGGATTTTCTAGGACAGAGTTTGGGCAGAACTCGGTAGCCTAACGTTCATAATTTTGAACGTTGGTGATCCAAAAGAATAGGAAAAGCTGTTGACCAGGAGTAATCTTAGGAGATCGAGTTCTGGCAGAATTTAGGCCGAGTTCCGTTAGGCTGATTTTAGGTCATTTTTTGTTCAGCAGGGTTTTTGGATACTGGTTTGGTTTGGGATCAAAGATAGTCTGTTTTAGTTCAGGATAAACTTATAAATGCTAGTGATCCCAACTCACAATATAATATAGACTCAAGAAATGAAAAATACAGAATAAATTGGAAAAACTAATAGCCCTTTTATGACGTCTTTGAGCAGACTTGAAGATGCCATTTTTCTTTGACGACAGATGTCCAAACATAAACAGATCTAGAAATCTGAATACCTTTCGGGGGTTTTTCTTCCAAACCCGTACGGGGGGTGCTGTCCCCTCGACCTCCGTCCACTGACCGGGCAGCGGAACCCCCAAGTGTGAGGCCCCGGATAGGTCATTGGACGGTTCAGAGAAATCTTCTGGTTTAACGTCGTCTTTGGCCTGTTATCAATTCTTTATTGCATATGTCCTGGTTTGATCATGCTTACTGCATGTATACGAGTACATGTTAGACGAACAAAGTAGTATCATAGTATGATAATAAGAGAACATTTAGTGAACAAATAGGACAATGCTAAGTTTAAGTAGCAATATGATAGTGAATATATGAATATTAGTGACATCATTATGTTAAACTTAACTGATTATCCATATTCAAAAATATGATATAATCATTGGGCTAATAATTTTCACACCACATATATGTTGCTTTAGATCCTACTTCTTCTTCCAACTCATGTAGAAGACATTGCAGATATAATACCTATGTTGTGCCATGAGCAATAGCTTGGTATTCTGCTTCTGAACTCGATCGTGAGACCACACTCTACTTTTTGCTCTTCTACGATACCAAGTTTCTGCCAATAAATACCGAATAGCCAGATGTAGACCTTCTATCTGTAAGACTAGCACTCCAGTCGTATCTATAAAGCACTCAAGATTAGTATGTCCTTGATTCTCCATCAGAATTCTTTTTCCTGGATTTTGGGCTAGATAGTGCAGGATTATGAGAACTGCCTCCCAATGTGGAACTCGTTGAGAAGCCATAAATCTACTCGCGATACTTACGACAAAGAAAATGTCTGGACGCACTACAACAAAAATACCCTTTAATGACGGCTAAAAACCGTCATTAATCACGAACCATGACGCTTTTTTTCTTAATCCAAGCGTTATGAAATCGGGTGTTATAAATGTTTTTCAAAGCGTTATAGATAAATCGTCCGAAAACGTCATTAATAGATTGAATTTCTACTACGTTCTATTTTCAAAGCGTTATGGATAGTTATGTAAAAACGTTATGAATATTTAATATGGTTGGAAGTCAGGACATTTTGAAAGCGTTATGATTGGTCATTTGTATAACATTTATAACGCTCTATACTGCATGTTATACATTCCAAACCCTGCTCAATTCAATTCGAAAACAACCACTTAATTTGAACCATATTCACAACAAAAGATTGAAATGTAACATTAATCTCCATTTCATTGTCTCAAAATAGGGTACATTCCATTGTCTCAAAATAGAGTACACTTTAGCTATCATTCCATATTTCTCAGGCCATATATATATATACATCTTCACAAAAATCTATAGATCAATATCCAATATAGCTAGTACACTTTACATCAAAACTATCCACATATCCCACACCACAACATACAACTTACCTTACAAGCTTCTATATCCTTCCAAATGTTACCAGCAAAACCTAAAACAACAACAACTACAATTTGAAACAAAAATATTGCTCCAGTCAACTTGTCAATCATTGCATCCATAGCAGTAAGTTTAGGCTCTGGTATGCCTCTGCTCATTCCCATCTTTGTTTCATTGCCTGAGAGTATGTTAAACATCGTTAGCCATCACTCAAAAACACATTCAACAGTTAAATAATTACTATATTATATATTTTTAGCAAAAGACTCATGATTTATTGGCCTTCCCCACAACAGTTAATTTTCCTGACATGTGCAGTTTAGCATACTGCATCATAGTCGCAACTACTCCACTCTACGATCAAATATTACAAAACAGAAGAGACAACTAGCACCAGAAATATATATATATATATATATATATATATATATATATATATATATATATATATATATATATATATATATATATATATATATATATATATATATATATATATGTTTGTGATGTACAGTACAATAGAAGTACTAACCTGTTTATGCCATCAAAATACTAGAGGTTAAAGAACTTCAAGTTTCATATCATCTAGGAGCTAATGTTGTCTAAATATGTACAGAACAGTTGAAGTAGACCAATATAATTTACTATAAGAAAAAAGAAACTTATGAGGGCAACTACAAAACTAAAAGGACAGAGGAGGGTACCCGAGCTTTGCATTATCTCTTTCTTACTCATCTAAATGTGAGGAAACTAAAGATTTCCATAACATGAGCTCTCCAATGTCTTTTGCCTGAAAGGAATATGTCAAATGGATATAGTCCGAATAGATGAAAATAAGGAAATCACAAGAAGAGACAAAATGGATAATAAACTTTACTTACAAAAGTATCTTTGCTGTTTTGAATTTCCTTTATTTGTAATTTGATGTTGTCCAAAAGAATATCTTTATGTTCTATATCATCATCAAAATCTTTAAATATATGTGCATTTCTACTATTTAATTCCTCCAGGTACCTCTCCAGAACCGAGAAGTTCATGTCGAGAGACTAGACCTTCTGTAGTAGTATCTTAAGAACAATGTCCCCAGGCATTCTTCCAACTCGTCTAGTCTCTAATATTGGGGGGATGAAACGATTTCTTATTTGGAACTACATTGATCTCTTAGACGAATTTAAGATAAAAGAGTCGAACAGAAACACAATAAATTTCGATTATGTCTGAGGACCTTTCCCACTCTTAAAGTTGTTTTCCACAAACAGACCGATTTTCTTTTACGGGAAAGGATGCAAGTTTGACTCATTTGCTTAATCAATCATCTTAAAAGAATTACAGAAACAAGATATAAGAAAGATACATAGAAATATGCTTCTAAACAACCACCAATCAACACTAAATGATTATCATATGTAGATATGTACAGCGAGACAATCTTTCAAACAAAAATAAAAGGAAATCACATGTTAAAAAGCATCTAATTGGAAATGAAAATACACATAAAACATGAAGGCTTCTATTTTGAAGTTAGACAGTTGAGCATTAATAGGTAAAAAAGGGTAGCACCACACAGATTTTTCTTTCTTCATATATATTTAATAAGCTTTCTTTGTGTTACACAGGAATCCATCCTACTACAATATTATCTCCGGGAATAGTTTAGTGCAGTAATGAAGAAATATTTCGCTGTAATGTCAAAATAAGGAGGGAGATAATCGTCTTATGATGATTTTGTGGTACCCTGTACTACACGTTTGAAACTTCAAATTATGTAATGGACATGATTATCTATATTTTCAAAGACTCAAAGGTCAGGAGTAATGCGTTGTCCTAGGACAGCAGTGAACTTTGCCAAAGACCATTTATAGTTATACTGACTGCAACTTATGAGGAAAATTTGGGCTCCACTTTTAACTGACATAGACAAGTCAATAGAAATCAAACCAATCATATCATTTAAAGTTATACTGACTGCAATTTACGAGGAAAATTTGGGCTCCACTTTTAACTGACATAGACAAGTCAATACTTATGACAACAATCTAGGATACAAGTCAATAGAAATCAAACTAACATGATTGGTTTGTGTATAATAAGTATGGGCACCTTTCTTTCCTGACAAATAGGATATTTGAAAATTCAACACAGTGAACAAAGCAAGCGTAAGGTTATTAAATAATCAAAAGTTTCAAATAATATAAACAGTAATGTTTGTTATGAAATATATAAAGTGAAATGAACAGAAGAATATGTGATAGCATTCACAAAGATTATTAAATATAAACATGTATCTAGCATGCATGCAGCGCTGAATAGATTTTGAGACCAGGACTCATCCCATTTATATATCTTCTACAAGAAAGCTTTACAATATATAAATGGTTGATATACAAGATGATATTAAGGAGGTGAACTTCTTACTTTAGCGCCCTGCCTCAATTTTGCATCAACTACTTTATTGAGTGGAAAGATAAGAAACTGGCCTATAGAAATAATGAAGTCCATGGCGAGAAATATTAGTGCATATAGAAATTTAAAGGAAACAGAAATGAAACTTCAGGAGAATGAGCTCTGCATATGGCTCAGACATTAGTATGCAAACTTCACAAGTTAGAACTATAATTTCCCAATCTCCTGTGACTTCCCAATCTATTTGCCTACATTATAAGCCACTAATTACTAGAAAACAAAGCCCTGCATATGGCTCAGACATTAGTATGCCGCCAAATAATATATCCCACCCTAGACATTCAACATGTGATCACTTACTTCGTGCAACTATACACTTTGAGCTGATTTTCTGACCACTTCACCTACTAGATATCCTCCAATTGTCTGATTCTCCACTCTTACTGGAAAACGTAGAATCAATATGGTACTCGGTAAAACCAAATGACACTAACCAAACTAAAGAAATCAGACTAATTATTCGTACAAGAATCTCATGGAAAAATATCATCCTATAACTATCTGAGCCGAACAATCGAAAAGATAATTAATTGAAATTTCTGAAGTACATAATCCTACCATTATTTAAACTAAAGACTACCCAAAATACAAATTTATTTAGGCATACAAAATACTAGATAATAGCTCCAAACAGTATAAACATGAGTAGGAAGATGTTAAGCATTATTGCACTGGTATGAGGACAGCAAATGGTAGCAACAATCTACTCTAAAATGAGGACAGCAATGGTCACATAATCAACTCTGAAATGAATATCGCTTGCAATACTTGTATATAATATCAAAACTATATTCTTAGATTTGTTTGACATTTTTTGTTATACTTTGTTGCAAGGTCTAATCCGTATCGTCGTAATCAACTTCAAACGAATGTCGCGCATCGTTCGTTGGATTCAGAGCCAACAAAGAGGGTTGATGACCTAGGGTTTGGATGGACCATTTCTTTTAGCAGCGTAGCTCCGGGAGCGAGAAGTAGGGCACGTTCTACAAGTCGGTGGCTAGCGACTCACCGGAATTGTATATCAAAATTTCTCTTCTACGTCATATGAAATACCCTTCCTTTATTATAACAAACACTTGCGAAATTATATTATTTTTCACCAAAACTTCAATTTCTTTTTTCTCTCTTTTGTTGCAGAGAATCAATTCTATTGTAATATGTTCCCAAATTATTAAGATTTGACACAAATACAACTGAACAGAGCCAAATAAATAAAATGAGTTTCTTTTTTCTTGACATAAAAAAGCAAAAGGGGTGCAGACCTCTGCGATGGAAGGGACGGAGAAGGATTGGGGAAAAAACTTTTTCTTTTAGCACCCCCATAGAATCGAAGAAGACGAGAACACCTACAAAACAAATATCAGTAGAAAATATAATACGAGAGAGAGAGAAAGAGTTGGCACTGCTGACCGAAGGAGAGAGAAAGGAGCCGCCATGGCTGCAGCCATGGACTTGAGTGTGAGTGGGTGGAGGAGCACAGAAGGGCTCGGCTGCAAAGTGAAAGGGGGAGAAGAAGGGGGTAAAAATGTAACTCTATTCCCAAGTTAAATGATTGATAGCTCAAAATCTACTAAATTCTAACAAAAAGGATCAAGATCCACCAGATCCAAAGAAAAAAGGGAGTACGAAAGAGAGACCTGAATCATCATGGCTTTCTTGTTTGATTCCAGCTGACTTTCTGCAAAAAGAAAGAAAAAAAAAGATTTTGATCGATCGATCAATTATTTGCCAGGAAACCTAAAATAAAGGAAAGAAATTGAGGGGGATCGATGAAAGAGGAAAGGAAGAGGGGTTCGACTGACCTTTGCCTGCGGCCTTCTGCTTCTCGAGGTTCTTCTCGCGAGCCATCTTGGCCTTCTGACCGTTGCCTCCTTCCATTCTCCGATCTTCTTTCTTTTCCGACTTTTTTTCTTCTGGGATTTAGGGTTAGAGTTTGGAGAAGGGGGGAAATTAGGGTTAGGGTTATAGAGAGAGAAGGAGAGGCAGGGTTTAGGCTTTTTCTTAAGTAGGGGAGCGGGAAGAAGGAGAGCGGAAGCGGGAAGTTGGGGAGTTGGGGAGCGGAGGAAGAAGGAGAAGGAGAAAGAGAGAGGATGAGGGTTTAGAATTTTTCGTAAGTGCGGGAGAATTACGGAGGAGTCGAGGTTTCGAATTAAATTTCCGTACTTTTTTCATAACGCTCGTATCACTGGAGGACTATCAATAACGTTTTTATTGTAAACCGTCATAGAATCTAGTCTTGCTGAACTTTGATGACGCTTCTTTATCAGCCGTCATGAAATCCACTTATCAAGCGTCATTAAAAGGTATTTTTGTTGTAGTGACGAGTCATGGTTGCCAAGTAGTAGAGTTTTCCAACTACCCGATCATGATTGGTCATTAGTATCCTTCATCGGAAAGTAACTTTACTATTGGGTCTATTGGTGAGGTTGCTCCCTTAGCTTGTATCATTTCAGTTAGGATATCCAGCACATATTTTCTCTGAGACATTGTAATGTGCTTCTTAGCCCTTATGACTTCAATTTCTAGGAAGTAATTCAATACTCCCATATATTTAGTCTGAAATTGCTCACCCAGAAATATCGTCAACATAGACACCAAGTAATGTCCTTCCAGTGGATGTATGTCGGTAAAATACTGAATGATCTTTTTTTATTGGGATAATTCAAACTGTATAACAATATGGATAAACTGTCCAAGCCAAGCACTGTATTGTGCTTTACGTAGATAACACACTTTACCCTTCCTTGCAACAAACCTAGGAGGTTGCATCACATAAACTTCCTCTTCAAGATCCCTATATAAAAAAACATTCTTCACATCCAGCTTAAGTAATAGCCAGTCATAGCGGACTGCTAAGACCAGAAACACATGTACAGAGGTCATCCTGGCAATAGGGGAGAAAGTCTCAAAATAATCTTTATCGTAAGTTTGAAAATACTATTTTGCCACATGACAAGCTTTCAAACGATAAAGAGTGCCATCCCGCTTTAACTTTATTATGAACACCCACTTGCACCTACTGCCTTCTTACCAATAGTCAAATCCACCAAGTCACGTGTACAGTTCTCTCAATGTGCTTTTATTTTTTTCCTACATGCAGCACACCGATAGGGATGTTTGAGCCCTTCCTTTGCCGGATTGGGGATCTAAATTTCGTCAAAAGTTGCCACCAACAGGACTAAGTCTGACTCGTGAGCCCTTTGTGTGGACACACACAAAAAAAGAAGAAAAAAATGCTGTCTTTTCTTTTTATTGGCGCAAGGCACCACAAATCGAGTACGCCTGAGAGATCCTGCGCTGAGGATCCTCGAGTACAAAAAACGAATTCGGGATAATGGGACGATAGAGATCGAGCGGCAGTTGCTCCTTTACTCCGTTGATACTCCGATTACAAAAGTGGAAGAAAACCTAAAAAAATTGCTAACTCTCAGCCCACTGGCATGAAGTGCAGCAATTTGGTTCTTGAAAATGCTCTCCGTTCTGTTCTTTGGAAGAGGTATGAAGCCCCCCTTTATAGTCGTTCTTGAGCTGGAATGATGTTATGCGCCCACATGAAGAGACACGCTGGTTCTTATGTGGGCGCATAGTCCTGCTTTGGGCGAATAGGGTATAGGCGCATACAGGCTACAAGATTGTGGGTTGGTCGTGGTATTGACGTGGCCACATGCTTCGGTGCATGACTGCTCATGGAGACTGACATGGCCATGCGCTTCGGTACATGTTTTGATCGTAGCTTTGGCTGAGTCAGGCTTGGGCGCATAGCCATGTCTCAGGTTATGTACCCTCCTTTCGGGGGAGCTGGTCTTGGGCGCACAGAGCTACACTTGAACTGGGTGTATGGAGCTTCCTTTAGTGGGCGCATGGAGTCGTACTGACTGGGCACATAGAGTTTCCTTTAGTGGACGCATGGAGCTATATTTGCTGAAAAATTTTCATGCTTCTACAGGACCCCCTTTAAAGTTTTCGACACTTGAACAAGTTCAAAATACTTTGAAGAAGCATGGATCGTCTTCTCGCGAGGCAATGGGCGCATAGCACGTCCCTCTCCTTGGGGCATAGTATTTGGCCAGCCTGTCAGGAAGATACGACTGTTGAGATCTTCCTCGAAATTTGAACTGACAGATTCATCGAAACAGAATTTGAAGCGGTCCATCCTTTATGTGTCGTCCACGTCAGCAGGAGACAGTCGCATAGTATGCAGGGAGCTGATCCTTCACGTGGGCGCATAGGGTACAGTGGGCGCATACACCACCATAGTTGCATACGATTTGTGGGCGAATAGGAAGTTGCCCGTGCCTATAAATTGACCCTGGGAGAGAGAAAATTCATTATTCCTTTCTCTTTGAATTTTTTAGAAAAACTCTTCATCTTCTTTCTTTAAGAATCTTGTCTCCCAAGGCTGCCAAGAGATCTGCGAAGGGCAAGAGGGCTGCGTCGGATAGCTCTCCTCCTACGGCAGAGTCTTCGGTAGTCCAGGACCCGATTCTGGGTGAGGGCATGCTTCAAAAAACAAAGTCTCGAGCGTTAATTTGCGATGCTCGAACTTTTCTTCTGCCCGAGCGTTTGTGCCTAGGGCAACATACCTCTGTGGGCATTACTATGTGCTCACAGAAGTCATACACTAACACTATGGTGTATTATGCGCCCACCTGTTGCCATGTTATGCACCCTTTAAGTTGTGGTACGTTATGCGCCCACCAACTGTCCGCGTGCTTATGCGTCCATATGTCTTTGTTTTTGGCGCATATCATTTTGGGCGCATAGCCTTTTGGGTGCATAAAAACCTCTCCAGAACAGTTTTTTCTGTGATTTTTCTAAGTCTGTCTTTCTGCCCCCTTTTCATATTCTATAGGGATCTGGCTGGCAAATTTCTCCAGGACTGGTATCGGCGATTCTGGGTATGGTAAAGATGCGACACTTGACACCCACATCAGAGAGGTCAGGAATCTTCGTGTTTTGGAAGGGTTTTCCTCAGATGGTAGGAAGAACCTTTATACATTGAAGAGTCGGACGGTAGTCGGGCATTACCGTGAAAGTTCTGCTTTTACGGTCCTTCAAGTAGGCAAAAGTAACACTAGGGATGTTGTTTTGAAGGTATGGTCTCTTGAAGAAGTGGGCCCACAACGTCCGCCATATGGAGTAGAGGAGAACATCATTTGTAGATGTTTTAGCATGCCATATTTGCCCTCCTCCGTATAGCTTCTCGAAGGTTCAACAGCCTTGTTTGCTTGCTCAGCAGTAAAACATGACCTCCTTCAAGGGCCACAAAACCATCTTTCGAGGGAAGCGCGGTGCTGCCAAGCTGATCAAGCAATGTGTTGCTGATGAGTAGCAGATTCTCCCTTCTTTGCTTGTGATGTCTGTGGTGCATATATTTAGAGAGCCAAATACCGTATTTGTGTAAAGGGTATCTCGCTGGGGGACCACCCTTTTTTTTGGTCGTTACGGCTCTTGTACCCTTTTTCCGTCTTTCGATAGACGTTTAAGTAGTGAATAAAGAATCTTTTTAGAAGTGAGTGCGGTTTTGTGAAATAACGATGCTAGAGGTAATGTGGACGTAGCAAGGACATTTCTGATGGATATTCCGCTAGAGAAATTTTATGTGGACCTATTATCCGTTTTATATTCGAATGATCCAAATATAGATAATAAGTTGAATGAAGCTGCTAGTAGAGGTAATATGGACGTAATAGCAGAGGATGTTCTATATCTAACCAGAGGTAATATGGACGTGGAAAGATATATAGCATTTGGAAGGAGTGGATAGTTCAGAGGTAGTGTGGACATGACTATCTTTGATAAATGCTTTGCTCAGAGGTTATGTGGACGTGGCAAAACATCTGATCATTCCGCTGGGGAAATAATTATCGGAAAACAACTCAGAGGTAATAGGGATGTGATTTGTTTTCGTCAAACCGAGTTTGGACAGAGTCAAAAAATGAAAATGATTCCATTGGGGAAATATTTAGAGGACCTATTATCCAGGGCGTATTCAAGACTCTTAAAATACGGATAATAGTTAGATAGTTTTTTTTGAATCACATAAACATTGTACTGTATATTTATGTGACTAGACATATGTGAACATTATGTAAAAGAGGTTACACATAGTATTACTTCAGGAACTTGCCATTGATAGGCATCATGAGCAAGTCACCATCAGGCTTGGTCAGCCGGTACGCACTATTAGAATACACCGATTCTATGACGAAAGGACCTTCCCATTTAGGCTGGAATTTTCCTTTTGTTTTGTGCGTCATGACCATCGGTCTTCTCACTGCTAGGACTAGATCGCCGACTTAGAAGATTCTTTTCTTCACCTTTTTGTTGAAGGCTCTAGAAAGGCGTGCATGGTATAGCTCAATGCGCTGTTGAGCTAATAAGCATTTTTCGTCTAGTACTTCGAGCTCTTAGAGTTGCAGATGATAGCTCTCTTCAGTAGTCATCTCGCTGGCTAAGGCTACTCGAAGAGAAGGAATCTGGATTTCTAAGAGAAGAACTGCTTCGCTTCCATAAACCAGAGAGAATGGCGTACTGCCTGTTGGAGTCCGAACCGTTGTACGATAAGCCAATAGACATTCACCGAGCTTCTCGTTCCAATCGTGCTTGTTTGAAGATACGAATTTTTTGAGAAGTTTTTTAATAGTTTTGTTGAAGGCTTCTGCTAGCCCGTTAGCCGCTGGATTGTAGGCAGTAGAGGCTATGTTCTAGATTTGATTCTTATCACAGAACCGATAGAACGCATGGCTTGCAAACTGTGGACCGTTATCATAGATGATATTACGAGGTAGGCCGAAGCGGTAGATGACGTGATGTTTGATAAACCTGATCACGTTTGATGTCTTCACTTCAGTTAGAGGTATAGCTTTCGCCCATTTGGAGAAGTAATCGATTATAGCTAGGATAAACCGATGTCCTTTGGAGGATGGCGGGCTGATTGGTCCTATGACATCCATGCCCCAGGCTTCAAACGGCCAAGACGCTGCCGTCGGGTATAGAAACTACGAAGTTTGATGAATGAAATCAGCGTGGAACTGGCAAGCTCTATACTTCTTTGCATATTCAACAGCATCTGCTATCACGGTGGGCTAGTAATAGCCCATTAGTTTGACATGATCTTATAATTTGGGGCCTGGTTGACGTGCACCACAAACTCCATCGTGAGCCTCCCGGAGTGCATCCTTGGCTTCTGCGTCTGATAAGCATCGTAACTGTAGTCCGTCATAAGAGCGTCGGTACAACATCTTGGTAGCTGTGTCGTAGAAAATCGGAGGGATCGCCTTTGGATGGATACTGCTTCCTTCGGGTCCTCAGGGAGGATCCCATAGACAACATAGTCTATGAAGGGAAATCTCTAGTCTTCAGCGTCAACATTTGTTTCTGCTGCGTAACTGTGATGAATATGTAAGGCATCTTTCACACAGAATAATTCTCGACCAGACACTGTAATCGACTGCTGAGTATTGGTGGAAATGGTCAAGAAAGCAGCAAGACCGGCTAGAGCATCTGCTTCTATGTTCTGTAGTCGAGGCACGTGCTCGATGAAGAATCCAGCGAAAGTAGATGCCAGCTCGATTGTTGCTCTGTGGTAGGGGATGAGATCTTCGTGGCAAACTTCGTAATCTCCTCGGACCTGACTAACTATTAGCTTAGAATCGTCGTAAGCCTCTATATAGTCAACTCCCAGTTGCTTCGCCAGTTGTAGGCCGATTATTAGGCATTATATTCAGCCACATTATTGGTGCATGGTTCTATGAGAGAAAATGCATGGTGTATGACCAGATGATCAGGTGACACAAGCACTACACCTACTCCAGCCACGATGTTTCCTTTGGGCCCTGTTCTTAATGCGCCGTCAAAGAACATTCGCCAAATAGGGATTTCTTTCATTGCAGTGTTAGACTCCACCACTTCGTCGAGGATTTCGTTGTAGAGTTTGGACGACTCCCGCACCGGATGAGCTGCTAGGAAATCAGCTAAAGCTTGACCTTTTACTGCCTTTTGAGGGACGAAGATCATATCATATGGGGTCAACAGTATTGTTCATGTAGCTAAACGGGAATTGAGAGAACCCAATTTAGTCATGAGTATTCTGAGAGGGTTGACTTCTGATATGATGTGGATAGTCTTCCCAGACACGTAGTGGCGTGTCTTTTAGATAGAAAATACTAGTACAAGACATTCTTTGTCCACTGGTGTGTATCTGTGCTCGATACCCACCATTGTGCGGCTGAGGTAGTAAATTGCCTGTTCATGGCTGCCTTCATTCTTCTGGACTAAGAGGACGCCAAGGAAATGATCCATGGCACGGACATATAGTAAGAAGGGCTTCCCCATTATTGGAGCTACCAATACTGGAGGGCTTGTAAGATACGCCTTGATGTCGTCAAATGCGCGTTGACATTGTTCAGTCCAGACGAAAGATACGCCTTTCTTCATGAGCTGAGTGAATGGTTGACATCTTCCAGAGAGGTTCGAAATGAATCGTCTGATGTAGGCTAGCCTTCCTTGTAGTCCGCGTAGCTCTTTGAGGTTTCTTGGAGGATGCATATCGAGAATAGCCTTCACTTTCTTCGGGTCCAGATGTATGCCCTTTGAAGTGATGACGAAACCAAGGAACTTACCGCTGGAGACTCCCAGGAAAGAGTTGGTTGGATTCATCTTAAGTTGGTGTGCACGTATTAGTTCGAACACCGTTCTCAAGTCTTAGAGGTGGTTACCCTTGAGACGACTTTTGACTGCAATATCGTCTACACAGCATTCTACAATTTTGCGTAAATAATCGCTAAAAATTGTGTTCATGGCTCGCTGGTATGTTGTCCTACATTCTTCAATCCGAAGGGCATTACCGTATAGCAGTATACCCCCAACGGTATTCGAAAAGATGTGTGCTTCTCGTCGTCGAGGAACATCTTGACCTGGTTGTAGCCTGAGAACCCATCCATGAAGGACATTCGTTCGAAGCCGCAAGTGTTGTCGATCATTACGTCGGTGATCGGTAGAGGAAACTCGTCTTTCGGACATGCAGAGTTCAAATCACGGTAGTCGATACAGACTCGAACTTTTTCATTCTTTTTTATGACTGGAACAATGTTGGCAACCCAGTCTGGGTGTTGTTCCTCGCGAATGAATCCACTGGCAATGAGCTTCTTGACTTCATTCTCGATAGCTTCCATGACATCTCGTCGGAATCGTCCTTGTTGCTGCTTTACTGGATTAGCGTTAGACACAATGTTCAGGCGGTGCACGGCGACTTTAGGGTCCAAGCCTGGCATGTCTTCATAGCTCCATGCGAAGACGTCGATGTATTTTCTTATAAGCTGTATCAGAGACTGGCGTTCATCGTCAGATAAGCTTTTGCTAATGAAGATTGGTTTGAAGGATGCTTCATCTCCTAGATTGACTTGGATGACTTTGTCTTCAGTATGTGGTTCACGTTGTTCAAAGCGTAGCTCCCACCTGGTGTCCATCTTTTGAGCCCATTGTTCGAGTTCGATTGATTGGACATCGTCTGTAATTTGGTCGACGGAAACCACGTTGACGGACAGAGTTGCTTTGAACATGTCGTCGATGCTGGAGTCTGAGTCCCAGAGGGAGGAATCAGAAGAATGAGAACAACGATCTTCTTCATCATCTGATCTTTTGGGAGTTGTTGGAGGAGAGACATAACTCAAACCAACACCACTTCGTTGGTAGTAGTTCTCGAGTTTGCCGGGAGGAGCAAAGTGTCAAATTGGCAACCGTCGTCCTCGGCCGTAATTTAGCCCTTCGTCGCTTTTGATGTCATATCCCATATTCTGGATGATATTCTTGGCCTGCCAACTATACCGAAAAAGTTGCATTTTTTTCGAGTCATAGTCATCTTCTGTGTTGTACTTGGGAGGAGTAGAGTCTGGAACAAACTTTCTCTCGCCAATTATGCGACCGAATATGATTAGCTCTTCATCTTTCTTTCTGGCTGGAATGATGAAGTAGTGGATATCTTCTGGGTAAACTTTTTCCCGTAGGTGAGGCATCGTGACCGGCATGTAGAGGTGTAGTCATATGCCTTTCTCTAGGATGTATATCGTATCTATGTAATGGTTTACAGATTGATAGCCATCGAATTAATTCAAAGATAAACCTTTACTAAGGAAATACGCAAGTTCTTCTTCAGGGATAACATCATCTGCTGAAGGTACATTATTCTGAGTATTGATATACTCAGTGAGAGGGTCATCATCTGGAAGAGGAGCCACAGCCTTGGCTGAGTTCACCACGTAGGGTAATTCTTCAGGATTGGGAGGACGGGCATTAGTAGGTTCCTCCCTTGGTGTTTTGCTGAGAGTGATGGTCAATGGTTTGACCTTGTCGGGTTTTTTCTTCTTCATCCAGATTGTGAGAGGCTTCTGGGTACTCTTTGGAGTAGTACATCCTTTGACTCAAACAATCAGGGGACCATCGTTGGGGTATGGAGGTGCTTCAGCTTCATTGTCAGCTTCATTGCCATCATCCTTGGGGGGTTGAGATTGGTAAAGGATCGACGTCAGCAAACTCTGTCTTTACGACACCGTCGTTGTTGACGTACTTGAAGCATTGGTGAAGTGTGGAAGGGATGATCATATTCTCATGTATCCATGGACGTCCTAGCAAGATATTATAGGATACATTGGCATCGATCACATAGCAGGAGACCTCTGTTTGGAGATCACCGATCTGGCATTTGAGACAGATCTTGCCCAGCGGATGGCTTCGACCAGCATTGAAAGACATGATAGTTGTGTTCGTTGTGGATAGCTTGTGCAGAGGGATTCTTAGGATTTGAAGCAAGATTCTAGGAATGATGCTGAGGAAGGATCCTGGATCGATGTGCATGCGGTCCACCTTGATCGCCCCGATATATCCTGTATAGTACAAGGGTCTATCATGACGATTATTTTTTAGTAGCATGTCCTCCTGTGAGAAGGTGATGTTGGGCACCACTTCCATAGTACCGTGGCAGTGGGGGCAGGAGATAGGATCTTCAGCGAGAGGTTTGACCTCAGCGAGGTAAGAGTCGACATGTAACAATGCCTCACTTAAGGCCTTCCGCGTTTCTTTGGAGAGTCGCAATAGATCGAACAGAGACAACCTGGCAAGTGTATTGGCTAGCTGAGCTAGTATGTCAAAGTTGTAGGGTCGATCCACGCCTTCGGAAGCTGGCACCTTTAGAGATTTGTCAAACCGCGTCTCCTTCTGCTTGGATGTGGTTTGAGGCTTGGACGGGCCGGCTTCTGAACTTGTAGGGGCAGCAGGAGCTTGAGAAGGTAGTGCTTCTTCTTGTACGGGATCGTACGTACGTCCGAAGATAAGTCTTCCCCGATTGCGTCTCGCCAGATAGAACCTCGTAGATGGGGGAGGATACCATGTAGCATGGCTTGAATTTCTTGCCCCTTCTTGCTTTGGGAGGTGCTACCCGCTACGTCACTTCTTGGACAAGGTCCGGGTGGACCCACATGATCTCACCACGTCCAGTTGTGAGTGGGACCAAGGTTGAGTTGCGAGCAGGTGGTAGGTTGACGACTTCCATCATTGCCTTGGGGATCGGGACCACGCCGTCGGGGACTTCTGTAGGAGAAAAGTCGCCAAACTGAAGAGAGATCATGTTAGCAGATACGACCTTGTCTTCAGCTTCGAGGTTGATCACTTGGCTGTCGATAAGCTGTTGTATCTTCTTATTCAGGACGATGTAGTCCTTGGTGGAGTGATGCACGTACTGATGGTAAAGATAGTACTTGGGATCATTGAGTTGGCTCGCCTCTGCAGGATATCGTGGTGGGGGCAATGTTAGCTTATTATCCTTCATCAATGTGTGGAAGATGGTGATGACATCGTCTTCATCGAAGGAGAAGGTCTCCTTAGGCTTGTTGGAGGCGCCTTGAGAATTGGAAGCTCATTTAGATGTATCAACTTTCAGGGCTTCTTTACCTTTACCCCCACGAACAGGGATAGTTTGAGGATGCTTACCTTTGTCTTCAGATTTGGTGTCTTCAGCCCCAGTAGTTCCAAGTTAGGAACATCATTTTTAGCAGCATCAGTGGCCCCAATGAAAGCGGGCCATGTATCGTACTTATGTATACCTAGACAAAACTTCACTGCAGGAAGGAAGTTATGTCGACAAGTATCCATAAGTTCTGAGTCTGGTATGCCGAAGGACATCTTCAGTGCTAGCCGTCTGAAGCGTTCAATGAAGGCAATGACAGATTCAGTCTTCCTTTGCTTGGTCTCGGTGAGAGTGGACATGCTAACATGCATGCCACTCTCATAAAACCTGTTGAAGAATAACCTCTCCAAGTCTTTGAATGAATTGATACACCCGTCAGGCAGACTGCAGAACCATTCGAAGGCTACCTCCTGCAAGGTGCTAACAAACAACTTCGACAGGAACGAATCATCTTGAGGAAAGTGCAGAGTTTGCGTGTTGAAGTACGTCACGTGCTGACGAGGAGAAATCAAGCCGTCGAATGAGTTCAGCGTCAGCGGCTTGTAGTTAGGAGGGCAAGTAGCGTTCTCCCACTCAGGAGGATACGGTTGAGATATTCCCATTTTTTGCAGCTCATCTTTGTGTGAGATACTGTCGAGACGAGCGACCAGGGAATCAATTACATCCTGTTGATTGAGCAGGTGTTGGAAAACAGTTGCTGAGCGGTTGTCGGGTGTCGTTGGCGAAGGACCACCCCCAGTATTTATGAGATTTGGAGGAGGCTCAACAGAATGATACTCCTTTTGTAGGGAAGGAGGGTTGTTCCTGTGAGCGAAACTAGCGTGGGCTGAGGCATTTTGCTGAGGTGGAGGAACAGCCCCAGCAGCTTGAACTGCCATGATACTGGTAAGCATATCAGTGATCTTGGCAAATGTTGTTTCGAGACCCTCTAGCCGTTTACTAGTCTGATCATTGGCTTCTTCAGGTCTTTCTCCGTCCGTCATGTATGTAGATAGCATACGAGGATAAACAGAGGAAGTAGTGCAACTGGTGCTGATACTGTCTGTCTCCGAGTGGATAAGTCCTTCATCTTCAGGTAGAGGAGGTAGATAGTCACCATCGGATTCGAAGGGATCATCGTCCTCTGGAAGGCTACCCCCAGTATGGGGGTCATCTGCTTCAGATTCTGAGGGAATGCTACCCCCGACTTGGGAATCTTCGTCGTCCACACGGGATCTTACCTTTTATCGAGTGCCCATATAGACTCCTTCAGATGTGACAGCCCACTGGCCATCTGTTGGTAGACTTCGTCTTCTCCTTCTCGTGGAACTGAGAGAGAAGGTTGGGTTGGTGGTCCACCGTCTTTGATTGGGGCTTCCGTAAGGGGGACCCCATGAAGCCATGTTGGATGAAAAATATAGTGGCTTTTTGTCGTCAGAGAAGTGCAGCCGTCGAACACATGGACTTCCTCTGATGCACTCTTGTCACTTTGGAGCAACAACAGTTGATAACAATATTAGCACACGGAAGTGCACTATGAATTGTTATGTTCTCCCTCGCTTCACGCTTATAATTTATCATGTCGCGTAAGTCAGCGAAAGGGAGTTTTGTCTTACAACCCATGTTGTATGCATCGCCGAGCTTTGTATACGGGTTCGTAAGGAGAGTAGGCGCATCCAGACTTAGTTCATGTGCAGGGGCAACCCCCACACCTAAGTTCTGTGATGTCCTTGAAGACAGCCCCGTGCTATACGCGTTGGGACCTATCTTTTTTCTGTGGGCACATAGGCCTTGGAGACTGGGCTTAGGCGTATGCTTCTTGACAGCATGTTTGAGTCGCCTTGGTGTGGGCGCATAGTATGGATCCAGAGAGCCTGGGCGCATAGCTTTGGGCGCATGACTCTAAGTGCCCGGCTTGTTGAAGACAGAAGTGTTCTGGTTGGGGCTATGCGCCCAAATACTCCCTTGGGCGCATGGCTTTGGGTGCATGTTTGGTGGAGCAGCGCTGTTTTCTCCCAGTTCCGTCTCCTTCGTTCGTGAGCGTCACCGGGTCTAGCCAGACTGCCGTACACCCCGATCCTTGGCATCGTAGTGTTTTTCTCTGCCATGTCTCGACTGTTGAATACTCTGTTGTTGGTTGTGGAGGAAAGAAGTCGCTGGGCTAGTAGAGCCCGGAACGGTGTGAGCCTTCTCCATTTGGGGGACTTCTGTGGCAGAGTTTTGCGCCCAGGTAACAGAGTCCTCCAGCTGCATATCCGCTATGACACTAGCAGGATATGCGCAGCAAGCCTTCGGAAGCCAAGTCTTGTGAGACTTGTTTGGCTTCGCTGATTTTTAGGGAGTAGAGCCGTCCCTTTAGAGCATCTCTTCGAAATCATGCTGATCGAATTTTACGATCAGCATCTTCTGAGTACTCCCCACTTTGTCGGTATCGGATTATGTCACCACCTTCTCGTCAGAGAAAAAGGTAGTCCCCAGCAGAGTCACCATTTTTGTGGACACACACAAAAAAAAGAAGAAGAAAATGTTGCCTTTTCTTTTTATTAGCGTAAGGCACCACAAATCGAGTATGCCTGAGAGATCCTTCGCTGAGGATCCCCGAGTACAAAAAAAAGAATTCTGGGGAATGGGACGATGGAGATCGAGCGGCAGTTGCTCCTTTACTCCGTTGACACCCCGATTACAAAAGTGGGAGAAAACCTAAGAAAATTGCTAACTCTCGACTCACTGGCAAGAAGTGCAGCAATTTGGCTCTTGAAAATGCTTTCTGTTTTGTCCTTTAGAAGAGGGATGAAGCCCCCCATTTATAGTCGTTCTCGAGCTGGAATGATGTTATGCGCTCACATGAAGAGACACGCTAGTTCTTATGTGGGCGCATAGTCCTGCTTTGGGCGCATAGGGTGTAGGCGCATACAGGCTGCGAGATCGTGGGTTGGTCGTGGTGTTGACGTGGCCGCATGCTTCGGTACACGACTGCTCGTGGAGACTGACGTGGCCATGCGCTTCGGTGCACGTTTTGATCGTAGCTTTGACTGAGTCAGGCTTGGGCGCATAGCCATATCTCAGGTTATGCGCCCTCCTTTCGGGGGAGCTGGTCTTGGGCGCATGGAGCTACACTTGAACTGGGCGCATGGAGCTTCCTTTAGTGGGCGCATGGAGTCGTACTGACTGGGCGCATGGAGTTTCCTTTAGTGGGCGCATGGAGCTATATTTGTTGAAAAAAATTTATGCTTCTACACTTTGCAATGCCACCAACTCAAAGGATGGTTGCGACATGAACGACGGTGGCGAGCTGGTATATCAGGCGATGGTGAAATAGTAGGGCTAGAGGAGGACAGTGGCTCGACGACCGTGGACACCATTGGTGAAGTTTGTTTTTGTGGAGCTGGAGAATCAGTGGGGCTGGAGGAGGACGATTGCACGATGGCCAGGGGCACCATCGCTGATACTTGGTCTGTTAGAGCTGGTGAGACTGGAGATGCTAGTTTTGACTGGGCCAATGTTTGCGAACCGTTGGACCGGGCAACTAGCTCAGTTGGAGAGGACTCCCTTACAGGATATTTTTTGTGTTTGAACTAGATACAACATGAAATTTTCTTCTGGATAAACTTTAGAAATTGAATCAGTAGCTGATGAGAGTAGAGAAAACTCGATTTCAACAAAGGTAACATCTCGAGTCAAAATCTTTTCAAATTTGGTGAGAAACAACAATACCATTTCTGATCTTTTGGATACCCAAAAAAATACTTGATTGTCTTCGGATCCAACTTGGAAAAAGTCGATCGAGTATCCCGAACATAACACAAGCAGCCAAAAAATTTGAGAGGCAGAGGAAACGGCTCGCGTTGGGGATATAACCGAGAAAAGGGAGTAGTGCCATTGAAAATCGAATATGGCATGCGATTCGTCAGATAACAAGCTATAAGTACCACATTCGAACAAAATCTCCTAGGTGTACGTGCTTAGAACATAAAAGCATATGTTGTTTCCAAAAGATGACGATTATTGTGTTAGGCTACAGCATTCACTTGTGGTATGTAAGGGCAAGAAATTTGGGAGATGATGTCATATCGAGACAGATGAGAATTGAGCTCACGAGATAGATACTCACGACCATTGTCACTCCATAAACATTTAAAGGAACACCAAATTGTGTTTTTGATTTTCACAAAAAATGCATCAAATATCAAATTATTCGGACCAATTTTTCATCAAGTAGACAAATGTGATACGTAAGTAATCACCAACAAAGGAAACAAAATACATGAAATCCATCATAGATTCAACATGACAAGGGCCCTAGACATCAGAATGTACCAGCTCAAAAGGAGCTGATGCAACTTTATTTAGACTCACCGGATAGGGAACCCGATGATGCTAGGCCAAACTACACACTTCACAATGAAAAGGAACTCGAACATTTAAAGATGGACACATTTTCTAGAGAGCTTGGATAGATGGGTGACTTAACCGACAACACAACTCAAAAGGATCGAGTTTTAGGCTGGCACAGGCAATGGAAGAATTCATGTCAAATAGGTATAAGCCTTCAGCCACAAGTCCCCTACCAATATTCTTATGAGTCTTCAGATCAAACCACAACAATCAGGAAATAATCTTATCGAGAATTGCAAATTACGAGCAACCCGACTAATTGATAGTAATCTGAATAGATTTCCAGGTGTATGTAATACTGAAGTGAGGGATAGTACAGAAGAAAGACGGGTACTTCCTTTTCCACAGACTAGCAATGAACCACCATTCGCTATAATATATCGATCACATGATCCACCGATACATAATTGTACATTATACCTACATCGTTTGTCATATGAGTAGAGGCACCAGAGCCAATCATCCACTGCTTCGACTTTACCACACACACCGCTGAGTACATGGATATGGATCCAGATGTAGAAGCTTCACCATAACGCTGAGTTTAGAAGTCAATAAAATTGGCATAGGTTTCTGTCGATATCTGCACTAATAGCCCGCCATTACCATGAGTATCTGATGTAGTATTGGCGACATGTTCTTTGGGACACTGCCACTAAAAGTGGCCTCGTTGTTCACAGTTGAAGCATGTACGCGGTCTTCCTCCATCACGACAACCAGTATCTCGTCCACCATTGTAGCCAGCATTATGACCACCACGTCGACCAATACGATCTCTACGGAATCCACCACGAGCCGCACCAGGATAGACTGATTAACAGGGGCCTCATCCGTAGTAGTCTTACTAACTTTTGCTGTCCGTAGGACACGAAAGTAGGCTTCCATAAAAGACAAAACCTTGGCCCCATCAATAATCTGAGACCGTACAGAGTCTGCATCAAGACGGAGAGATGCAAGATATGTCATGACATAGAGTTGTTGATGTTGAGTTCTTGCCTCGTTGATATCCGTCGTTAGAGGTAACACATTATCAACCTCATCATTCAGTGCCTTGAAGGCACGAAAGTGGTCCTTATGTGATTTGTCTCCTTGATCAACTTGGTAGACGCCAACAACCGAGTCATAAATACGAGACAGATCACGTTTGCCATCAAATGTAATCGTAAGGACTTCCCATAACTCTTTTACCGAATTCGTGTTCAGAACCATATCCTCCACTGATGGTTTCCTCGAATTCATTAACTGTGTGAACAATCAACAATCATCAGTCTTATGTTGCTCGTGTGGGATCACTCATTGCTGGGGGATTGTCAGTCAGATGTTTTGACAACCGCATTCTACGAAGCGTCTTATCAACCTTCTTGTGTCATGTTCGAGTAACCATCTGGTCCATCCAACCGTTTATCAACAAGTAAAACCGATTAAACCGTCGTGCTAGTGCCCGATGTCCCAGTACTGTATTTTTGGTACTAGGGCTAGTAGCACTGCTATTTGCCTCAGTGTTCGTTATCCTTCAATATTCTTGATTCGACTGTTGCTTGGTCATCCTGACCCGATAATTACATCAACTTCGCAATATGCGATCAACGGAGCCAAAACCGGCATGCTCAAGGAAAGCAGAGATTGAAGGTGGATCATACAAGCAAGGACAGAGAAGAAACCCAAGTTACCTTCTGTTATATCCTGATGTAGATACCAGATCAGGAACAGAGTTCCACGTAAACCCAAGTATGCTCTATGTTAACTCCTGATACCCTCATTGAGATTCAGAGGTGCAACCATTATCTACCATCTGAAGATCCCAATGTGGGAGGGGGCTTACCCTTCGAAAGGGGGGTGTTGTCTCTCGAGAAATGGGGAGGCGGGCGGGGGTGGGGGGAACAGTAGCAGGGGGAGGGTTGCTCTTAGGGTAGAGGGGGCTAGAGAAGAGAATTGTTTTAATGGTATGGCTCTGATACCATATAAGATGAAGTTATTGGATGATTTATTAATAGCGAGGGATTACATATATAGGAGAGGACTAGCCTCCACCTAATTCTCGACCCGATGTGGGACTAAACAACATAACATAACTTTACTCACAATCAATACTCAACAATATCAATAATGACTTAAATTCGGATGATATTAAAAAGCTCCTGACAGAGGAAATCACCCACAATAATCATAATGTGCTTTCTTAGTAAAGTTAGGGGATGCTTGTTCTGTCAAAACATTGAATAGTTTGAAGTCTGGAAAACATGTTTGTTTTCATATGAATGAAAAATATGAATAGAAATTGTTTATTTGCATATTTTGCATCGGAACACCGACTAAATATTATTTGGACATTATATCCTTATCTTAAAGAATTTTTGACAAAGATATTAGGACATAATTAAAAAGAACTTTTACTCAGGTTCAGATATTATAAGTACCTCAACATTGTCTCTTAATTTGTCGACAACCAAACAAAATGTAATGCCTCTGATGTCTGAAACTTTCTCCTATTCATACTTCAATGTGCAAACAAACAACCCCTTAGAATGAATGTGTGTTACTAACAATCTTGGGAATACTTGCATGGCAGAAAATGTAACTTGCTGATATGATGATGGATATGGTGTCCCTTTTTTTTTTTTGAAATCACACGCACACACACAATTGGGGGGCTCGAACCTTGCCGGCCCCTCCGGATGTCCGCTCTAATACCACTAGGCTAGAGAGCTCAGACATGATATGGTGTCCTTTGTTGCTGATATGATGATGATATGTGATTTGGACCTCTTACCAGAAGCCACATATACCTTGAGAAAACTTTCATTCTTGAGATGGGAAAGTTTTTCAGGAGGCAATCTGTATCCCCATCTTTACTGTAGTACTACAGAAAGTTCATTAAAATGGCAAAGGATTGCACAACAGAAGAATGAAACAAAATTTTACTGTCGAAAGTCAAAACCTATGTTGCATGGGCACATATGGAACTACACCAATATATATATATATATATATATATATATATATATATATATATATATATATATATATATATATATATATATATATATATATATATATATATATATATATATATATATATATGTGTGTGTGTGTGTGTGTGTCAACACGGACACCATATTGGTTATGGAGTGTTCTATTATATTAAGGAATGCACGTGTCATGTCCAATATGTGTCCAACACACAATGACACCAAATTATGAGGTGTCCTTGCTTCCTAGGTCACAACTCAGTGCAAAACATAATTTAAATTCATGAACGGATTGACATGGGGTAAACAAATGGACTTCCGAATGAATAGCAAGACAATTATCCTGGAAAGAAAGGAATACGTGTGAAAGTAGAAACATATCAATACATCAGAGAAACGATCGATACATATTAGAATTAATATCATGCTAATATATTTTGTATCATCATACTCCACCTCGCTCAAGTAAGACAAAGCCACACGGGCCGTCCGTTGACGATTTTTTGTGATCGGGAGTGACCATCTTTCCAGAGGTTACAAATGTTGCTCACATATGATGTCGAACGGATTTTCTTGCCAGTTTATGGAAGTCTACCGTCTACTCAGCTTCTTGAAAGTTTTATTTTTCCACATAGAGACTTCGGTAGGACGAATAGTTGCAAAGAGACCTTTATCATCATGTTGTTTGTTAGAAAAATATTTATCATTGTTATCTTCGTTGGTTTCATACATGTCTTACAACACAATATAGGCTCTAATACTAGACTAGGAATATTGATAGTCAAATGAATTACCAAAATATGATGTTGACACCTCAATCTTCAAATACAATAATTAGAAAAGAGAGAAACTCAATGATAAATGCCAAATCAATATTATTCAACTTATTTCATTCTCTTCTTCTTGGCCTATGTATAAAAATATAACCTAAGTTAGCCTTCCAAGCTTGGATTTGAAAGTTAGCTCAATCTTTTTAAAAAGCTATCGTCTTAGCAAGCTCATGACCAAGCTTGACTTTGCGTCCAAGTAGGTCTTTCCTATATATAGTGCATTAACCAAAGCTTACTGAGCTATAACTTTATTCTTGACCATTCTTTTAGTCAATTTTTCGTCTGTTTCAATATAGAACACACAACTTGGTAGGCTTCCATAAACTTGTCAAATTTGATATTATGCGAGGTCATATATATATATATATATATATATATATATATATATATATATATATATATATATATATTGGAAAAAAAATATGGGGAACCCTAACCCTAACGAGAGAGAGAGAAGGAGCTCATGTTCGCAGGAACTTGGGACCCTGGAACCACGGATAGAGGTGGACACCGACATGTCGATGGTGCGCCGGCAGGAGGGCAGAAGGATGGAGGGGGATGGACGACAGTTGGCAGGCGGTCCTCCAACCGCCGACGCATGAGGAGGTTGGAGGATGTACGACCAGGGACGGATAGCATGAATGGCAGAACAGGGGTCTCCGCCGAACGTTTTTACGATGCTAGGAGGATGCGTGGGCCTATTCTATAAGGAAATAGATCAGTAGCAATAAGCAAGAACACATCACGGGGTACCACGCTCGGAACATTGAGCGAGGACAACCGGGCTCAACAGGCAGGGATTAATGTAGCTGTGACCCCAACGGTGGGACGTACAACGATGACGGCCAGATGGATGATGAGGCCAACGCTGGGGGATTGAAGGAAAGGGATCCTAGATGAGACAAGAGATGAGCATGCTGGGGGAGGCCAAGGCAGGCATAATTTTTTGTACACTACAGATCGCACGGGGGGAGCCATTGGCTCTACTACGAGTAGGTCTTGGGCGGAGGTATGTGGGATCAACGGGACTCTGGGCAAAGCATCGATGGGGTATATGGAGCCTTTGAAAGTGGGTTCTAAATATCGAGATATCTTCCCTTCAGAAGAGATCGCGAAGGTGACAGAGTTTATCCTATATGTGTTAGGTGATAAGCCTTTTTAAGGACAGATTAGAGCATACGCTCACCGTGTCTGGCGTCCGAAAGGCAACATAGAAATTTTTATCAAGCAAACCCATGGATTTCTTTTGACCCAACATCAAACGCCCAAACCCTTGAGTTACTCATTTTCTATTCTTCCCCAACTCGATCATTTGGTCACTCGTCGGTGGAAGCAAGTGCGTCGGCGAACGACCATTCTCGAACCTCTGGAGAAATCTCAAAGGTTCTCCCTACCGCCTCTCCACCAATATCAGTCCTTCATCTTCGCCATCTATTTCACCGATATAAGCCAGCTAATTGCCACCGTTCGACTCTAATGACCATCCGCATCGCCATCTATAAATAGAGCCCAAGGGCTATGACTTCTTTAGCAACCATTCCCTCGGCGAAGCACTAGCCGATTCTTTCCTTGCCTTCGTCCTTCTTCTCCACCTCTTCTTTTTCCTCCAATATCGCAACTGATCTAGCTTCCCAAACCCTAACCCTAAGCTCGAGCAGAACGGCCGTGGCGACCTTTCCAGTCGTGGTGTAGGCAACATCTCATCTTCGACTCCTTGGCAGTATGATCGATTGATCGTAGCAGCGTCGACAACAAGCTCTCGATGATGACGATTGGTGAGTTCCCTAGATCTTCTTCCCTTCATTATTCTTAATTGGATCAAGTCCTGATCGATCTAAACTTATAGATCGAACCGGTTCAATCCAGTGTCTTCGACGAGCTCGATGACAACCATCTCTGATGAGTGGCAATTTCTCGACAACAAGGAACCGACGACTTCTTCCACTGTGATCGGTCATTTCTACCACAGAATCGACGAACTACCGCCGGTGATGAATTCCCCGCCAGCGACGACAGAGCACGGTTGCAGGAACGATACTTCCGTCTGAGCGAGCCGAACACGAACTGGGCGCTAAGTCCTTTCTGATACGACCCCCTTCTCCAGCACCAGTGAGGGAGTGAGGTCGAGGAGAATGATGCATTTAACCAGGTAACAAAAGAAATTGCAAGATATTTAACCTAGGAGAATCAAGCTTTATTTCATCAGATTGCATAAAAATACAAGAGGAAGATGACAAGCTACGAATAGTAAGTTTGTACTAATCAATTCTCCAGGTACTCCACTATTTGCCCCATCCATTCTATTTATAGTTTCAACATACTAATTCCTCTCCATCTTCTCCCCATGTGCTGTATTACTTGTGCAGGAAGTAATGGGCTGGCCTGTAACAGAATTGGTGACCTGGCAGATGACCTGGCTATCCAGACAAGGAGAGAACATGGCTGGCTAACTGCTAACTGATTTCATAAAGCAAGGGCAAGCAAGAGAAGGGAATTACTTTAATCCTACTGCCTATTCCTACTGCTTCCTACAGCAGAATTTAGAGTGAATAGAGTGAGACTAAGTTTAGGCTCTAACAATACCCTACCCTTATTTTGACCTTGTCTCAAGGTCAAAGTGAGGATATGTTTTTAAGAACTTCTCATAGGGTACCCATACTGCATCCTCTGGTCTTCCATCCTTCCATTGGATTAGTAAATCAACTGCAGCCTTGTTGTGCCTTTGCACCAACCTTCTGTCCAAAATCCAGTCTGGCTCAAGTAGCAATTCTTCCAGCTGGGATGGGTTTTCATCTTGCAAATTTGAAGTAGCCCCTAGTTTCTTTTTGAGTTGGGAAACATGGAACACAGGGTGGATTTGAGCATCATTTGGGAGTTGTAATTTGTAAGCAACTGGTCCAATTCTTGCTAACACCTGATATGGCCCAAAGTATTTGGGTGATAGCTTCTGTGGCTTCCTCTGGGCTACAGATATTTGTCTGTAAGGCTGTAGTTTGAGGTAGACCCAATCACCTAACTCAAACTCTCTATCAGTCCTGTGTGAATTTGCCATTTTCTTCATTCTATCTTGAGAGAGGAGGAGGTTGTCCTTCAGTAATTTCAAGGCATTGTCCCTGGATAATAGTGCTGTGGCAACTTCCTTATCTTGAGGCTGGTTTGGAACATAAGTGAGAAGGTGAGGAGGGGCTCTGCCATATACAGCCTCATAGGGAGTCATTTTGGAAGAAGTGTGCCAATTGGTGTTGAACCAGTATTCTGCCCAAGGAAGATGTGCACTCCATTCCTTTGGTTTGTGGCTGCAAAAACATCTGAGGTAGCCTTCTATGCACCTATTTGTAACCTCAGTTTGTCCATCTGTTTGAGGGTGGTAGGCTGTGCTATATTTGAGTGTAGTGCCCTGCAATTTGAAGAACTCCCTCCAAAAGTGGCTTGTGAAAATTGGATCCCTATCTGTCACAATAGACTTGGGCATACCATGGAGTTTGAAGACTCCCTCTATAAAGACTTGTGCCACAGTAGCTGCTGAGTAGGGATGTTTTAAGGCAAACAAATGAATATATTTTGTTAGCCTGTCAACAACTACCATGATGGTAGTTCTGTGGTGACTGAGAGGTAATCCCTCTATGAAGTCCATGGAGATGTCTTCCCAAATTTGCTCTGGAATTGGTAGAGGTTGCAGCAATCCTGCTGGGGAAATGTTTTCCTCCTTGTTTCTCTGGCAGACTTCACATTCTTGAACATAATTCTTCACAGATTTCTTCATCCCTGACCAGTAACAGACCTTCTTGAGCCTCTGTAGTGTCTTCAAGTACCCAGAGTGCCCAGCTTGGAGTAGATCATGGTGTTCTTTGAGCATTGCAAGGACAAAATCTGAGCTTGGGTCAATGAGTAACCTGTTTTTGTAGTAGAAAAGGCCATTGTGCTTAGTGTATTTGTCTGAATTTAACAGGCCTTTTTCCCATTTCTCCTGCAATTGAGTAAAAAAGGTTGAATTTGCTTGTTGATCCTTGAACTGCTGTAACCAGTCAGCTTGAAGTACAGAAATAGCAGCACATGTTACTTCTTCCCTCCTTGATAAACTGTCAGCTACCTGATTTTCTTCTCCTTTCTTGTATTCCACTCTATAGTTGTACCCATGTAATTTCATCACCCATTTATACTGTGCTTCAGTGTATATCCTTTGTTCTAGCATGTACTTGAGTGGTTTATGGTCAGTCTTGATAACAAATTGCCTACCCCATAGGTACTGTCCCCATTTCTTGATAGCTAATAAAATAGCCAACATCTCTCTTTCATAAGTGGAGAGTAACAGTGACCTACCCTTCAATTGTTGACTGAGATAAGAAAGAGGCCTTCCCCTCTGCATTAAGACTGCTCCTATGCCACTCCCAGAAGCATCACACTCCAAAGTAAATTCTTTATCAAAATTTGGCATAGCTAATACAGGAGGTTGGGTTAGAGTTACCTTTAACTTTTCAAAGGCAGCTTGTGCCTTGTCTTCCCACACAAATGAGTTCTTCTTTAGCAGCTGGGTAAGTGGTCCAGCTATGGAGCCATAGCTTTGTATGAATCTTCTATAGTAACCAGTGAGGCCTAGAAAGCCTCTCAACTCTTTAAGGGTCTTGGGTTTTGGCCAGTCCACCACTGCCTTGACCTTGTCCCAGTCAACTTCTATTCCTCCTGAAATTTTGTGGCCTAAGTACCCAATTTGACACTGGTTGAAGGAGCATTTACTTCTTTTGAGCTTCAACTGATGTTCTTCCAGTTTAATGAACACCTGTTCTAAATGTAATAGGTGTTCTGTATAGTTGCTGCTGTATACTAGAATGTCATCAAAGAATACTAGTACAAACCTTCTCAGGAACCCTTTGAAAATGTCATTCATCATTGCTTGAAAAGTTGAGGGAGCATTAGTAAGCCCAAAGGGCATTACTAGAAATTCATAGTGACCCTCATGGGTCCTAAAAGCTGTCTTGTGAACATCTCCTTCATGCATTCTTACTTGATGATAACCTGCTCTCAAATCTAATTTAGAAAAACATTTTGCACCATGCAATTCATCAAATAATTCTTCAACTAGAGGAATTGGGAACCTGTCTTTGACTGTGTACTGATTTAAACTTCTATAATCAATACACATTCTCCATGTGCCATCTGATTTTTTTACTAAAATAACTGGAGAAGAGTATGAACTTGTGCTGGGTCTAATCACCCCTGTTTCAAGCATTTCTTGTACCTGCCTTTCAATTTCATTCTTATGGAGAAATGGGTGTCTATAAGGCCTGCTGCAAACTGGATTGGCCCCCTGAATTAATGGAATCTTATGATCATAAGATCTCCTTGGTGGAAGGCCTGTGGGCTCTGTAAACAGTTGATGATATTTCTCTAAAAGCTCTTTTAAGTCCCCCTGGGTGTCTTCCTATTCTGCTGCCTGTTCTGCTGCCTGAGAACACTCCTGCCATGTGCACATTTGGATGATAAAGAATTGTGGCTTTTGCCTAAGATCTCTGAACTCCAGTTCACTGAGATGCTTACTTGTGGGCTTCATTCCCTGAAATTTGTGTTCAATTCCTTGGTATATAAATATCATGGTGAGATCCTGGAAATTCCACATGATAGTTCCAAGGGTGCTAAGCCAATTTGCCCCCAACACAATTTGACAGCCAGTAATGGGGAGTGGCAGTAAATCAGTGGTGACCCTTGTACCTTGGCATTCAATGATGACTTCTTTGCACAGGCCCTTGCTAGTGAGCTTATCCCCATTGGCAACCAATACTTCAAAAGCATTCCCATGAGATAAGGGAATCTGGAACCTCTCACTGAAAGCAGTATCAATGAAGCTATGTGTGGACCCTGAGTCAATTAAAATAGTGACAGGCTTGCCCTTCACTGTCCCTCTCATCTTCATGGTGGATTGATGCAGTGATCCAGAAAGGGCCTGTAAGGATATTTCAAACAAACTCTGAGAATTGCCATCAAGGGTTCCCCTGTCTTCTGGTGTGGCTATTGGTTCATTTTACTCCCCAGGATCTTCATCTTCATCTGCTATCAGCATGAATAATCTCTTGTCCTTGCATTTATGTCCCCTGGACCATTTTTCATCACAGAGAAAACATAGCCCCAAATTTTTTCTTCTCAAAAGTTCACTAGGAGATACAGTATTAGTTTGATTCCTGGAAAAATTTCTTCCCTCTGTTCCTTGAGTGACATTCTTATTTTGCACTTCATGAGTGTTTTGAAATGAAGAGAAGTTACCTCCTGTCCACTTGCTATGTGGATTAGCAGGCCTGAAGTTTTTCTTGATGGCTGCCAGTTTAGATTCATACAGTTTAGCCACTTGCATGGCTGCTGGAAGATTTACTGGATTTGCAACCAACACCTCATATCTCACTTCCTCCTTTAGCCCTCCTATGTAGAAACTAACCAAGCTTCTTTCAGGTGTTCCAGCTACTTTCTTTGACAGTTTTTGAAAAAGTGATGTGTACTCCTGGACTGATCCTTCCTGTTTTATCAATTTAAGATCAATTGAATGATCTGTAAATTGAGAGGGCCCAAATTCCATTCTAATACAGTGGTTAAATTCTTCCCAGGTAACAGGTCTTCCCCTAATGGTGATAAGCCAATCATACCAGTAAGCTCCTGTTCCCTTGAGTTGCACAGAGCAGAATTTCACCTTGTCACATTCTTGTATGCCATAGAAGTTAAAGAAAAGGTTTGCTCTAAGCAACCATTCCTCTACATCACCCTCTCCATCAAACTCAGGCAGCTTGAGCCTAGGAGTAGGCTGGCCCCAACCCTGTCCTCCCATACTAGTGCCAGTATTAAATCCTGTAGGAACTGGTGAACCCATGTGTGCAGCAGTGGAATTTTGTACTCCCTGTGCCATTCTAGGGGTTTGGATGGGTGAAGGATATATGAATGGAGGGTGTTCAAACTGGTAAAATGGTGTTTGATGTGTAAATGGTAAATTTCCTGGTGGAAATTGATTTGTGAAGGGTGAGGGATGATTAAATTGGATATTTCCAGTTGGAAATTGGTTATGTGTAGGTTGTGGTCTGGGATGATGGATCTGAGGGGATAGTGTTAGTGTAGGTGGTGGTGGTAGTGTGGTTACAGGAGGTTAGTGTAGGTGGTGGTGGTAGTGTGGTTACAGGAGGTGGAATCTCTGTAGCTCTCCTGGATCTACCAAAATCTTCAACAAACTGACTGAATTGGTGGCTCAGATCTAGAACCATACCTTCCAGGGCCACTAGTCGATCCTCTCCCATTGTTGCTCCTCGAGCTTCCCTCATCTCTGGCTGTGAATCACGAGTGCTTGATCCCTGTTCCTGACTGCTCTCCATGACTGGATGGAGAGGCTCTGATACCAAATTGATACGACCCCCTTCTCCAGCACCAGTGAGGGAGTGAGGTCGAGGAGAATGATGCATTTAACCAGGTAACAAAAGAAATTGCAAGATATTTAACCTAGGAGAATCAAGCTTTATTTCATCAGATTGCAGAAAAATACAAGAGGAAGATGACAAGCTACGAATAGTAAGTTTGTACTAATCAATTCTCCAGGTACTCCACTATTTGCCCCATCCATTCTATTTATAGTTTCAACATACTAATTCCTCTCCATCTTCTCCCCATGTGCTGTATTACTTGTGCAGGAAGTAATGGGCTGGCCTGTAACAGAATTGGTGACCTGGCAGGTGACCTGGCTATCCAGACAAGGAGAGAACATGGCTGGCTAACTGCTAACTGATTTCATAAAGCAAGGGCAAGCAAAAGAAGGGAATTACTTTAATCCTACTGCCTATTCCTACTGCTTCCTACTGCAGAATTTAGAGTGAATAGAGTGAGACTAAGTTTAGGCTCTAACACTTTCATTGGTAAGTTCTTCATGAGTTTTTCTCATTTTAGCTAGTGTTCTTCTTTGTTGGTTTTTTCTTGGAGGAGGCTTCGTAGCGACAGTAGCGATGGTGTCTGCAGGTCTTGGTGAGTTTTGATCCGAGTCCTCTAATTCATCTGTTTGATTTGAGTCGATCGATTTTTTGGCCTATGATTCTTTACTCATTCGAGTGAGTCAAGAACGCCGATCGAATTCAGATCGATCCTCTCTTTTTTGTTCTTTTCAAATCAAAGAAAATCTCTAAAACACATTCTTTCATTTGGTATGAAAGGTCTTCGATACATTGCTCCTAGAGATGTCAGGATAACTCTGGACACTTGGTTGCATGTGTCCGACTCATAGAGACTTCGTCTCACAATTGAGTTCAATTTTATTAACACAGGTTTGTTCTGTGTATCCTCTATTATCACTTGTATATCGATCATATCTCTGAACTTGATAGCAGAGTCATGTCATGACTAAAACATATGGTAAACCAAGTTTTTTTACTGACTGAATACAGGATTATGTGTCAGTCTTAAGTTGGACACAACATCCAGTTGACATTGGACGATCGGCCACGGGAAATCTGTTCGAATTTGAATGGCTTTGATTAATAGACCGAGCTACTCCTTTGTGAACAAGCCAGGTTATGAGGGGTTATTAACCAGAAGTCTTTTAATCTAATAGAATGAGAGAGTTGGGGTCGATTCTGCAAGTTTGTGGGCCGTTGGGCTGAATAGACTAAGAATAGACTAATAACTGGGTATTGATGGGTTTGGTCTATGGACTAATCCAATAGAAAGAATTAATAAGAGAAGGAAGGGAAAGGTAGTGGAGTAGGCCGACGCTAACCAAGCATTGGGCTAGCTCTTTTTAAATGAAGTTTGGAGAATACTCCAATTGATAGGCAGCATGATCAGTAGGTTGAAATTACTTGCAATTATAGAGTTAAGTCAAGGAGGATTAATTAAGTAGAAGTTAGGTTGCTAATAAGGTTTTGATAGAAACAAATTTGATGAAGTTAAAAGTAGGAATTTAGTAATAAGAGATTTTTAGAATCATTTCTAAATTGATATTGTGTCACTTGACACAAATTCTATGGACTTTATGACAATCTAGGCAAGTACACTATGACTGAATTTGTACTTTATAACTGTATGCATGTTCATATTGGACACATAGTTGATACGGAGACTTAGATTATTTTAATGTTCTTTATTGTACTTAATTCTATTGTTGAGGATTGGAGAAATGTATAGTTTACATGTGATCAAGTCCTTAGCCTAATATTTTTGATAGCACGTGCGCCTAAGCTGTACCCTACTGACTGTACTATTGTTCTATTATACTCCCTGAGTCGATCACATGTAAATTATCATTTCAAATACTATTGCACTTAGTTGTTCCATTGCTATACTATCACCCTTTCATTTACATATTAGTTATTGTTAGTATTACTTTATAGTTCATTTAGTACTATTCATCATAGGGTTGTACTTTGCCCTTTTTGACTGGATATATTGTAGGTGAGTTAGACGTGATTTGTATACTAGCTACTACGGTCCCACAGATGATGTGACCAAGGATGACTTAGCTCAAGAGGTAGAGCCAACTGCTGTTCTGGAGGTTTAGAGCAGAGGGTCAGGGTAGCATGTTGTAGTAGAGATTGTTGCATTGTTCAGTGTTGTATTGCGTAGTTTTGGATAATTGTAATAATAACTTAGGATGTACTTTATCTTTTACCGGATCTGTTTTCGGAGATTTATTATAAAAGTGTACTCATAAAGCATAGTGGAACTCTGTGATGTGTTGTGATCTGATAGTATGCGATAGTGCTATGATAACTTGATCTTATGTTGATCATTGAGGTTTAGATAGCTTACTACTGCTGTTAACGACAGCGTAAGCTGGACGTGTTCGACTCGTATCCAGTTATCTGGGAGCCGGGTGTGACATATTTTTAGTAGTGGCCTATGCAGGTCTTTTCTAATAGTTACTTAGGCTTTAGAGTACTATTGGGAACCCTGCTAGAATAATAAATCATCACAACATAGGACCGATTACATATTCTATTTACTGCTTTTATGGTTATTTTCTATGGATGCTTACGTACTTTTTCCATTCTAAAGAATGGCACGACCGAGAGGCCGACCCACTGGGAGAGCAACTACAGACGGAGCATCTACCTCCCTTCCTATGATTCGGGACACACTTGAGATCCTTCCCCTACCTCCTCCACCTCTATTCTCGACCTAGACTCTGGGGCCCATGCCTGCGGAGGGATCCCAATTCTACGACTTTATGAGAGTTATGATAGATTCCCAGAGAGAGAAGACCGCCCTCATAAGGCAGGGCATAGAGAATGCTCACCAAGTCACTCTGGCTGCCATGGACAGAGTGACTGCCCAGCAACAGCCACCCCTACCACCCCCACAGCCTACCCAGCCTAAGTTCGGTTCCATCCTAGACTTCAAAAAGCTAGGACCCCATGACTTTTATGGCACCGAGGGAATCATATATGCCGATGAGTGGTTAGAGGACATGGAGAGACTCCTCCGTGTTTTATGGCTACCTGATGATATGAAGATAGAAGCCGTAGGCCTTCAGTTCCATGACATAGGGAGTACCTGGTTTAGGAATAACCCTATGCTCGCTGTGATAGGCCTTATCTGGGAGAGATTCCAAGAGTTATTCCAACAGGGATTCTTTCCTCCTGCAACTATAGGAAGATTCTGGAGCACCAATTCCAGAACTTAGAGTAGAAAAATCGGACAATCGAGGAATATGCTGCAGAGTTCAACTAATTGAGCTGGTTTGCAGACTATATGGTACAGGATCCTGAGATTCGGGCTCGGTGGTTTCGACATGGATTGACCCAGGAGCTTCGCGTCCATGTCATTGCTAATGGCACAAAGACCTATACAGTATTCTGAATATAGCCCAGGTGTTGGAGGTCAACTTAGGCCTTCGACCGAAGAGAGAGACAGAGAGACCTTTGGAGGTAGTAGCACTGATGGACATGTGAAACGTCCACATGTTCCCTCGAGACCTATTCTGCATCTCCAGCCTCAATATCGTCCACTTGTCAGAGGCCCTGTACCACCACCTCAGAGACCGACCCGGGCTATAGTTTCTTATGCATTCTACCACAAGCCATGGTACCACTTTGACATCTGTCTTGTGAGATTAGGATATTGCCTATCATATGGGTCTGCTACCCACAAAGTAAGAGACTGTCCTACAACCTTTACCCGTTCGAAGCCAGCTCAGCAGGGACCACCTTGACCGTTTCAATGAGGACCACCATTGTCACGACCCCCACCCTGTTTAGGGGCACGAGCACGTGGGTACGTCCAGCCTATGCCGCAGTATCGACAGTAAAACGCTGTAAGGGTCATCTAGAATATATAGAATCTAAGACACAATAATATAACCTGTCATCTTCGTACGGAGGAATATAACCACAACTCAATCACATAATTCTAAGAAAGATAAACATGATGATAAAGATAAAGATAAAGATAAAGATAAAGATAAAGATGTGACAAATAGTCTGAAACAACGCTGAGTCGCAATCACAAGTTCAGAAACCAATACATAAAACAATATCCCAAAATAAATACTACAAGTCTCAAAGTATCAAACTGGAATGTGATCAAGACAAAATCTAGGTAAACTAGGTCACTATTGGCGGTGCGTCCTCTACGAGCACCGGGTCCACAGGATGGTCCTGGTCGTAGGCTCCATCTATGCCAAACCCGTAGTAGGTCGGACAATCTGTATCTAAATCCTCTGAAAAACAACGGGGGTTATCCTGTCAGGATATGAGCAAGTACAAACACCAACGGCAGTTCCATGTGAATTGACAAATACTATAAGAGACAATCATAATGAAATACAAGATGAAATGTCAAGACTTAAAGTAAAACAGTACAAAAGAACTGGATATCATGTCATGTGTGAGATATAAGATAAAACAGGATCATAAACAATGGAAAATAATCTGAGGTATGATGTAAACATAAAAATAAAGTGCCATAAGATATTAGAGCGTTATGTGATCGGCTTGGGTCAAGATCAGGCTGTTCCATTTGACCGGCTATGCACAGGTAGTATAATAGTATAGGAATCAGGGCGGCAAAAATGGAAAGCTATGCACAAGTAGTATAAGGTCAGGCTACACCCTACGTGTGGTGAGGGTGGAGCTATGCACAAGTAATAAACAAGTAGGGGTAATAATCACATAACCTCTAATAACTTGCCATCCCCGAATAGTATAATGGATCCAGACATGACAGGTCATGACACGAAATTCGAAGAGCAGGGGGCCAGCCCACTCCTAAATCGGTGTCTATACAAGTACAGGAAATAATATCGAACAATGTACTCATATACCAGGTAAACCGAAAATGACATCTCATGACGAGATTCAGTGTATACTAGTCCATGTATCCTCGTGTCGGGAATCAAGTATAACACAACAACCGAATCAGATATAGTAGATATCAAAGCAATAAAAACTATCAGAGAATGTACTTGCCTGTTGTCCTGAGCTGAAAAAATCGAACTACAGACCACTCAATGAGCCACAAACGGTCAACTCGCACAACAGTCTCTTAATGCTGAAACAGACATTACCAACATTCTTAGAATGGTCAAATTAGCTAGAAACGCCTACCCATAAGTCCATTTCTGGACACAGGAGCAAAATCATAATTTCGGGTCAAAATGGTGTCCGCCGTTGGACCCATTTTGTACAAAAAAATGTGCCAGAACCTACAGTCTCTAAAGTCATCAAACTATATGTTTATATATCCAGTTTGACGAGATGAATCCAACCATATGTCCAAAGTTGGATTCCGGTGGACCGTGCACAAATTCGCCCGTTGGATCAAATCGCGGGCCTGCCAAAATAGTGTTCCGGTCGACCTTCTAAGAATTGGACCAAACTTGGCATACAGAACCAGAAAAATGATACGGTCCTGTTGGCGCAAGTTTTGTATCGATATGACGAGCGTGCACAAATTAATTGACAAATTTGCAAAAAGGCTGATACGATAAATTTTGACGTATACGTATCAAATTCGTCGCGCACACACGACCAATTTGAATTTCGTCAAAGCCCACATGTCCATGAAGTTGATACACACCTTTCGATACTTTCGGTTCGTGACCACGTCGCCCGGATTGACGGGACGGACGGCGTATCGGGACATTTTTTTCCAAAAATTCAGTTTTGAAAACCAGTTTTTTCTCCAACTTCACCAACCAATAACTTTCTGTAAAGTGCATGAAATTTAATTCTACAAAAAGAGTTTTAAAGCCCTATAGGTTGTCTACAAGTCCCTTCAAACCGATTTTGAAAACTTACAACACGCTGGTCGCAAATCGGCCACAAAGTTGGGGTTTCGGAACAGTTTCTAACGTCCAATAAATAAAGTTTTTCTCGATTTTGGAACTCGTTTTTCGTCGCACATGATGCGAATTAGCACGAACTATTTGAAGGGAATTAAAGGTGTATATGTTAGGATCATATCGGAAGAAACGGTTCGGAAATTGATCGAGCGAGCGCGGCGAAACGTCGCTCCGAAGTTGGCTTCGTGGTGCTCGCTGCCGCTGTCAAACATGAGTGTGCGCGGACTTGTTTCGGCTACCGACGGCGGCTCCGGTGGTCGTGGTGGCGGCGCTGGGTCGTCGAAAAGGCGGCGGGGGTGTGTCGGCTAGGGTTAGAGTTCTATAAAAATCCCTCTTTCTCTCTCTATATATATCGATATATGTATATATAGTCGCGGGGGGAGGGGGGGGAGGGGGGTCGTGCGTTCGGTTTAAGGAAAGTGGGGGCTCAGTTTGTATGCTGTATGCGTGGGTGTGTGTGTGTGGGCTTTGTATTTATGTAATGGTTGTGCTTTATGTGTGGTTGTTTGATTTGTATGCTTTGCTTTTATTTTTATTTTATTTTTTTTTTCCTTTCTTTCTTTCTTTATTCCTTTCTTTCTTTACTACTTTAATACTTTATATTATATACATACATACATACATACATACATACATACATACATACATACATACATACATACAGACATATATACATATATATAATATACATAATATTTGTATAAATAAAACCCATTAACCACTCTCCCCTTTATATATATTATTATTATTTAAAAATTATTTCTTTTTCCTTTATGCATATATATATATATATATATATATATATATATATATATATATATATATATATATATATATATATATATATATATATATATATATATATATATACTCTATGTATGAAATAAATACATAGAAAATTTATATAAAATATCCTGAAATTATTTATAAATAAAAATAAATATTTGTACCTTATATTTATTAAATATATTTAAAAAACTTTAAAAATAACTCAATTGTATATACATACATTTATCAAAAAAATATAGTTGTTTTAATCATCAAGGTAATTATATTAAAAGTTTTATAATAAACTTATTGAACATATATTTATCTATATCAACAAAATACTTATTTAACTAATATTATAAAACACTAACATTAATAATTTAAAAACATTAAATAATATAAATAATATAAATGACTATATTAGTCCTATTCAGGAAAGTGGGGGTGACAAATCTACCCTCCTAAAAAAAATTTCGTCCTCAAAATTAGAGCAAACTAGCACAATTACACTAGCAAGAACAAAGAGAAAGAATATATATATATATATATATATATATATATATATATATATATATATATATATATATATATATATACCTCAAGGCTCGAAGAGATAAGTGTAACGCTCCCGCATCTCGTCCTCTCTCTCCCAGGTAGACTCACCTGGAGAGTGATGCCTCCATGCGACACGAACCAAAGGAATAACTTGGTTCCGGAGAACCTTCTCCCGACGATCCAAAATCTCCACAGGCTGCTCTGGATAGCGGAGAGTAGGCCCCACCTCTAACTCGGAGTGATCCAATACGTGACTAGGGTCTGCCACGTACTGCCTCAACTGCGACACATGGAACACGTTATGAACTCCTTCGAGCGTAGGCGGCAAGTCTAGTCGATAGGCTACTGCACCGACCCTTCCAAGAATAGTCAAAGATCTGATGAAGCGCAGACTAAGCTTCCCGTCTCGGCCAAAACGAATCGTGCCCCTTATCAGAGAAATCCTCAGGAACACCATATCGCCAATCTAGACACAAAATAAGACTTAATAACAGGCTCTAAAGCAAACAATCACAAACAAGCGTAAACAGAAAAACCGATACTAACCTCGAACTCTAACGGTCTCTGGTGGCTATCGGCCCAATGCCGCCATCTATCCTAAGCCACCCGAAGTCTATCCCTGATCAACCTAACCTTCTATGCTGCATCCACCACTATCTCTGGGCCAAGTAAAACTCTCTCACTGACATCGTCCCATGACAAAAGAGTACGACATCTCCGTCCGTATAGAGCCTCGAATGGCGATATCTCTATACTGGCCTGATAGCTGTTGTTGTAAGCAAACTCGACCAGGTGAAGATGGTCCTCCCAAGATCCCCTGAAATCTAACACAAAAATGCGAAGCATATCCTCGAGTGTCTGGATGGTCCTCTCTGACTGTCCGTCCGTCTGGGGGTGATACGCGGTACTGAACTTGAGCTGCATGCCCAAGCTATTATGCAAACTCCTCCAGAAGTGGGAAGTAAAATGATTATCCCCATTCGAGACTATGCTCACCAGAACTTCGTACAATCTGACTAGCTGCCGCATATACATCTCTGCCAGCTTCTCCGTAGACAATCCCACCTTAAAAGGCAAAAAGTGGGCCGATTTGGTCAATCTATCAACAATGACCCAAATTGCGTCTTTCCCTCCTGGAGATCGTGGAAGTCCAGATACAAAGTCCATAGTGATGTGCTCCCACTTCCACTCTGGAATGGGTAATGGCTGAAGCAGACCACCTGGCCTTTATCTCTCAGCTTTCACCTGCTAGCACACTAAGCATCGAGATACAAACTGAGCTACCTCTCGCTTCATGCCATACCACCATACGTGCTCCCTCAGGTCTCTGTACATCCTTTTGGCTCCAGGATGCATAGAGTACTGAGAACGATGCGCTTCCTGCAGAATATCCTTCCGAAGCTCTCCACTCGGAATGCACAATCTAGTACCGTGCCTCAGCGACCCATCTTCGGCTATCGAGAAATCGTCTAGCAATCCTGCATGTACTTGCTTCCTGATGCTCCTCAGGGCCATATCATCAAACTGTGCTGATCTGGCTCTGTCCATAAATGTAGACTGAATCTGTAAACCCCACATCTGAACCTCCATGCCCGGAACGATCACCTCGATACCCAAACTATCCAGATTGGCCAATAGATGACGATCTGCCGTCAAATACATAGCGAATGGATACCTGCTCAAGGCATCTGCAACTACGTTGGCCTTTCCTGGATGGTACTGCAACTAGATATTGAAGTCCTTTATCAGTTCAAGCCACCCCCTCTGCCTCTTGTTCAATTTCTTCTGGGTAAACACGTACTTCAAACTCTTGTGATCCGTGAAGATCTCAACTTACTGGCACACTCTATCCAGGATGCTATACTACACTTATGGGATACTACCTTCTATTGTCTTCCTTAAATGAATGCGAGTAAATAAGTAGCATGCGGGGCTCAGTTGAATGGGACACAAGTGTCATGTGCGTAGTAGGCTTAATATGTGTTGTGTCCATATTTTAGGTCAACAAGTTTGGGTCGAAATGGTGCCCCCAATTTGAGTCGAAAATAAAAGTGACTTCGTGGGGCGAATCAAGATTGGGCCTTGTGTCAGGAAAGTTGTGTGATAAAATAAAGCACAAGATGGTGTGCCTAAGTGGGACACGAAGGTCATGGGCGTAGGGTGTCTTGTCTAGATCATGTATATGAAGTTGGTTTTGAGAAAACAACTAGTCTTGTGCTCCTAAATTAAAAGTTATAGCAATGTGCATATGATAATCATAAATAAAAGTGGAAATGGTCAATGGCCTAAATTGATCCGAAAGTTGTGCGATACAAAGATAGTACAAGAGAACAAGTTTGAGTAGGACATGATATATCAAAATGAAGATAATCTTGTCTACTACAAACTCATGAAGGAAGTTTCCAGAGATTGACATCTCTGACGCTCCAGAAATCAAAGTCACGAAAGAACATCTGTCTATCTAGGATACTCTCTCTAGGGTGTCTACCCAAGTCTTGACGCTGTCTACACAAGGCACTAACTCATCTATATGATACTTGGATGGTACCCTATACTAGGTTGTTCATGTCTCTCCTCCAACTAGACACTAAACTGTTGGTGCCTAAACTTCTATAACACTTGAAATACTTTGTCTCTAGCAACTAGGGTACTCCTCCTATTCTGGTACCTGGTGCAACTCCTACCTTAACACTTATTAATCACTCTAGGGTTCTCATTTATATTTAATTATCAACAATCATATACAATACTTTCTAACTATACTCTAAACTATTAACACAATTACTCAAGGACATAAACTAATTACAAGTCACCAAGCCATTATACTACGAAGAACATATAATGAAATGAGACTCTACAAGGACCTGGGCTAAATAACTAAAACTATCCTTACTCCTAAGCTAATTGATGATGGAATAGAATCTATAAAAACAGAAGTGAAATGATAGAGATGATATGTTACGACCCTTATCAAGATACAATCTGATAATCATACGCGTCTGTCCAAAATCATGATACTCAGAATCCTCGCCACGCCAGTAAGCAAGGCTGCGATAAACGGTAGATTCCATAACTGGGTATGCACCTCTATAATCATATCGTTTGGAATCCTCGCCACGCCGACTAGTATAGCTGGGAGAAATCTCAAATCTCATGACCAAGATATGTACATCCGAAGTCAGGTCTCTACGTTTCCGCCACGCCGGCTAATATAGCTGCTATAAACTCCAGGTTCCATAACCAAGTAAACGTTTTACCTTCTCTATTATTCTCGTCAACATATGTTACCAGAAGATACCGTAACTCAGGCCATAAAATTTATCTCAATATGAAAATCAAAACCAACGATGATCCATCAAATCAAATTCAATAACAAGGAGCAAGGGTGAACAAAAACAAAAAGAAAGGATTTCAAATTGTCGTTCAAATAAGATTCTCAAGGGTCATCCCAGGAATCTCTCAAAAGTCCTAAGCAAAGAGTCACATGATAAGATATCGTCAAGAAAGGACAATTTATTTTGAAATGCAAGAAGAGTTTGTCATGGTAATCAAAGATCGAAATTTTCCTAATATGTGATTGAGTAACTCCTATCATAACCTAGAACCTATATCCTAACAGCTGGCTCGTAATTAGCACTCTAGGTCAAGCACCATTATGAAATCGTACTAATTACGACTCTGACCTGTATGGGCTACCATAAAAACGTGTCATGACCCGTACCCTGTTTAGGGACACGAGCACGTGGGTACGTCCAGCCTACGCTGCAATATCGACGGTAGAACGTTGTAAGGGTCATCTAGAATATATAGAATCTAAGACACAATAATATAACCTATCATCTTCGTACGGAGGAATATAACCACAACTCAATCACATAATTCTAAGGAAGATAAACACGATGATAAAGATAAAGATGAAATAAATAGTCTGAAACAACGCTGAGTCGCAATCACAAGTTCAAAAACCAAGACATAAAACAATATCCCAAAATAAATACTACAAGTCTCAAAGTATCAAACTGGAATGTAATCAAGACAAAATCTAGGTAAACTCGGTCACTACTGGCGGTACGTCCTCTACGAGCACCGGGTCCACAGGCTGGTCCTGGTCTTAGGCTCTATCTATGCCAAACCCGTAGTTGGTCGGACAATCTGTATCTAAATACTCTGAAAAATAATGGAGGTTATCCTGTCAGGATATGAGCAAGTACAAATACCAACAGCAGTTCCATGTAAATTGACAAATACTATAAGAGATAATTATAATGAAATACAAGATAAAATATCAAGACTGAAAGTAAAATAGTACAAGAGAACTGTATAACATGTCATGTGTGAGATATAAGATAAAACTAGAGTATAAACAATGGAAGTAATCTGAGGTATGATATAAACATAAAAATAAAGTGCCATGAGATATTAGAGCGTTATGTGATCGGCTTGGGTCAAGATCGGGCTGTTTCATTTGACCGGCTATGCACAGGTAGTATAATAGTATAGGGATTAGGCCGGCCAAAATGGAAATATATGCACAAGTAGTATAAGGTCAGGCTACACCCTACGTGTGGTGAGGGTGGAGCTATGCACAAGTAATAAACAAGTAAGGATAATGATCACATAACCTCTAATAACTCTCCATCCCCGAATAGTATAATGGATCCAGACATGACAGGTCATGACACAAAATTCGAAGAGCAGGGGGCCAACCCACTCTCAAATTAGTGTCTATACAAGTACAGAAAACAATATCGAACACTGTACTCATATACCAGGTAAACCGGAAATGACATCTCATGACGAGATTCAATGTATACTAGTCCGTGTATCCTCGTGTCAGGAATCAAGTATAACACTACAACTGAATCGAATATAGTAGATATCAAAGCAATAAAAACTATCAGAGAATGTACTTGCCTGTTGTTCTGAGCTGAGAAAATTGAACTACAAACCACTCAATGAGCCACGAACGGTCAACTCGCACAACAGTCTCCTAATGCTGAAACAGACATTACCAACGTTCTTAGAATGGTCAAATTAAATAGAAACGCCTACCCATAAGTCCAATTCTGGACACAGAGATAAAACGGTAATTTTGGGACAAAATGGTGTCCGCCATTGGACCCATATTGTACCAAAAAATGTGCCAGAACCTACAGTCTCTAAAGTCATCAAACTACATATTTGCAGGTCTAGTTTGACGAGACGAACCCAACCGTATGTCCAAAGTTGGATTTCGGTGGGCCGTGCACAAATTCGCCCGTTGGATCGGGCCCAGGCCCGCCAAAAGAGCATTCCGATCGACCTTCTCAGAATCGGACCAAACTTGGCATACAGGACCAGAAAAATGATACGGTCCTTTTGGCACAAGTTTCGTCTCGATATGACGAGCGTGCACAAAGTAATTGACAAATTTGCAAAAAGGCTGATACGATAAATTTTGACGGATACGCATCAAATTCGTCGCGCACACGCGACCAATTTGAATTCCGTCAAAGTTCACACATCCACGAAGTCGATACGTACCTTTTGATACTTTCGATTCACGACCACGTCGCCCGGATTGACGGGAGGGACGGCGTATCGGAACATTTTTTTTAAAATTCAATTTTAAAAACCAGTTTTTTCTCCAAATTCACCAACCAATAACTTTTTGTACGGTACATGAAATTCAATTCTACAAAAAGGGTTTTAAAGCCCTATAGGTTGTCTACAAGTCTCTTTAAACCGATTTTGAAAACTCGTAACACGCTGGTCGCAAATCGGCCACAAAGTTAGGGTTTCGGAACAGTTTCTAACGTCTAATAAATCAAGTTTTTTTTTATTTTGGAACTCGTTTTTCGTCGCACATGATGCGAATTGGCATGACCTATTTGAAGGGAATTAAATGTGTATATGCTAGGATCATACCGAAAGAAACAGCTCAGAAATTGATCGAGCGAGCGCGTCGAAACGTCGCTCCGAAGTTGGCTCCGTGGTGCTCACTGCTGCTGTCAAACATGAGTGTGTGCGGACTTGTTTCGGCCACCGACGGCGGCTTCGGCGGTCGTGGTGGCGGCGCTGGGTCATCGGGAAGGCGGCGGGGGTGTGTCGGCTAGGGTTAGAGTTTTATAAAAATCCCTCTCTCTCTTTATATATATCGATATATATATATATATATAGTCGGGGGGGGGGGGGGGGGGGGGTCGTGCGTTCGGTTTAAGGAAATGGGGAGGGGCTCAGTTTGTATGTTGTGTGCGTGGTTGTGTGTGTGTGTGTGGGCTTTGTATTTATGTAATGGCTGTGCTTTATGTGTGGTTGTTTGATTTGTATGCTTTGCTTTTATTTTTATTTTTTTCTTTCTTTCTTTCTTTATTCCTTTCTTTCTTTACTACTTTAATACTTTATGTTATATACATACATACATACATACATACATACATACATACATACATATACATAATATTTGTATAAATAAAACCCATTAACCACTCTCCCCTCTATACATATTATTATTATTTAAAAATCATTTCTTTTTCCTTTATGCATATATAATATAATATATTTTTTCCTTTATGCATATATATATATATATATATATGGAAGCGGATCAAAAGCCCCCCTTAGAAAGCCCCCCAAAAACCCCCCTCACTCTAATCCGTAATTTAATGTTAATATTAATGTTAATATTAATGTTAATGTTAATATTAATGTTAATATTAACATTAAATACTAAAATTAACATTAATATCAACATTAAAATTAATATTAACATTAAAATTAACATTAACATTAATATTAACATTAATATAAAAAAAATTAAAAAAAATTAATATTAACATTAACATTAATATTAACATTAATATTAACATTAAAATTAATATTAACATTAATATTAACATTAATATTACGAATTAGAGTAAGGGGGGTTTTTGGGGGGCTTTCTAAGGGGGGCTTTTGATCCGCTCCCTATATATATATTATATATATATATATATATATATATATATATATATATATATATATATATAAATATATATATATATAAAATAAAAATATATATATATAATATTATATATATATATATATATATATATATATATATATATATATATATATATATATATATATATATATATATATATATATATATATATATATATATATATATATATATACTCTATGTATGAAATAAATACATAAAAAATTTATATAAAATATCCTGAAATTATTTATAAATAAAGATAAATATTTGTACCTTATATTTATTAAATATATTTAAAAAATTTAAAAATAACTCAATTGAATATACATACATTTATCAAAAAAAAATATAGTTGTTTTAATCATCAAGGTAATTATATTAAAAGTTTTATAATAAACTTATTGAACATATATTTATCTATATCAACAAAATACTTATTTAACTAATAATATAAAAATACTAACATTAATAATTTAAATAATATTAAATAATAAAATAATATAAATGACTATATTAGCCCTATTCAGGAAAGTGGGGGTGACATCCATTGCCTATACAGCAGCAGAGATTTACTCAGCAGCAGCAGGGACAGCGGGGCCGGACCTTCGTGATGACAGCTAAGGAGACAGAGGCTACTGGAGATGTGATCACAGGTGTTATACTAGTTCATTCATTTACTGCACTTGCATTGTTTGATTCAGGCGCATCACATAGCTTCATATCACTTGAGTTCATTCATATATATAGTTTAGTTCCTGCATCTAGGAAGAACTATAGGATCATAATTACGAAGGTATAGTACCGGTTAGTGACGCTTGTGATTGTCCGATTAGCATAGTCGGTCGGGAATTTTGAGAATTTTGATCCCAGCTCCTCGTAATGCCACTTTCGAGATTTGATATATTCTTGGGATAGATTGGTTCAGTGAGCATCACACCTTCATAGACTGTCATCAGAGGAAAGTGACTTTCAGACCACCGGGAGATCTGCCCTTTGAGGTCAGAAAGAGTGCTACAGAGAGGCTTGCAAGAGTTAGCTTTGGGGCAGTTGTAGAAGAGAAGAAACCACCGCACCCGATCATTGTCGAGTTCTTAGATGTTTTCCTCGACGACTTGCCAAGATTACCTCCAGACCAGGATATTGAGTTTTCTATTGACTTAGTCCTGGGAGCAGCACCGGTATCTCAATATTGCTATAAAATCAACCCTAAGGAGACCAAGGAGATGAAGGATCATATTGATGACTTAGAAGGAAAGGGCTTCATTAGATCGAGTGCTTTACCCTGGGGAGCACCAGTACTATTTGTGCCTAAGAAGGATGGGACTGTTAGGATATGCATCAATTATCGGGCCCTCAATAACATGACCATCAAAAATAGATAACCATTGCCCCAAATAGATGAATTTTTTGATCATTTGAGTGGGGCTAAGGTCTTCTCCAAGATAGATCTGTGATCAGGGTATCACCAGGTAAAGGTCAATGAGCATGATATTTCTAAGACTGCATTCAACACTCGGTATGGCCAGTATGAGTTCTTAGTCATGCCCTTCGGACTTACTAATGCCCTAACCATCTTCATGAACTTTATGAACAAGGTGTTCCACTAGTACTTAGACAAGTTCGTGGTGGTATTCATAAATGATATCTTGATCTATTCCAAGACCCCAGAGGAGCACGAGGAACACTTGAGGATAGTTTTGGGTATTCTGAGAGACAAAAAGTTATATGGAAAGCTCTTTAAATGTGAGTTATTTCTAGACTGGGTGGAGTTTTGGGGGCATGTAGTGACTGGAGACGGCATAGCAATGGACCCGAAGAAGATAGAAGTAGTGAAGTCATGGGCTACTCCAAGCTCGGTAGCAGAGATCAGAAGCTTTTTAGGATTGGCAGGATATTACAGGAAGTTTCTGCAGGATTTTGCTAAGATTGCAGAACCAATGACCAGGCTTACTCAGAAGGATGTGGAGTTTATTTGGACAGAGGCTTGCCAGGCAGCTTTTGAAGAACTAAAGAAGAGATTAACTACGGCTGCCATCTTAGCCTTGCCATCCGGATCAGAAGGGTTTTCTATATATAGTGATGCATCAGGAAAGGGACTAGGATGTGTGATAGAGTAGAACAAAAGGGTAATAGCATATGCTTCTCGGCAGATGAGACCACACGAGAAGAACTATCCAACCTATGACCTGGAACTTAAAGCGGTCATCTTTTCCTTAAAGCTATGGAAGCACTACCTTTATGAGGAGAGAGTGGAGATATTTACAGACAATAAAAGTCTGAAATATGTCTTTACTCAGAAGGAGCTGAATATGAGACAGAAAAGGTGGTTGGAGCTTATGAAGGACTTTAACATCAACCTACAGTATCATCCAGGAAAGGCTAATGTCGTAGCATATGCACTTAGTAGACATCCTATGGCTATGTGTTTTACTATGAAGTGGCACTTTCTAGAAGACTTAGAGAGCTTGGGGATTAAGGTCATTATTCCAGGGTTTGAAGGACAAATGATGAACATGCAGATACAGTCTGGATTGATAGAGAAAATTAAGGAGGCCCAGTTTCTTGATGAGGGTCTCCGTAGTCTACGAATTCAGGTGCAGGCAGGACTATTGGATGATTTCACCATAGCAAAGGATGGTTCACTTAGGCATAGTACTTGGTTGTGTGTGCTTAAGGGTAGCTTGAGGGAGAAAGTTATGCAAAAGGCTTATCAGCCACAGTATTCTATTCATCCAGGGGTAACAAAGATGTACAAGGATCTTTGTGAACATGTATGGTGGTATGGGGTGAAGAGGGAAGTAGCCAGATTTGTCTCTAGATGTTTGGTATGCCAGCAAGTTAAAACTGAACGTCAGAGACCAGGAAGATAACTCCAGCCTTTGCCTATCCTAGAATGGAAGTGGAGCATATAACCATAGATTTTGTCTCAGGCTTACTACGAACACCCGACAAAAAAGATGCTATATGGGTCATAGTTGATATGCTGACAAAATCATCTCACTTCATTCCATTCAAGGTAGGGTCGTCGACTGAGAAGCTAGCAGAGCTCTACATGAGGCAGATTGTATGGATTCATAGGGTTCCATATTTTATCAAACAGAGATAACAGGTTTACTTCACACAACTAGAAGAGCCTGCAGTAGAGTTTAGGCACCCAACTGATGTTCAGCATTGCTTACCACCTACAGACATATGAGCAGTCTAAGAGGACGATTCAGACCTTAGAGGATATGTTGAGGGTCTGTGCTTTAGGGTGTGTTTGGTAGGAGGGAAAAGTGGAAGGAAGGAAAATAGAGGAGGGAAAAGTGAAGGGAATGATTCATTTTCTCTTGTTTGGTATGGAAGAAAAATAGGAAGGAAGGAAAAGTGGAGGGATTACTTTTCCCTCATAAACTAAGAAATCCAATCCCCCCAAAAGTGGGAGAAAAAGTGGAAGGAAAAGTGGAGGCTTGTATTAATTAACAATTATACCCCCATATGAATGTATTATTTAAAAAATATTTATGAAGTCAAATGGTAAATAAGTATTTTTAGTTGAGGGTAGAATTGGTAAACCCTATATTTTTTACTTTCTTTCCTTCCACTATTTTTTTAATACCAAATAAAGGAAAATGCATCTCTTATCTTTTTCATCCTTGCTACCAAACACAAAGGAAGGAAATGATCTTTCCTTTCCATATGGAAGGAAAATGTATCCTTATCTTTTTCCTTCCTTCCACTTTTCTATCCTTCCTACCAAACATAGCCTTAGACTTTGAAGGGTCGTGGGAAGACCATTTGCACCTGTTGGAGTTTGCCTATAACAACAGTTATCAGGCCAGTATAGGCATGACACCTTTTGAGGCACTGTATGGCTGATAGTGTCGGACACCTTTATCTTAGGATGATATGGAAGAGAAAGTTTTGCTTAGGCCAGAGATAGTAGTGGATGCAGCAGACAAGGTCAATTTTATCAGGGGCACACTCAGATTTGCTCAGTACAGGAAGAAGCACTAAGCAAACAGTCACTGCAGACCTCTGGAGTTCGTTGTTGGAGACTTTATTTTCTGAGGATATCCCCTACTCGAGGCACTATCAGGTTCAAGAAGAGGAGAAAGCTCAGTCCTTGATATATTGGCCAATTTGAGATATTAGAGACAGTGGGTCCAGTAGCATACAGGTTGGCACTTCCACCTAGTCTGGACGGGGTCCATAATGTCTTCCATGTTTCTCAGCTCAGGCGATACATCTCAGATCCCAACATTATTATAGATCATTTTGAGCTTGAGGTAGGACCCAGTCTCACGTACGAGGAGTAGCTAGTCAAGATTCTGGACCGCAGGGAGAAGCAAATGTGGAACCAGACCATAGCATTAGTCAGAGTAGCTTGGAGGCATCACTCTCCTAGAGAGTCTACCTGGGAGAGAGAGGATGAGATGAGGGAGAGATATCCGTATTTGTTTGAGACATGTAAAGTAAAATTCCTTATTTTACCTATTTTCTATAGTAAATTTTTCTAAGATAGGTAGAATTATAACTCCCCTTTTTTTAATTTTAAATGAAATTCCCTATTTTACATATTTCTCTATTTATTAATTACATTTAGACATTTCTTGTAATTATATATATCTATATACTAAAATTCATACAAGTAAAGTAGAGTTATTGGGCTTAGCACATAAACATAGATAAACTTATCTATTCTTATTTTAAGCCAGGACAATTAGTCTAGCCCACGATTTTGATCAAGCAAACCCATGGATTTCTTTTGACCCAACATCAAATACCTAAACCCTTGAGTTACTCATTTTCTCTTCTTCCCTAACTCGATCATTAGGTCACTCGTCGGCGGAAGCAACCAACCTTCGTCGTGCATCGACGAGCGACCATTCTTGAATATCTGGAGAAATCTTGAAGGTTCTCCCTACTGCCTCTCCACTGACATCATTCTTTCATCTTTGCCGTCCATTCCCACCGACGTACCTCGACGAATCGCCACTGTTCAACTCTAACGTCCATCCCTTTCGCCATTTGTAAATAGAGCCCAAGGGCTCTGAGTTCTTCATCAACCATTCCCTCGACGAAGCCCTGGCTGATCATGTCCTCGCCTCCATACTTCTTCTCTACCTCTTCTTCCTCCTATAGCATTGTAACTGATCTAGCTTCCCAAACCCTAACCCTAAGCTCGAGTAGAACGGCCGTTGCGACCTCTCTAGTCGTGGTGTAGGCAGCGTCTCTTCTTCGACTCCTTAGCAGTATGATCGATTGATCATAGCAGCGTCAACGATAAGCTCTCGACGACGACGATTGGTGAGTTCCCTTGATCTTCTTCGCTTCATTGTTCTTAATTCGATCAAGTCCTGGTTGATCTAAACTTGTAAATCGAACTGATTCGATCCAGTATCTTCGACTAGCTCGACGATAACCATTCCGACGAGTGGAGATTTCAAGACAATATGGAACTGGTAACTTCTTCCACTGTGGTCGATAGTTTCCACCACATACTCGACGAACTACCATCGGCGACAAATTCCCTGCCAGCGATGGTAGAGCATGGTTGCAGGAACGATACTTCTATCTGAGCGAGTCGGACATGAACTGGATGCTAAGTCCTTACATTGGTAAGTTCTTTATGAGTTTTTGTCATTCTTTCTCCTCCTTATGTTGATATAGTTCAGATCGTTCTTGATCGCAGTAGGTAACGATAAATTCTTGGCGACTCGATTTCCCGATGACATATGATGAGCTAATGTTCTTCTTCGTTAGTTTCTTCTTGGAGGGGGCTTCGTAGCGACAGCAGCGATGGTGTCTGCAGGCCTTGGTGAGTTTTGATCCAACTCCTCCAATTCATCTATTTGGTTTAAGTTGATCGATTTTCTGGTCTGTGATGCTTTGCTCATTCGAGTGAGTCGAGAATGCAGATCGAATTCAGATCAATCTTCTCCTTCGTGTTCTTTTCAAATCAAGAAAAATCTCTAAAACACATTCTTTCAATTGGTATGCAAGGTGTTCGATACATTGCTCCCAGAGAAGTTAGAACAACTCTGGACACTTAGTTGCATGTGTCCGACTCATAGAGACTTCATCTCATAATTGAGTTCAATTTTATTGACACAGGTTTGTTTTGTGTATCCTCTATTATCACTTGTGTATCGATCATATCTCTGACCTTGATAGCAGAGTCATGTCATGACTAAAACATGTGGTAAACCAGGTTTTTACTGATTGGACATAGGAATATGTGTTAGTCTTGAGTTGGACACAACGTCCAGTTGACATTGGACGCTCGGTCGTGGGAAATCTGTTCGAATTTGAATGGATTTGATTATTAGACCGAGCTACTCCTTTGTGAATAAGCCAGGTTATGAGGGGCTATTAACCAGAAGGCTTTTAATCAAATGGAATGAGAGAGTTGGGGTCGGTTCTGTATGTTTGTGGGCCATTGGGCCGAATAGACTAAGAATAGACTAATAACTGGGTATTGATGGATTTGGACTGTGGACTAATCCAATAGAAAGAATTAATAAGAGAAGGAAGGGAAAGGCAGTGGAGTAGGCATGCACTAACCAAGCATTGGGCCAGCTCTTGTAAAATGAAATTTGGAGAATACCCCAATTAATAGGCAGTATGATCAGTAGGTTGAAATTACTGGCAATTATAGAGTTAAGTCAAGCAGGATTATTGAAGTAGAAGTTAGGTTGATAATGGGTTTTGATAGAAACAAGTTTGATAAGGTTAAAATTAGGAATTTAGTAATAAGAGATTTTTAGAATCACTTCTAAAATGATATTGTGTCCCTTGACACAGATTATCTGGACTTTGCACTAGACCCTTACAACAATCCAGGCAAGTACACTATGACTGTATTCGTACTTTATAACTGTATACATGTTCATATTGGACACATAGCTGACACGGAGACAGATTATTTTATTGTTCTTTATTGTACTCATTGCTATTGTTGGGGATTGGGGAATGAATAGTTTATATGTGATCAAGCCCTTAGCGTAATATTGTTGATAGCTTAGTCGCACATCGTGCATATGCGCCTAAGTCGTATCGTACTGATTGTACTATTGTTCTATTGTAATCCCTGAGTCGATCACGTGTAAATTATCATTTCAAATACTATTGCACTTATTTGTTCCATTGTTACACTACTAAAATCTGCTCAATTGACGACGTAAATTTCGCGACGTTCGATTAATGTCGCTAAATTGTGTTCATTAGCGATGTTTTACTAAAACGTTGCTAATAGTCGCTACTAGCGACGAAATAAGCGACGTGATAACGACGTATATTAATTACATGTGCTAGTCATCGCGAAACGTTGCTCTGACGTCGCTAATAGCGACTAATTTAGCGACAGTAGTATTAACGTCGCTAAATTCTAATTATATTCCCCCCAACGATTCATTTTCCCCCATTTTACTCTCTCACTCTCTCTCTCCTTCCCCCTCCGGCGCTCTCACTCTCTCCGGTGCTCTCACTCTCTCCGGCGACTCTCACTCTCTCCAGCGACTCTTCTCCCTCTCCGGTACATGACTCTCCCCCTCACTCTCTCTCTCTCCGGCTATTTTGGTTGTTGGTGGTTGGGGGTGCGGGTGGCTTGGGGAGAGGGGCAGGGGGGATGCGGGTGGTTGGGGGTGAGTAGGGTGTGGCTGGGGGGGTGGGGCAAGGGGACGAGGGCGGCTAGAGGAGGAGAGCTATGGTTAGGGTTCGGGTTAGGGGTGGGTATGTGTGGGTGGGAGAGAGGGGAGCAGGGGGGTGGGGCGGCTGGGGGAGGGGAGCAGTGGGGGTAGGGGCGGCTGGGGGAGGGGAGCAGTGGGGGTGGTGGCGGCTGGGGGAGGAGAGCAGGGGGGTGGGGACGGCTGGGGGAGGGGAGCAGAGGGGGTGGTGGCGGCTGGGGAAGGGGAGCAGTGGGGGTGGAGGCGGCTGGGGGAGGGGAGCAGGGGGGGTGGGGACGGCTGGAGGACGGAAGCAGTGGGGGTGGGGGCGGCTGGGGGAGGGGAGCAGGGGGGTGGGGGCGGCTGGGGGTGAGGAGCAGTAGGGGTAGGGGCGGCTGGGGGATGGGAGCAGTGGGGTGGGGGCGGCTGGGGGAGGGGAGCAGTGGGGGTGGGGACGGCTGGGGGAGGGGAGCAGGGGGTGGGGGCGGCTGGGAGAGGTGAGGAGGATGGGAGGGGAGGGTTAGGGTTCAGGTTAGGGGTAGGGGTGATGGGAGGGTGGCTGTGGGGAGGGGAGGGTTAGGGTTAGGGTTCGGGTTAATGTTATGGGTGGTGTAGGGGGGAGGGGGGCTTGGTCAGGGGCACCGATAGTACCGAAAAATTTGATAATTTAGTAATAATTATTTGTTTTTCGACACCGAAAAATGTGATACTCCGATTCGAACGCACCGATAGTACCGATATTTGTAACAAGTAGTTTTGTTGGTTGGTTAATTGGTAACATGGTGATCGGGACATATAGTCCCTGCAGCCATTCGACTGGCAAGGCAGAAACTATGTAGCCGTAGATAAAGTTGACTGTCCTCTGACCCTCATCCCTCGGCAATGATGATACGACCACCAATCACTATATCTTTTAGTAGTAGATAATGTCTTAGTATTACATTATGTGGGTTCATCTTGATTCTGTTATATCCTTCAGATACTAGATTCGATAAGAACATATACTACACCATATGTACAGAATATAGATGATTCACACTAATGTATGCTAGAATGAATTTTTGGTTGTATTCTGAGCCATTCGTTCTCACACTTAAAACACATATGAATTAGTACTGTGTGTCAATCTTTGTTTTTGTATTTTCGGCGAACCCAGTGATTGGATTCTGTATTTTGTATTTTGGATTCTGTATTTTGGCTCCAGCTCCAGCTCCATTTGTATTAATCTACGGTACGACATGGTGATCAGGACATAGTCCCTGCAGCAATTCGACTGGCGAGACAGAAACTATGTAGCCGTAGATAAAGTTGACTGTCCTCCGACCCTCATCCCTCGGCAATGATGATATGACAATCTATCACTATATCTTATATAGTAGTAGATGATGTCTTAGTATTACATTATGTGAGTTCATCTTTATTCTGTTACATTCTTCAGATACTAGATACGATAAGAACATATACTACACCATATGTACAGAACATAGATGATTCACACTAATGTATGCTAAAATAAATTTTGGATTGTGTTCTGAGCCATCCGTTCTCACACTTGGCAAAAAAATTAAATTTTTTGTATTTTATCTGCTTTCAAAAATGTACTCAAACGAGATGGCACCCGTTCTCATAGATGGCACCTAAGACCCGAGGATCTCGCTTGAGGGAGGCACAGATGGCTTTGAAAGAGGAGGTGGCTCCAGCTCCAGAGGACAGTTCCACCGAGAGAACTACTCCAGAAGTAATTCCTAAAGTCGAGGGAGCTGTGAAGGAGGAGATGGCACCACAGGACAGTTCCACCGGGAGTTCCAGTCATCCATCTCCTCTGGATATTGATCTGGCTACCGCGGATCCTACTTATGCGTGCTGGCTGAGGGAGTTCTATCTGCCCCAGCATAGACGACAGTAGATACATATATTGACTGGATTTGTTTTGATGGATATATCTCCTCTGGATATTGTGATGGATATTTGTTTTGATGGATATATCTCATTTTGGATATTGTGATGGATATTTGTTTTTTTGTAAGTGAAGTATATTGGTTTGTGTGATGCATATTATGATGTATATTTGTTTGTGTGATGTGTGATACATATTGTGATGTTCCGAGAGGCTTGAGGAGACGACCAATTTTTTTGGTCTATTCTGGATTGTATTGTGCGTGCCGGTGTTGAGTGTTCCACCGAAAGGGTCGACGAACCCAGGGATTAGATTCTGTATTTTGGATTGGATTGGATTCTGTCTTTTGGATTGTACATTTGCATTCTGGATTCTTTTTTTTAATTTTTTTTCAATTTAGCGACGTTTTTAGCGACGTTTAATTTCGTCGCTAACATTTAGCGATGAAGATAAACGTCGCTACTCTCGTCGCTAAATGGTTGACGTGGCAAACAATCTAATGACACCACATTGTCGCAAATACGTCGCTAATGTGTCGCTAATCGGCGACCACAAGAAAACGTCGCAAATAACGTCGCTATTTAGCGACGTTATGAGCGTCGCTAGCTAACGTCGCCATAGCGACGTTTTGCGATATTTTCTCGATTAGCGACACGTTTTTTGTCGTTGTTTATTAAACGTCGCTGAAAACGTCGCTAATTTAGTTTAGCGACATTTTGGCCGAGATTAGCGACGTTTTGAGACGTCGCTAATCTGACAAATTTTTGTAGTATTATACTGTTACTCTTTCATTTACATATTAGTTATTGTTAGTATTGCATTACAGTTTATTTAGTACTATTCATCATTGGGTTGTACTTTGCTCCTTTTCTGATTGGATGTGTTGCATGTGAGTTAGACGCTGATTTGTATACTAGCTACTATGGTCCCACAGATGAGGTGACCAGGGATAACTTAACTCAGGAGGTGGAGCCAGCTGCTGATCTGGAGGTCTAGAGCAGAGAGTCAGGATAGCATGTTGTAGTAGAGATTGTTGTACTGTTCAGTGTTGTATTGTGTAGTTTTGGATAACTATAATAATAGCTTAGGATGCATTTTATCATTAATCGGATCTGTTTCTGGAGATTCATTTTAAAAGTGTACTCCTAAAGCATAGTAGAACTCTGTGATGTGTTATGATATGATAGTATGTGATACTATTGTGATGAGTTGATCTTATATTGATCATTGAGGTTTAGATAGCTTACTACCGCTGTCAATGACAGCGTAGGCTGGACGTGTCTGACTCGTATCCAGTTATCTGGGAGCAGGGCGTGACAACCTGTTGGGCGGGGGTTGGACTCTACCACATCTTCTAAGTTGGTACTATGCGAGGATAATCCTGCATGGGTTATATTGATGAATAATATTTCTGGAGCGAACAATAGTAGCAAAAAGGACGCAGAGATGTTTCAGGATAATCCAACTACGCACCCTGGTGTTGGATTTGAGGACAAACAGGGGGACCCTAGTGATCATTAATGACGATTATTGCTTGGAATGTTCGGGGGATTGTGTGTTAGGCAGGTAGAAGGAGGTCAGTGATAGGCTTAATAAGGCAGCTTGTACAATCAATGTGTTGCTGGAGACTAAATTGAAATTCGATCAACTGTTAGTTCGGAGGACTCCGCCAAACTGGAAGCAGATAAATATTCTTTTTTTTTATGTGATATAGCCAAGATTTGGGCTCGGTAGGATAGTCGGATATGGGATGGTAAATTAGTCATATGTCAGAGCAGTTAATCAGAGCAGTTAATTGTTATTCATCTCTCCAACAAAGGTGGACTAAATTTTTGCCTTGGAGCGGTCTATGGGACTAATGATAGGAGGAAGTGCGTAGATATATGGAGAGATATTATACAGGTCAGTGAAGCGGCGGAGCTTGCTCACCTTCTTTTACTAGTTATGGGGGACTTTAACGCTATTAGGTATGGGAGTGAGAAGATAGGTGGACGACCAGTACCAGACTCCATTCTTCTAGATTTCTAATAGTGTATGCTACAGTCAGGCCTACATTGTTTAGAGAGGTCGGGCCACATCTAGACTTGGCACAACAAGTCCATCACCAAAAGAGTTGTTTATCAGTTAGACAGAGCCTTGGGGAACAGAGACTGATTCACTATTTTCCTACATTCGACGGCCGAGGGGATGGCGGCTGGGACTTCGGATCACTCACCTATCTGAGTTAGTCTCACACCCCCCTTGCCATGGAAATATCGTCCCTTCAGATACAACAATAGTTGGCATCTTACATCAGGGTAAATGGAGGTGGTGAATCAGAGTATATTATCCCCAGCGGAGGGGTTCGCCCAATATAAGATGGTGCACTTACTAAAAAATACTAAGTCTGCCCTCTGACGTTGGGTCCAGGAGCGACCTCGACCTACTTTAGCGGATCTGGAGACCGAGTTACGCCAGGCACAGACAGATCTTCAGGTGAACATTCTGAATGGGGACATAGCGGCTCGAGAGAAGACACTAGCTCAGAAGGTTGGTGCACGCAGGATGTAAGATGAGATTCAGCTGGCGCAACGTGCTAACTGCCAGTGGCTCAAAGACGGCGACAGATGCTCCAAAAATTTCTATGATGTGATTCGCTCCATACAGCATCGTAACAGTTTGAATCAACTATTAGACTCGATTGGCAGGGTGGTTGACTCACAGCAGGGGATACAGGCGAAAGCTATCAGGTACTACTCTGAATTGTATAACCAATATAACTATACTTCTACTTTTTTTGATCTTATTTGCAAGAGGATTGTCACCGCCCATGGCAATAAAATACTAATGGCACCAATTACAATGGATGAAATTGAGAGTATTATTATGGCTGCTAACCCAAATAAAGCTCCGAGGCCTGATGGTTTCAATAGCAAATTCTTCAAGCTTCACTATGATGTCCTTAAACTTCCAGTGTTTGTAGCGGTACAAGAGTTTTTCAGGTGAGGAAAACTGTTGAAGGAACTTAACCATACATTCTTAACGCTGGTTCCGAAGAATGAGGGAGCAACATCTTTGGGTGACTTTCGGCCTATTGCGTGTTGTAATTATTTATATAAAATAATTACACACCTGATGTGTCGGTGAATGGAGGGAATCATGCCAGATCTGGTGTCCAGGAATCAGACAGCATTTATTTAAGGGAAGATCGATCGCGGAGCATGGTCTGCTTGCACACAAAATGGTTCAGGAGTTCAACAAAGCTGGGAGCATGAAAGCATGTATTAAACTTGATATACGGATGGCTTATGACACGGTGAATCGGGACTTTGTGTGCCAGTTGATGATTGTTATGGGCTTTGATCAGGTATGGGTTGACAGGGTGAGGGAATGCATCGCTACACCTACTTTCTCAGTACTCATTAGTGGAATTCCTTATGGTTTCATCAGAAGTAATAAAAGCTTGCGAAAGGGGGATCCATTATCTCCGTACCTCTTCATGCTTGTGATGGAATAATTTTCTTGTCAGTTGGAGGTTGCGATTCGACAGAGACGTATTGTCCCTATGTACCGCAGGATCTAGCCCCATATCTCGTATCTCATTTATGTTGATGATTTATTGGTCTTTTCATACCCAGTATGAATGGGCTCCATGCGGTCACTGGCATCATGGAAGAATTTGGGTGCCTTTCGGGTCTTCATCTAAACAAAGAAAAAAGTAGAGTATATTTCAACACTCACTATACTCTCAAGGAGGAGCGTGTGGCGGTATTGAGAGTGGAGAAAGGTGTCATGCCCCGACCCAAAAATCACCCGAGTCAATCGTCCTTGTTGGGGCGTGATGTCGCACGAGCCTAGAGTTGCCCTCGTGCAAGGTAAGATGACAGATTCACATAAGTTTATCTTAAATTGATAACATTCACAGTGGAAGGAAATAGAGTATATAATAAGAATCTATTTTATTGATGAGTGAACTGAAGGTTACAAAGGCTTTGAATAGACCAACAGAAAATGCCAATAGGCTTACAACGCTCATGATCATTCTAGCTCACAAAGGATCTTATTCCATACATCATGTCTTCTATAGCACATCCAGACTCTCGGTCGAACATCTTCGTGTTACACGCCGAACCCAGTGTGGTCGCACGCCTCAAAACGATAAGGGACTTCCTGCCTCGGTGCATCCAAGCGAACCTCCGCCATGAGCAAACCATATCCTGAACCTGCAAGCAATCTGGTGGGGGATCAATACTTTTTTTCCTCGTTGTACGATCAAGACCCACTCATATAAACCAACACTAAGTAAATTTAGTGAAGCATGCATCTTTGTTTAGTGATCTTTCTATTATTTCCTTAGGATCAGTTTTATGGCAAGATTTTCAGTAAAGCATGTTATCGATACCAACTGAGTCATATATGTGTCCAGTACCGTGTCCCTGCAACAGATATGCTTAGACATATAATGAATATAAGCATAGTGATCGTACACGTTTCCATCTCCTTCCGTCAAGCCTACAATCGATAGAAATTCACCTAATCAACCAACAAATTTAGCATAATCATAAGGGTGGCAGGCTCTGCGCCTGCTCCCAATTCTAATCTTAGTCCACCGGTCCTATTTAAATTAAGGTCATGACATTTCGTGCTATAATGGACTGGTATCTCAACGTGTAAGCCGACGATCGCTCCATATACTGTTGCTAGCCATTCCCCAAGGATCCCAAACTTACTATTATTATGGCTTATCACATCAATAGCAGGTCACAAGCTATCCTAATAAAGTGCACCAAGAATACCAAACATAATTCTCTCTTAGGCCGAACGCCTCCGGTGCCCCAGTCGTAACCATTCGAGGGAAGCATCACCTGTGCACAGTGTAGGAACCCTAGAGAGGGGTGAACAGGGTCAAGCTAACTCAACAAGCACTTAGCACAAGCTAATGGAAAATTTAAATGTATAAGTGCAAGAGAATAAGCAAAACAATACCGATACCCGATGTATCCTGGTATCCTCCCAAGGGACACTCCAGTCCCAAAAAACTCTCCGGATTTAATCCACTATTTGAGTAAATAGTTACACACGAGTTTGGATCCAAAGAACTCGTCAACTTCAATACGAGTTTGGATCCGAAGAACTCGCCAACTTCTTACACGATAGCTTTAGTCCGAAGGCCTCTCCGACTTCAACCGAGAGTTTGGATACGAAGACTCTCCAACTTCAACCGAGAGTTTGGATCCGAAGACTTTCCAACTTCAACCTTTCACAATAGGTTTTGATCTCCTTATACAACAAGATGAAGATCTTACTTTTCAACTCAATAAGTCTAACACAATTTGTGGATGGCAAATGAAAGCTTTGTAGAGTTGTTTGTGGATAGGCTTTGGTGGTTTAGAAATTTTTTAGGCTCAAAGCATCAACCTTGAATGAAAGGGTTCAAGGCTATTTATAACCAAAGCATTGAAAAAAGCTCAAAGGCAACTTTTCAGTCAGCGAACGGTAACCGTCGGTACGAATCGGTGTACCGTCGGTATACCGGTCTGGAATGCAACGTCTAGAAATATAGCCATTGGGATCATTAAATGCTCGAAATTCGACCGTTGGATTTCCAACGTTATTGAATCGGTATACCATTGGTATAGAATGGTATTCCATCGGTATGTCGATTTTATAGACAGAAACTTTATATAAACAAAAATCGGTATACCGTCGGTATAGACCGGTATACCGTCGATATGTCAATTTTCATACGGAAATGATCCTGGGCTAACTTCTACCATAGCTTTCGATTTTGCCATCCATATCTTGTGTTTACAATTATTCCTAAGACTCATTACAGACTCCAGATATACTGTAGCAGGTGCAGGCTTCTTCAGAGTCTTGAAATGATGATGGCATGGCATGGCTTCTTTCCTTGATAGATGTTGGCTTCTTCCTTGACGTCAGCTGTCCAATGATATCCAGTTTGTGAAAAGTGAATACCTTTCGGGGGCTTCGTCCCCGAACCCCCGACAAGGGGTGCTCCCCCTCGACCTCCATCCGCTGACCGGGCAGCGGAACCCCCGAGTGCGTGGCTCCGGAGATGTCGTCGGGTGGTTCAGAAAAATCTTGTAGAATCCGTCATCTTTGGCCCACCATAATTTTTTTATTGCATATGTTCACATTGATCTTGCTTATTGCTTTTCTACATGTACATGTTAGACGAATAAAGCAATATACATGTAGCAAATATGATAAGATAAAGCACAGTAGGACAATGCTAAGTTTAAGTATAAGAGCTATAGTGATAGCATAAATGTTAGTGATATCATAATGTTAAACTTAATTGAATAACCATAATCAAAACAGAGTTTTGATTTTGGTAACTTAATTAAATTTAAGATATATATAATAAAAACTCATATCACTAATAAGTAAAATAATAAGCACATATCACCAAAGGTATAAGTATAAGTAGAAATGCTATAGTGATAGTATGAAGATTAGTGATAATGAAATGCTAAACTTAACAGATTAATCATATTCAAAAACATGATACAATCATTGGGCCAACAATCTCCCCTTTTTTATTATAGTAAATCGGTTAGGTTTAGTATGGATACAATAGATGCATGTATCACTAATATATAAAAGACATAAGCAATATCACTAAAAGCATACTACTTCGATTACTTATAAATACATATGTAAACTTACTTAACTTACTTCTCCCCCTTTGACATGATCAAAAATAAAATCATGATCAAGATAAAATAGGCTCTCCCGTACTAAGAGATAAAATAAAATCAATCTCAAGCATAGAAATCAGAGCATGGGAAAGTCATAGACAATCATGATCAAGATATACTAATGAAAAACAATGGGAGAAGGGTGTAATGACAAGTTTATAAAGCTACATTACCAATGTAGAACATCAAATTTTTTTTAAAAGAAGCATGTCAAAACACAATATAGTTGGTAAAACAAATAAAATTGAAAAACAGTCAAAAAATAATTTTACCAACTTGAAATCCAAGAAAGAAACTCCAAAACATAATATTATATGAATTAAAACTCTAGTTTTGGAAGGAAGCGATATACCAATTGAAATAAAAAGATTTCAATCAAGGATTTCAGTCAAAAGTCCATGATGATTAGATAATTGCAAAGTAATTGATATTAAAAAAAATATCAATTGAGATAGTTGGAAGATATAAACTTAATACCAATTAAAATATAAACTACATTGATCAAAAAGCCATTTGAAAGTCAAAATTGTCCACAAATAAATAGTGGAACAAATAATGAATGATCAGTGAAATAGAGCAATTGATATAAAATAATCTCTTTATTTGCAAAATCTATTTGCTTACCCAAGTTAATGCATTTGAACTCAATTACCTTATCATGCTATGTGAATATCCTTTAGATAAACATGAAGGTAAAGGAGAAAAATACTTGAGAAAGAGACATTCAGTCGACTTGAATTATCTCCCTCAAAGTATTACCAATATAGATAAACAAGAATTTTAGGTAAGTCCTCAATAAGAAAAGCCAAATCAATTAAGCATATAAGAAAAGCCAAAATAATGAAAGCACAATAGTCATCAAGATAAGATATGAAAGTTAATATTAACAAGATGACTTATTTAATCCATATAAAAGAGAGAGATAAATAATAAAGACACTTGCATACACTCTCATAAATCCTTCACAAATAAAAATATCATGACCTCAATCAATAGGATATGAAATAGAAGAAAATATGGGTCCATGATGAACTAGATATACGACATATTACAGGGTATAACTGAATTGAATCAATTAATTTGCTCCCCCTCAAAATATGCATTAGTTCCAAAGCACTTATAGCATAATATATATAACTAAAAGATTTGGGGGTAAATCAACTATGAATTTCTCCCCTTTGCTCAATGCATATAAGGCTACAATATCGTCAAAAGACGAATAATATCATCTTTAGTCAAGAAGAGATATCCAATTAATAGCCGCTAAAGATAAAAAAATAAGAAGAATATTCCAATTAAGCACGTATAATCAAAAGATGGCATACATTAATCTATATAGAAGAATCTCATATTTAAATATAATAGATCAATGTATGTTATCCTTTGAAAAAATGTCATCATGAAAAAGAATAAAGTCAATTAAGAACAATCATGATAATAGACAGAATATAGCTCAAAAATAAAATAAAAATAAAACTCAAATATCATGTCCATGATTATCTAATTAAGAAAGAATCAACCAATTTATTACTTTACATGGACTAGGTATGTTTCACCATATATGTACCCATCAACGGGTAAAATCCAAACCTTGATAATGGTAAATAATAATCCATAAAGTTCAAATAGCAAAGATCAATATGTGGCAATCCATGAGTAGTCAAAGTAGAGTAATAAATTAGTTTGATAATCACATAATAAGATAATATAGGACTACTCAACCATTAGGATCTTTTATTAATAAAAATAAACAAATTAAACATGATCCAACAAATCTCATAAAGAAAATCCCAAATCCAAATTTATGATAAAATCTCATAAATCAATGAAAAATATGGAAAATAGTCATTCTCATTTAAATGATTGCAAATATAATAAAAAAGAGATGTAAATAATAATACGATGAAATCATGACTCAAAATGAGAAAAATTTAAGAGATACTAATGACAAGTATGGAAGGAAGTTATGTAACACCCTGTTTCTGAAAATTGGGGATTTTTGAAAATTTATTATTTTTATTATTTATTAGTGGTATTTTAGTCATGGTATGATTTTCTGGTGATTTTAGTTAAGTTAAACCAATTCTAAAGTCATGCTAAGTCATGACTTATGACTTTGTGACTTTGTTAGTAAACCTTAGTGTAAACCCTAGTTTCTCTAACCTAGAAGTTGCCATGACCATGAGAACTTGACCATAGGCTTAGAATATCATTTTAGTGATTTTTAGCCTAAGGGGTATTTTGGTAATTTTCTAGGAATTAAGTAGGATTAGTGAGATTTTACTATTCATGGACTTTTGATTAGTGACTTGATAATCCCTAACCTAGTTACCCTAATCTAGAGGTTAGTTCCTAACCTAGAATGACTAGGGATTAGATATTATCATTGGGTCAAAGCTATACAAATATCTAGATATTTACTTATTGATATTTTGCTTGATTTATGCAAAATATCTTAAAACTTTTACCAAAGTCCTTGCCTTAACCTAGAAGCAAGCTTTGAACCCCCCCTGCCTTGTGGCCGGCCAAGACACCCCCTTGCCACCCCCATTCCTATAAAACTAACACTTAGAATTATTTCCAAGTTTCATGACAAAACAAAACCAAGAAAAACCTAGAAATCCCATTCCTTCAAACCTCCACAACTTGGCCATTTTTGATCCAAATCACCTCTAGTTTTCTCTATTAGGTCACCTACAATCTAAGGGAGCCTAGGGAAGTGAGCTACTCAAGTTTCACCAAGGAAGGACAAGTTGAGGCTATTGGATGTACACCCTCATTTAGTGGAAACTCAAGACTTTGCACACATAGAGGTAAATATATCTAAACCTAGTTAATATACTGTTTTTTCTTCATTATTGCATGCATATAGTTATAATATAGCTGTGGGTAAGGTTTGGTAAAATCTAGGAATTGTTTGGTGTCGTATCGGACATGTATCCTATTGTCAACACATTGAAATTTAGTGTAAATTACACACTGTCTTAGTATAAATTTACTCACTGTTTTCTAAATCTTTTTGAACCAAAACCTAGCCTAGCTAACCCTAACCCTAACCCTGTGTCACTGAGCACGTATTGGTTTGTGTCGTGTCCAAAATTGGACACAACAGCTCTCAGTTTACACTGCTTAGACACTGCACAGTGCACATGAAATGTGCCCTGCTACCACAGTGTCCAAATACACTATACACGCCACTTGGACACGTCAAACTTGACACACGACACGGGGCAATGACTGACAGGTCATCTCCAAAGTTTGGGATAACCTCGTGTCGTGTCGGACACGGAATCGTCCCCGCTAGGGTCGTTCAGTGCACAGTGTACACACACAGACACTCGACTTTGAGCGTGTCGTGTCCACTCTACACGACACATGGACACTTCGTACTGACACGAGCACGTAGCCCTATACGTGGCGTACACGTGGACACGAGCACGTGGTGCTTCGTGTCCTGTGTCGCGTGTACGACGCGTGTAACCGCGTGCACGATGCGGTCTGAACGTATGTGAAACCCCTTCTGATACGCACCTAGAACTCGGACACGACACGGTTTGGATACGTGTCAGGGTGTCTAAACCCTAGCCCTAGACCTAGTCGACACGTGTGTACAACCACGAGACGTGTCGTGTCTCGTGGTGTGTCCACGAGCTCGTGGAACGTGTGTACGACACAGTAGGTGTCTGTGTATATAGGATTTACCCGATTGGGTTTATATTAGTGTGGACACGTTGTGTCGTGTCGTGACCATGTTTCAGGCACCCTAGACACTAGAGGACACTAGGGGCTAGTATTACCAACCTAGGGATTCGAGCCATAGCTCGGTTTCATGTGAGTTTTTGGGTTTACCTACTTTCAAATGAACAGTTCCAGTTTCCAGATTTTGTATTATTTCCAGTTTTCTAAAAACGAAATTCAAATCTATTTTTGATATAAATTATACATGTATTTATATGTTTTTAGTATATAATTATGTAGTACATATGTATGTGTGAGTGTGGGTGAGATTTGGGGTTAAATGGTTGTGTATTTAGGTAGTTGTATGTATATACATATGTATGTATATATGTAGGCTGTGTGTGTGTGTGTTTGGGGCTGGATTTTGGTTCCAGTAATCCTGGAACCCTCCTCTCCTTGCTGTGCAGTGACTCTTCTCTCCCTCTCTCACTGTCTCTCTCTCATTCTCAGTCTCTCATTTTGTCTCTCTCTTTCCCTTTGTCTCTCTCTCTATATATATAGTAATATATATAAGTTATATATATAAATATGTATATATATATATATATTGATATATATATATATATTGTATTAGATTATACATGGTATTATGTATATATATATGTGAGTGTGGGTTGTATTATATAGAGTATTACATATTGGTATTGGGTAGTAGATAGATAGTGTATGTCTATATATATAGATATATATATATAGTATGACTTCTAGTATAGGTTTATATAGAAACCTAAACACTAGCCTATGGCCAAGATTATTAGCCTATGGTTTGGGGCTAACCCTAATGGACTAAAACCCAACTTGTTGACCCTTGTTGACTAAGGGTTGACCAAAGTCAACCTTAGGTCAAGGTTGACCTAGTTAACCTAAAAATGACTAGTTTAACTAGTCTGACCTAATTACCTTATTGACTGGTCCTTGTTTGACCTAATTACCTTACTGACTGGTCTTTGTTTGACCCAAAACCTTAGTTGGTCTAAGTTTGACCTAGACTTGACCCAGATTGATCATGTTGACTAGTATTTGGCTAGTTTGATTAGAATGTTGACCAAGAGTTGACTTTAACCTAGATTTGACTAACCTTGACTTGTTTGACCTTGTTTGACTCTATTTGACTTAGTATGACTTCCTGTGACCTAGTTTGACTATTAGAGTTGACCCAGAGTTGACTTTTGACCAGATTGACCTAGAATCATGTAGTATGCATTGTATACTTTATTTTTACCATTGTGGATATATTGTGACTTGTATTGCTCTGATTAGGAGCCATACACCTCTCCTCAGACAGTATATCTTCTTCAGACATTCAGTTATCAGGCGAGTACATTCTCTGACCATTTCATATTTGCCAGGATTTATATTCTTACTCTAGATTACTTTACTTGATGCTGATACGATTGTTATCACAGATTGGTACTATATGGATCTTTTCATGAGATGTTATCCCCTTCGGGAGCATCAGATACAGCATGTTTGTGCTTTTCACTATCATCATGTATCTCTATACTTTCATAGATTCATGAATCGCTTGTGACTCATGTACTCTCATGATTCACAGAGCCTCTCATGAATCTCCTATTTATGGGCTTACCACGAATCTTAACATAACCTGAATGGATCCTTGTGTATTGATTGGGGATGGGGGAGTGGAAATAGTCATGTGGATATTACCCCAGTAGCTGTAGTCATGAATCACTTCTAGCTGTAATCATGAATCTCCTATGCCATTTCACATGTCTATATTTTACTCTGACTCACTAGACACTGCTAGTTCTCTATATACAGTAGATATTTCCTTTACAGCTATCTCTTTTGCGACATGTATCTTCCTTCAGCAGTTCCTGTATTTTACTCTATTGCATGCTTTATATCTCCTATCATTCTATGCACTGCGTGAGATGTATTGTGCTCGTTCCCGTCCTGATTGGACCTGTTGAAAATATTACAGAGGATGAGGAGGAGGCCCTGGTGTCTACCTATTATGGAGCAGGACTAGATGATACTTATGTTGTGGACCCTCAGCAGGATCCACCTGCAGCTGAGGATGTTGTTCCAGTAGTCTAGACCAGTTTAGCCTAGGCAGTCTTTTCTATATTTACTTTTGTCTCACATCTGAGTTGTATTTTGAGATGTTGAGTTATGTATAGACTCTTAGTCTTGTATTATGAGTTGACATTCTGGATGTTATGTATCTTAGACACTTAGTCTTATTTCATCTATGCTATGGTTCTCTTTGAGTTACTATCTATCTTCTGTCTTTCGTTCTTCTACCCTAGATGTGATTGAGATGTATATTGTTATGTCACCTCCATTCGGAGAGTATAAACTGTACAGGTACTTGGGTATTGTTAGATGATTGACCTAGGACAGCGTTCTACCGCCGACACTGCGGCGTAGGCTGGGCGTTGTTACGTTCTCGTACCCTAACAGTGGGTGCGGGTCGTGACACGTTTTTAGTGGTGGCCCATGCAGGTCTCGAGTTTATGTAGTGGTATTCGAACTAGAGTATCACTACAGCCTGTGATAGGATTTAAGGAATAGGCTTAGAGAGAGTGGATGCTCAATCACAATTAGGAAAATTTTCATGGATTTGAATCTACTGACTTTTGTTCAAATCTATATAATCTATTTCATATTGTCCTTTGATACTATCATCCTTGTACCGTTATTGACTTCCTTGTTGATCTGTCTTCAGGATGGTGGAGACACGATCGCAGCGTCTCGGTCCAGGTGACACCACTGAGAGGTCTGCCACCTCTCGTCCTATTCACCAGGACCCGGAGACTGCAGCTCCCCTTACTCCAGCTCATGTGGGAGCTTCTGCCACGTTTGGGGGTGCACCTCTACTTATTCGGGGGACCATCCCAGCTACCCCAGACATGCCTCCCCCGCAGTTTCGTCAGCCTCAGTTTGAGCAGCACCAGCAGCACCAGCAGTACCAGCAGCAGATGCCATCTGGATTTGTGGATGCTGCACAGATGTTTACATATTTCCAGCAGTTCCTAGAGTCGCAGCAGACCCTGCAGCAGCGTCAGACGATGGCATTTACCAGAGGCATTGATGATGTCCATCAGCTGGCTACAGCGACGATAGAGAGGTTGGCAGCCCAGCCGCAGGGAGGAACAGGACCGCCGCGACAGCAGAGGATTCCTGGCATCCAGGAGTTCAAGAAGATGAACCCCAGGGACTTCTTGGGTACTGAGGGGATTCTTTTTGCGGATGACTGGATAGAGCACATCGAGGAGATCTTCCGATTGGCGGAGATACCAGCCGGACTCCAGGTGGAGGCAGCAGCTAGCCAGATGCGGGATCTTGCTCGTACCTGGTATCAGACGGATCCGAGAGTAGGTACTCCAGGACAGGCATGGGGAGCTTTCAAGGAGCTCTTCAAGGGGAAGTTTTTTCCAGATCAGGCAGTCGGCGCCTTGGAGACACAGTTCGAGAACCTGGTTCAGGGGAACCAGACCGTAGAGGAGTACGTCGGTGAGTTTTGCCGGTTGAGCAGATTCGTGGAGGGCCTTAGCGAGGCAGCGAAGGCGAGGAGGTTCAGGAAAGGCTTGGTCAAGGAAGTCAAGTCCTTGACCAAGAGTGAGAGGAGTGCCACCTTTGAGGATATTCTAGCAGGAGCGATGGCAGCTGAGGATGATCTTGAGCTGAAGCTCAAGAGGGCCGCGACACACAGGGAGCAGGCAGCAGTGGAGGTCAGGCCAAGAGGCCTCACTATCAGCAGCAGCAGAGGCAGCCACAGCAGTATCAGCAGCCGAGGCAGCAGCAGCAGGCCCCGAGACAGCAGACTTCCAGTTGTCCCTACTGTAAGAAATCGGGACATGGATGGGGAGAGTGCAGGAAGAGGTTGGGCTCGTGCCTACTATGTGGGGCAGCAGACCACCAGCTGAGGGAGTGTTTCCAGTTCATAGGCAGAGTAGCACAGGGAGCAGCACCAGGAGCAGGAGCCAAGGCTCCGGTAGGACAGCAGCAGAGAGGACCATTACAGCCACAGCATCAGAGATTTATGCAGTTTTAGCAGCAGGCTGGAAGAGGTCAGCAGGGGCGTGCTTACGCCATGACAGTTGAGGATGCTCAGGCAGTTGGCGATGTGCTTGCAGGTTCTGTTCTTCTAAATTCCATTCCCACCTTGCTTCATTATATCTATCTTGAAATCCAATTCCATTTGCTCCTACCTGTTCTTTATCAGTGATCAGTTTTGACCTGTTAGTTCTTTTGATTTTGTCGATTGTTGTTGTTTCTTCATCTCTTACTTAGGAGTAGGAGTAGGAGTAGGAGTAGTTTAGTTGTTAATATAATTCTTGACTAAACTCTTTTGTCAAGAATTTTTCTCTTAAATAAATTAGTGTATATATGTTATGCCTTTTTGATAGAGTATCTCTGACCATAGAATGGTAACCCTTTTAGCCCTGTGATTTATTGTTTCCTTATCTTCCTAGTCTATACCTATGACCAGGACTGTCCCACCTAACATGTCCTTTATACTACTATTTCATCACGATTTTTTGGTTCAATTAGGCCATAGGCCTTCCCACTCTGAATTATGATCATCGTAGACACATTACCGTGACTTTTAAATTTGGAGCACAAGACTAGTTGTTTTCTCAAAACTGACTTCACATACCAGACCTAGACATGACATACTACACCCATGACCTTAGTGTCCCACTCAGGCATACCATTGTGTGCTTTATTTGCTTAGTACGATTTTCCTGACCCGAGACTCCATCCTGATTTACCCCATGGAGTTACTTTTGGCTTCGATTTGAATTCAGGACACCTTATGACCTGAAACTGCCAGCCAATTTTTGGACATGACCCAGTATAGGTCTACTACCCATATTTTGCTTGTTGACCTTATATGTTGCCTAGGTAGTGGCTTCGTCCTTGATTATTGGAGGTTGACCTAGAAGGAGTACGACCATCTAAATTTCGAGGACGAAATTATTTTAAGGTGGGTAGACTTGTAACACCCTATTTCTGAAAATTAGGGATTTTTGAAAAATTATTATTTTTATTATTTATTAGTGGTATTTTAGTCATGGTATGATTTTCTGGTGATTTTAGTTAAGTTAAACCAATTCTAAAGTCATGCTAAGTCATGACTTATGACTTTGTGACTTTGTTAGTAAACCTTAGTGTAAACCCTAGTTTCTCTAACCTAGAAGTTGCCATGACCATGAGAACTTGACCATAGGCTTAGAATATCATTTTAGTGATTTTTAGCCTAAGGGGTATTTTGGTAATTTTCTAGGAATTAAGTAGGATTAGTGAGATTTTACTATTCATGGACTTTTGATTAGTGACTTGATAATCCCTAACCTAGTTACCCTAATCTAGAGGTTAGTTCCTAACCTAGAATGACTAGGGATTAGATATTATCATTGGGTCAAAGCTATACAAATATCTAGATATTTACTTATTGATATTTTGCTTGATTTATGCAAAATATCTTAAAACCTTTACCAAAGTCCTTGCCTTAACCTAGAAGCAAGCTTTGAACCCCCCCTGCCTTGTGGCCGGCCAAGACACCCCCTTGCCACCCCCATTCCTACAAAACTAACACTTAGAATTATTTCCAAGTTTCATGACAAAACAAAACCAAGAAAAACCTAGAAATCCCATTCCTTCAAACCTCCACAACTTGGCCATTTTTGATCCAAATCACCTCTAGTTTTCTCCATTAAGTCACCTACAATCTAAGGGAGCCTAGGGAAGTGAGCTACTCAAGTTTCACCAAGGAAGGACAAGTTGAGGCTATTGGATGTACATCCTCATTTAGTGGAAACTCAAGACTTTGCACACATAGAGGTAAATATATCTAAACCTAGTTAATATACTGTTTTTTCTTCATTATTGCATGCATATAGTTATAATATAGCTGTGGGTAAGGTTTGGTAAAATCTAGGAATTGTTTGGTGTCGTATCGGACACGTATCCTATTGTCAACACATTGAAATTTAGTGTAAATTACACACTGTCTTAGTATAAATTTACTCACTGTTTTCTAAATCTTTTTGAACCAAAACCTAGCCTAGCTAACCCTAACCCTAACCCTGTGTCACTGAGCACGTATTGGTTTGTGTCGTGTCCAAAATTGGACACAACAGCTCTCAGTTTACACTGCTTAGACACTGCACAGTGCACATGAAATGTGCCCTGCTACCACAGTGTCCAAATACACTCTACACGCCACTTGGACATGTCAAACTTGACACACGACACGGGGCAATGACTGACAGGTCATCCCCAAAGTTTGGGATGACCTCGTGTCGTGTCGGACACGAAATCATCCCCGCTAGGGTCGTTCAGTGCACAGTGTACACACACAGACACTCGACTTTGAGCGTGTCGTGTCTACTCTACACGACACGTGGACACTTCATACTGACACGAGCACGTAGCCCTATACGTGGCGTACACGTGGACACGAGCACGTGGTGCTTCGTGTCCTATGTCGCGTGTACGATGCGTGTAACCGCGTGCACGACGCGGTCTGAACGTATGTGAAACCCCTTCTGATACGCACCTAGAACTCGGACACGACACGGTTTGGATACGTGTCAGGGTGTCTAAACCCTAGCCCTAGACCTAGTCGACACGTGTGTACAACCACGAGAAGTGTCGTGTCTCGTGGTGTGTCCACGAGCTCGTGGAACGTGTGCACGACACAGTAGGTGTCTGTGTATATAGGATTTACCCGATTGGGTTTATATTAGTGTGGACACGTTGTGTCGTGTCGTGACCATGTTTCAGGCACCCTAGACACTAGAGGACACTAGGGGCTAGTATTACCAACCTAGGGATTCGAGCCATAGCTCGGTTTCGTGTGAGTTTTTGGGTTTACCTACTTTCAAATGAACAGTTCCAGTTTCCAGATTTTGTATTGTTTCCAGTTTTCTAAAAACGAAATTCAAATCTATTTTTGATATAAATTATACATGTATTTATATGTTTTTAGTATATAATTATGTAGTACATATGTATGTGTGAGTGTGGGTGAGATTTGGGGTTAAATGGTTGTATATTTAGGTAGTTGTATGTATATACATATGTATGTATATATGTAGGCTCTGTGTGTGTGTGTGTTTGGGGCTGGATTTTGGTTCCAGTAATCCTGGAACCCCCCCCCCCCCCCCTTGCTATGCAGTGACTCTTCTCTCCCTCTCTCACTGTCTCTCTCTCATTCTCAGTCTCTCATTCTGTCTCTCTCTTTCCCTTTGTCTCTCTCTCTATATATATAGTAATATATATAAGTTATATATATAAATATGTATATATATATATATATATATATATTGATATATATATATATATATTGTATTAGATTATACATGGTATTATGTATATATATATGTGAGTGTGGGTTGTATTATATAGAGTATTACATATTGGTATTGGGTAGTAGATAGATAGTGTATGTCTATATATATAGATATATATATATATAGTATGACTTCTAGTATAGGTTTATATAGAAACCTAAACACTAGCCTATGGCCAAGATTATTAGCCTATGGTTTGGGGCTAACCCTAATGGACTAAAACCCAACTTGTTGACCCTTGTTGACTAAGGGTTGACCAAAGTCAACCTTAGGTCAAGGTTGACCTAGTTAACCTAAAAATGACTAGTTTAACTAGTCTGACCTAATTACCTTATTGACTAGTCCTTATTTGACCTAATTACCTTACTGACTGGTCTTTGTTTGACCCAAAACCTTAGTTGGTCTAAGTTTGACCTAGACTTGACCCAGATTGATCATGTTGACTAGTATTTGGCTAGTTTGATTAGAATATTGACCAAGAGTTGACTTTAACCTAGATTTGACTAACCTTGACTTGTTTGACCTTGTTTGACTCTATTTGACTTAGTATGACTTCCTGTGACCTAGTTTGACTATTAGAGTTGACCCAGAGTTAACTTTTGACCAGATTGACCTAGAATCATGTAGTATGCATTGTATACTTTATTTTTACCATTGTGGATACATTGTGACTTGTATTGCTCTGATTAGGAGCCATACACCTCTCCTCAGACAATATATATTCTTCAGACATTCAGTTATCAGGCGAGTACATTCTCTGACCGTTTCATATTTGCCAGGATTTATATTCTTACTCTAGATTACTTTACTTGATGCAGACACGATTGTTATCACGGATTGGTACTATATGGATCTTTTCATGAGATGTTATCCCCTTCGGGAGCATCAGATACAGCATGTTTGTGCTTTTCACTATCATCATGTATCTCTATGCTTTCATAGATTCACGAATCGCTTGTGACTCATGTACTCTCATGATTCACAGAGCCTCTCATGAATCTCCTATTTATGGGCTTACCACGAATCTTAACATAACCTGAATGGATCCTTGTGTATTGATTAGGGATGGGGGAGTGGAAATAGTCATGTGGATATTACCCCAGTAGCTGTAGTCATGAATCACTTCTAGCTGTAATCATGAATCTCCTATGCCATTTCACATGTCTATATTTTACTCTGACTCACTAGACACTGCTAGTTCTCTATATACAGTAGATATTTCCTTTACAGCTATCTCTTTTGCTACATGTATCTTCCTTCAGCAGTTTCTGTATTTTACTCTATTGCATGCTTTATATCTCCTATCATTCTATGCACTGCGTGAGATATATTGTGCTCGTTCCCGTCCTGATTGGACCTGTTGAAAATATTACAGAGTATGAGGAGGAGGCCCTGGTGTCTACCTATTATGGAGCAGGACTAGATGATACTTATGTTGTGGACCCTCAGCAGGATCCACCTGCAGCTGAGGATGTTGTTCCAGTAGTCTAGACCAGTTTAGCCTAGACAGTCTTTTCTATATTTACTTTTGTCTCACATCTGAGTTGTATTTTGAGATGTTAAGTTATGTATAGACTCTTAGTCTTGTATTATGAGTTGACATTCTGGATGTTATGTATCTTAGACACTTAGTCTTATTTCATCTATGCTATGGTTCTCTTTGAGTTACTATCTATCTTCTGTCTTTCGTTCTTCTACCCTAGATGTGATTGAGATGTATATTGTTATGTCACCTCCATTCGGAGAGTATAAACTGTACAGGTACTTGGGTATTGTTAGATGATTGACCTAGGACAGCGTTCTACCGCCGACACTGCGGCGTAGGCTGGGCGTTTTTACGTTCTCGTACCCTAACAGTGGGTGCGGGTCGTGACAAGTTAAAGTAAGGAATCACAAACCTCATTTGAAAAATAAGATCAAATCAAATGTTTGTCAAACTAGTTTTAGAGAACAAGACATACGTATATAAAATAGAATATAAATCACATCAAGACAATTCATACATCTTGTTTTTGGAAACTAGCATATCATATATAGATTGAAACGAAAAATAATAGCTAGAAGAGTGAATGTGAACGTAGATTATATAGCTTAACAATATATCATAACTAAGCAATCTACATAACTAATTAAGATTAATGAGGTAAGTCATTAACAAGATAAAAGTGCTCATTAAATCTTAAGTCACAAACACTAAAGATACTTGCTTAAGCATAGAGTTCACAATTAAGGGCATACATTTTGAATAATCAAAATAATTTATAGACTCTTTACTAAGCAATGATAAGAGCAAGAAGATAGCAAAAAAAATGAACTAACTCTTATCAAAATATGGCTGAAAAGATATTCATAAAAATAATAAAATAAATATATTTGCCAAGTATTGAGATTGGTCCAGGATAATAAAATAATAGATCGATCTAGAGAATGCAAAATATTATAGCCATTATGACATAAGTGTATTCACTAGAAATAGAAAATCTCAACATAAAAGCTCAAACCATAGTAGCTAAAGTCATGAGAAATATGATGTAACAATTACATGTATTCTCATGTGCTACAAAAATATCATTGGACAATAATAATTTTAAGAAAGCATAGTATCCAAGGAATGAGCAATGAAAGATTATTAAGATCAAGAAAGCTAAATGTGCTAAAGATATCAAGAAGTACATTTTTCAAAGAGCTTTTATAGTGCACCATAGTAAATTATAAAGATACAAACTAGAAAATGTGCACTAATTAATGAGGTAAATTTAACATGCAAGGTAAAGCACAAAACTATGTGATCCTTAATAGAACATCCATAATTAGTCTTGTGCAAGACATAAACAAATATTTTCTCTCACCATCCCAACTTAAAAATATAAAAAAATAAATATCAAAAGCTAGGAATCTTTTATATATATATGAAACTATATATATCACAAATGGGCATACATGGAAAGATCAAAAATAAATTAAACAAAAAACATGTATCCATAATGTCAACCAAAAAGCCAAGAAGATATCATCAAAATAAAGCTTTACGGAAGAAGCTAATTGATTCAAGAAGAGATACACAAATTTGATCAAAAGAATCAATAGCTAAAGTATGAGGTAATCACAAGTTTGAAAGTAACAAGTATGAATAAATACTTTTCAAATAAATACAGAACTTGAGTTTAACTCATATGCCCACATAAAAGTATTTATACAAAAATAGATATCAATATAAGAAATACATGAACTACATGTAAATAGAAATTTAATAAATATAGTCATGTATCCTTATTGAATATTAAAAAACATCACAAATTCAAAAACATATATAAATAAATTTTATTAGGCAAAGAGATAATTGATTCTCAAGAAGATAATCAAAATAAAATATGAGAATCAATAATGAATATTATGCAAGCACAAGATTAAAGAAAAGTATAAGTATATACTTGTCAAGTAATAAGAAGCTTGTGCTAAACACATATATTCACAAATACCGATTTAAAGTAAATATGACACATTAAAGAAAAATCGGTAAGCAGTAACTATCTCAAAAACTTTAAAAATGGAGAGTTAAAATCATATTAACTCAAATCAAAACCAAGCTCCTATCGACTAGAGTGATATGCATGATTTATAAATAAATACTAAGAAACGAGCATGCATATATAAATGTGTCACACTAATAAAAAATAAGTGATAAACTACATAGTGTGAACTAATCATTTAAGCTAAGTAACTAGTCATGCTAGATAATAGAAATAACAAAAAAAATGGCTAAGCATGCTAGTATCATATCTCTTATTGATTTAGATAATAAGCAACTAAAATATATCAATGAGAGCTAGTAGCAAGTTGTCAAAGGAAACATGCTAGATTCTACAAATATAAACTATTTAAATAGAATCGTTTAGCATGTTACCAAAGTGGCCCTAGTGGCCACACTTGTGTTGGCGCAAATGCTTGAAAGATAACCTTTGAGCTTTGTAACCACCAACACGCTCCTCGATGCTATATTCCGATACAAGAAACTTTACCTACAACATTAGATGAAGACTTTGGTATCCAAATAAACTTGGATCCACATTTATTAGTTTAGGGACCCATATAGCACTTACTTTAACATTGGTAGTAAAGGTCCTACGAATAGGGCATGTAAAGCTTATGTGTCCAATATGAGAGCAATAAAAGCACCTAATGCTAGTGTGTGCACATGTATCAGAATGAGCATAGTTATGAACATGTGACATACTAGAATGATGAATATCTCTAGAGTGAGCATGAGAAGATTTGGTTTTAAGAATATTATGTTCTAATAACAAATCATCATGCATGCAAGTAAGAGAATCAAATTTAGCATTTAAAATATCATTCTCTTTTTCAAATAAAGCAATTCTAGAGATAAAAGCATCATTTTGTTTCTTTAAATCATCAATAGAAGAATCATGCAAGTAAGAAAACTCATGTGATTGAGTCTTGAGATCTTCTATTGATGAGGAAAGAGATTTAATTTTCAAAAGTAAAGCCTCATTCAAACTTTTTAAAGAAACACAAGATAAGTTTTGATAATCAAGTCTAGATAATAAATTATTGTTTTCATTTCTCAAAAACTCATTTGCTTCTTCTAAATGAATAACCTATTCAGAAAGTTCTTCATTTGTAGAATGAAGGTTGTCAAGAATCTCTAAGGATTGTTTAGCCATGGCTTTCCACTTAGAGCATTTCTTACATTTAGAAGAAACATGATTATCTATGCTACTAGAAGTAAAACCCTCTTTATCGGAAGAGTAGGAGGAATACGATGCCATAGAAAAATAAAAAGAATCTACTCTAAGGATGTTAAGCCTAACAATAGAGTCCTTGCTCTGATACCAATTGTAGGAACCCTAGAGGGGGGTGAATAGGGTCAAGCTAACTCATCAAGCACTTAGCACAAGCTAATGGGCAATTTAAAAATATAAGTGCAAGAGAAGAAGCAAAACAATACCGACACCCGATGTATCCTGGTATCCTCCTAAGGGACACTCCAGTCCTGGAACTCTCTCCGGATTTAATCCACTATTTGAGTAAATAGTTACACACGAGTTTAGATCCGAAAAACTCATCAACTTCAATACGAGTTTGGATCCAAAGAACTCACCAACTTCTTACACGAGAGCTTTAGTCCGAAGGCCTCTCCGACTTCAACCGAGAGTTTGGATACGAAGACTCTCCAACTTCAACCGAGAGTTTGGATTCGAAGACTCTCCAACTTCAACCTTTCACTATAGGTTTTGATCTCCTTGTACAACAAGATGAAGATCTTACTTTTTAACTCAATAACTCTAACACAATTTGTGGATGGCAAATGAAAGCTTTGTAGAGTTGTTTGTGGATAGGCTTTGGTGGTTTAGAAATTTTTTAGGCTCAAAGCATCAACCTTGAATGAAAGAATTCAAGGCTATTTATAACCAAAGTATTGAAAAGAGCTCAAAGACAACTTTTCAGTCAGCGAATGGCATACCGTCGAAATGAATCGGTGTACCGTCGGTATACCGGTCTGGAATGCAACGGCTAGAAATATAGCCGTTGGGATCATTAAATGCTCAAAATTCGACCGTTGGATTTCCAACGTTACTGAATCGGTATACCGTCGGTACAGAACGTTATTCCGTCGGTATGCTGATTTTATAGACAAAAACTTTATGTGAAAAAAAATCGGTATACCTTCGTTATGCCGATTTTCATACGAAAATGATCCTGGACTAATTTCTACCCTAGCTTTCGATTTTGCCATCCATATCTTGTGTTTACAATTATTTCTAAGACTCATTACAGACTCCAGATATACTGTAGCATGTACAGGCTTCTTCAGAGTCTTGAAATGATGATGGCATGGCATGGCTTCTTTCCTTGATAGATGTTGGCTTCTTCCTTGTCGTCAGCTGTCCAAAGATATCCAGTTTGTGAAAACTGAATTACCTTTCGGGGGCTTCGCCCCCGAACCTCCGACGAGGGGCGCTGCCCCCTTGACCCCCGTCCGCAGACCGGGCAGCGGAACCCTCGAGTGTGTAGCTCCGGAGATGTCGTCGGGTGGTTCAGAGAAATCTTGTGGGATCTGTCGTCTTTGGCCCACCATAATTTTTTCATTGCATATGTCCACATTGATCTTGCTTATTACTTTTCTGCATGTATATATTAGACGAACAAAGTAATATACATGTAGCAAATATGATAAAATAAAGCACAGTAGGACAATGTTAAGTTTAAGTATAAGCGCTATAGTGATAGCATAAATATTAGTGATATCATAATGTTAAACTTAATTGAATAACCATAATCAAAACATAGTTTTGATTTTGGTAACTCAATTAAATTTAAGATATATAATAAAAACTCATATCACTAATAAGTAAAATAATAAGCACATATCACCAAAGGTATAAGTATAAGTAGAAATGCTATATTGATAGTATGAAGATTAGTGATAATGAAATGCTAAACTTAACAGATTAACTATATTCAAAAATATGATACAATCATTGGGCCAACACACAGGCTATCCAAGTACATTGACCATGCAATGCACAAAAGCAAGCAAGTTACCATTCCAACCAATCTTACGTTCTTAATATATTTCATCTTAACGCAATATATCTCAAGTTCTAACGGCACTATGTCTCAATACATTCATAGTGATGCACGATGTCCCAATACGTACATCTACTCAACCGACGGTTCTCAAGTTATTCGCATAATAGCAGCTCTGCGACAATTGTACCATAACTGCATACTTTGATGCACGAAGTATACCCTTCAATGTTTCGACAGTTTCGTAGCATTGCACCACAACTTGTTCAATTCGTTTATTAAACCAACGCATAGTTTTCGTGCACGAATGCACGCTCAGCACCATATTTTCAATGTTCTAGGCCTAGTGTTTAATATTTTCTAAGTCATACATTTGATGAACGTCTCAATATTTGCATTTTAATGTTCTACCATTAATGTCCTATCGCGATCCGTGCACTTGATGCACGTTGCCTCAGTTGTTGATTGTTCAATGTTCTATCTTAATGTTTGACACACACTAAGACCTTTACTCGCCCAAGCCACGCTCTCTAGTTTGATAGCAACACTCGCATAAAAGGATACATTTTATTAGGCATGAAGGAGTAGGGGAGAAAGCTCTGAACCCGCCCACCTTAAGGCGATATGCCTTCTCGTTTCGTCGAGTCGATGCGGCTCAATTTTGTAACTCCTTTGCCCAGCCAACTCTTCTGACCTAGCCATTCCGTTTAGCTACTCGACTAAATCGGCCTACCGTGCCCATGCTTCAGTTCGTTGCGAGACGATATTTTGGTTCTGTGGACACCATTGCGAATAAGGCAAAATGTTGACGTCTTATAATTCAACGTAAAGGCGTAGCCTACACATGAAATCAACTAAAATTAGTAATTGTTCAAATCAGACTTATACTTTGCATCAATTCAATTTATTGGGTCTTCGAACCGACTCAAAGCTTTCTCTTTTTGGCCAACGTAACCCTTGCATTGATTCAACTCGATGCATTATTCGGGTCAACGCAACTCTTTGAGTCAATGACTCATCGTAATGCATAGTACGGTGTGGGGCATTATATAATATACCACTCAGAACAAGATTCGTCCTCGAACTGAATCCAACTCTCAATCCATATGTTTCTCTTGACCGTTCAAATTTTTGATCCATGTGATCTACACATCATCGATTCGCTATCGTGGTTCCGTCTCTAGCATTCGTATGATTTCTTTAACACTTCTCGATCCTCCCTGCAGTTTCGATTGAATTCGATTTACAATCGAGTTTGGATCATGCACATATTTTAGACGTTCCACCAATATATGCATTTCAGTCAAGCACAATGGTAGAGAATTCGAGCAAAGCTAACAGGTTCAACTTAAATCCTCAAACACAAGCCATTTTGTACTCGACTTGCCCAGATCTTAGCATTCGTTCCCAAAATCCTTCTTATATGCATAATTCCATAACACGTGATCATTTCCCAAGCACCTTTGCATACGACATGATTCAAAATCGTAAATTTGATTCCATAAGTTTCTCATCGACCATCTAACGCATGCGTTGTATCAAGTCGTTGGGCATCCGATCGCAACAATTCTCTGCAGCGCCTACTCGTTCGTCCATTTTCTATCCCTCGCGCGACTCAAATCTTTCATCCAACTATTCTTGAATTTGTCTCAATGACATGGACTAAGTCCAACATGCCCAAATTTTCTTCGCCTACAATTCGTACCAAACTTCGCACGCAACTAAACCGATATAATTCACTTTCTCGAAACTATCTACGCATCGCGTCTGGAACCACCTCCGCTAGGTGCTCACCCAGACACCGTGCTATCACGACTCAAGAGGTCAACTTGCATCGTCGATGCTTAAAGGCAACAATCACTTCGACACAAGGTCACTTGCGATACATCTTATGTTACGTCCTCTTATTGAGAGCGAAAGTTCCAAATCAATTTTCTAATCCAGTTCTGACTTGTTTGCTTCACAATTCTTCGACCATGTGCTAACACACATAACTTAATCGTTATGTGAATCTGATCTATGACACATTCCTAGGGTCGTTCCCTTATTTTCGCTTTCGTACACAATATGATTCTCGTAATCGCCTATCCACATCGATATGTCAAGTACGTTCATCAACATCTATCCGAGACTAGCAAACTATTCGAATACTTATTCGATCAATAATCAAAATATATCTCTATCAATCCAGCCCAAGGCTGTTCCATCAAATCTCGTAATACATATTCGATTGTCTAGACTTATCCTCAACATGCACTGCATTATCATTTATCCTTGAGGCAATTTCTCATGCGACTTCGTTGGGTCATCATATGGGACTTCATTTTTACTTGATTTGGCGGTTAAGCCTTCTAGGATCAGCTGTACCGAAACTACGCTCGATAATTGTAGGTCATCAACGAGGGACAGTTAGTACAAGCCATGTTATATTCTATCTCGGTGCCAAATCAATTTTCGATAATTTCTGTGGGACTTAACGCAACCTGACATAATCCTTCAATCCACAATGTCTTATCCTATCCGTGCAACTGATACGTCGCTACCATCCAAATACTCATGCACTACCATTAACAATATCGCTAACCATGCAATATTTGTTCGCCTCGAGTACGAGTCTATTTATCCAAGATTATTATTCGACATACTCTATGCTTATTGCAACAATCCTCAATTCACCTTCGCATCAAACTATAAGTCAAAAGTTCAATTGTCATGTCTTAATCTTTCGCATGTTTGATTATCCCCACTGGGCATGAATCACCATGCCAGCACTCCCGCGGAATGATCGTCCTAATCCGACGTGATGCATGTGCGGGACTGGAGTTACACTCGCACAAGACAAGAACATCAACGTTGTGGTTGTCATCGAAATAATCAAGACATTTTCATTTTCATCCATAATATATCAATCCATTCTCAGATTTCTCGACGCATTTCAACAACTTCAAGTATGTTTACTTACAATCACCTTGCATAACCCGTTTTACGTTTTAGACAAGTACTATCTTCCTTTCACATGAATTCCAATTCATTGTAACCACTATTATCATCCGAACTGACATCAACTTAACTTGCATCCTATTCATCCAACAATAATGTGTAACATAATTTTCATTCATTTGATCAGAGTATCTCCGAGTTATTTTACATCGTCTCTGATAGCCTCAATACCATCGTCGATGTGCATAACCTGAACATCTTCCTTTCTTATAACTCCAATTCGTTGCAATCACTGTTAATATTCGAACTTAAATATGAATCAAGTCTCACAAGCATCACGATACATCTCATTGTAGCTAACTATCATCATCGAGTGACACAATTTTCAATTCTTTATATCCATTCTCGTATTCACAAATCGTACTTCCAAATTATGCTACCGACTCTTTGTGCTAACTCAAATTCGTTCGCATGACTCTTCGCATCTAACCGACTTGTTCCAAACAAGTCTTCGTACTAACTCAACTCAATTTCGCCTGAGTTAACTATTTTCTCAACGCAAAATTCCTTCGCTATTCTCAACCTATCGTTCTCTCAATGAATTCTCGTTCGATTCATTATCCAACAATACGAGTCCGCACCTAATCGTTCAAACTCAATTTATCGAAGCATATTTGCATCGATTCCTATCGAACCATTCCCGCTCAAGTCTTGACACTATCCTATCCATTGCGGACAAACTTATTATGATCGACACAATCGTCTCGATGCAATCTATCGTAAGTCACCAAATAGTTTGACATAGCTATCGTTAAGTGGTATTACATATACCACTCAGAATTCGAGCCTACAACCATCGACATAATACTCTGATGCACTGATCGCATATGTGGTATGGCATATATCACTCAGAAATTAAGTCATTTCTCTCATAACGTACTAACCATTTCTTCCGACATATATTTCGATTTAACCGTGTCTCGGTGATCATACCGATCACACACGCAACAATCGCTTATTCAAAGCTTAACTCAATATTCGGCCAATATACACGTTCGCCTACTCGAAACTCGACACAACTCAACCAACTTATATGTTCGTCTACTCAATTTTGACTTAGCAACTAACTCAACTCGCAACTATCGCTACGCGATTTCTCAATCCCAATCGTTGCAGCTCGTGCAACGATTCATTCTCAATACTCAAAGCCATTACTCGAATCCGTTCAACACGTTCGAGGTCCATTTGCATGGCCATACTCAACGTAACATATTGTAGCTCAACTTGTTGTACTGATGTAACACCATCGCACAACTCGTTACACTTAATGCAACCAACAATTTGCAGCATTACTTAACAACATCTCATAGATTTCCAAACATAGCAACCAAGACATACGCAAGTATTTAGACTTATTGTATGGAACATGCAATATAGCATCGAGCAGATCCATGAGCCATGCGGTTGCGGAAACAACGTAGGACCAACTAAATTTGATAGCAAAAGCAACTCAAGGTCAAAGAGATTCATTTACGATCCAAAGGATGGAATCGCTCTGATACCAATTTGTCATGCCCCGACCTAGAAATCACCTGAGTCAATCGTTCTCGATGGGGCGTGATGTCGCACGAGCTGGAGTTACATTTGTGCAAGGCATAATGACAGATTCGCATAAGTTTATCTCAAATTGATAGCAGTCGCAGCGGAAGGAAACATAGTATATAATAAGAATCTTTTTTATTGATAAGTGAATTGAAGGTTACAAAAGCTTTCAAGAGCCCAAATGAAAATGCCAATAGGCTTACAACGCTTATGATCTCTCTAGCTCACAAAGGATCTCGTTCCATACATCATATCTTCTATAGCACATCCAAACACTCAGTCGAACATCTTTTTGATGCATCCTAGTGCGGTCGTACGCCTCGAAATGCTAAGGGACTTCATGTCTCGGTGCGTCCAAGCGATGCTCTGCCATGAGCAGACCATATCCTGAGCCTGCAAGCAATCTAGTGGGAGATCAGTACTTTTTGTCCTCAATGTACCGATCAAGACCAACTCGCCTAAACCAATACTAAGTAAATTTAGTGAAGCATGCATCTTTATTTAGTGATCTTTATATTATTGCCATAGGATCAGTTTCAAGGCAAGATTTTTAGTAAAGCATGTTATCGATAGCAACTGAGTCATATATGTGTCCAGTATCGTGTCCCTGCAACAGATATGGTTTTATATAATGAATATAAGCATAGTGATCATGCACGTTTTCATCTCCTTCCGTCAAGCCTACAATCGATGGCAATTCACCTAATCAACCAACAAACTTAGCACAATCATAAGGGTGGCAGGCTCTACGCCTGCACCCAATTCTAATCTCAGCCCACCGGTCCTATCTATATGAAGGTCACGACGTTCCGCGCCGTAATGGACTGGTATCTCAACGTGTAAGCCGGTGATCATACCATGTACGGTTGCTAGCCGTTCCTGAAGGATCCCAAACATACTAGTATTATGGCATATCACATCAATGGCAGGTCGTAAACCATCCTAATGAAGTGCACCATGAATACCAAACATAATTCCTTCCTAGGCCGAACGGTTCTGGTGCCCCGGTCGTAACCGTTCGAGGGAGCAGCACCTGTGCACAGGCTATCCAAGTCTATTGACCATACAACACGCAAAAGCAAGCAAGTTATCATTCCAACCAATCTCAAGTTCTTAATATATTTTATCTCAACGCAATCTATCTTAAGTTCCAACGGCACTATGCCTCAATACATCCATTATTGATGTACGATGCCCCAAACGTACATTTACTCAATCGACGATTCTCAAGTTATTTGCATAATAGCAGTTTCATGATAATTGTGTCATAACTACATACTTCGATGCACGAAGTATCCCTTCAATGTTTCGACAATTCTGTGGCGTTGCACCACAAATTGTCTAATTCGCTTATTAAACCAACGTATAGTTTTTGTGCATGCATGCATGCTCAATACCATATTTTTAATGTTCTAGGCCTAGTGTTCAATGTTTTCTAAGTCAAACATTTGATGAACGTCTCGATATTTGCCTTTCAATGTTCTACCATCAATATCTTATCGCGATCCGTGCACTTGATGCACATCACCTCAGTTGTTGATTGTTCAATGTTCAATGTTTTATCTTAATGTTCGACACACACTAAGATCTTTACTCGCCCAAGCCATGCTCGCTAATTAGATAGCAACACTCGCATACAAGGATACATTTTATTAAGCATGAAGGAGTAGGGGAGAAGGTTTGAACCTGCCCACCTTAAGCCGATATGCCTTGTCATTTTGCCGAGTCGATGCAGCTTGATTTCATAACTCTGTTGCACGGCCAACTCTTTTGACTTAGCCATTCCGTTGAGCTACTCAACTGATTCGGTCTACCGTATCCATGCCTCAGTTCGTTGCGAGGCGATATTTTGGTTTTACAGACACTGCTGCGAATAAGACAAAATGTCGACCTCATATAATTCAGCGTAGCCTGCACACAAAATCAACTAAAATCAGTAATTGTTCAAAACGAACTTATACTTTGCATCGATTCGATTTATTGGGTCTTCGAACCGACTCAAAACTTTTTCTTTTTGGCCCACTGTCCGTTAACTATGCAAAAGATATGGATTGTCAAAATTTGGTTGAATAAACACAAAGAAGAGTAGAGAGCTGGCAGGCACATTGCTTGTCGTTTGGGGGGCGTATTGAAATGGTGCGATCAGTTATCATGCCTTTAGCACGGTTCTGGCTACAATCCATCATGCTTTCGTTAGCTACCATACAGAAAATAGAATGAATATGTGCTGATTTCATATGGCGGGGTGGACTACATAATGTTGGATGGGATCAACTGTGCAGGCTGAAACATGAGGGTGGGGTGGGATTACAGTCCCTTCAAATTCTTCGAAAAGTGTCGGGCATGAAGCTTACATGGAGATTCATCCAAGGTACTTCAATGTGGGCCGAATGGACTGCCAATAGATACTTAAAAGGGGATTGTTTCTGGACGTACAATTATAACAACTATGTGTCCATATCTTTTAAACAACTGCTTCGCAATCATACTTCTATTGCGAATGTCATGCAGCGCGTTTTTCGAGACGGTCGGGATAATGATCTGTGGCGTGACCCATGTATCGAGCATCGGAGTTTATGGGAGCGAACAGGGTAGCTTCTGGCTCATGAGGCGAGTAAGGGATTGGGCACTCATCTTATTATACTAAATGGAGTTTGGCGGCCGGAAGATTATACACATACATCAGGTTTGGCTGACCTTATTAAAAAGTCAACTATAGACTTGCAAGCGCCTAAGGATCATTTGGATTGGCAGCCTAAAGCTGGGGGAGGCAGTAATGGAGAGTTCAGAGCCGAGGAATGTTATGAGCTGTTGCGGAATATACATCCTCGAATGGACAACTATGAGTTCGTATGGCAAAAAGAGCTGGCTCATAAAATGCAGTTGTGCATGTATCGAGTATTGCTTGGTCGTCTACTCACCAGAGACAGGCTTATTCGGTTTGGAATCCCATGCTCCTCGCCGCGCTGTGTGCGCTCTATCCTAATGCTAACGAGTCCATCCGATACTTATTTTTTGGGTGTGAGGTGGCGTCGTATCTATGGCAAGGCCAATGCCGCAAACTGGGATGGGATGCAGACACTAAGGATATGATGAGATCATTGTCCGCCTACGGGTTGCTAGTAACAAGGGAACAAGGTGGTTCAATAAGGCGCGTATTCGTCTGGCTGCGACTGTATGGCATATCTGGAGGAAATGAAACAGGAGTATATTTGAAGGCATTACTACTCCTGCAGTTGGGATATTAAACAACATTGAATTTGATGTAAAGTTGATGAGTCCTCCATAAGGCTCTCTATCAGTTTGTAAGATAGCCGACTTCTTTTGAATAAAATTTACCATATATATATATATATATATATATATATATATATATATATATATATATATATATATATATATATATATATATATATGAGGTGTCCTTCCTAAGGGTAGGAGACCAACTCCCTAGAGGGGATTCGAACCCGCGCCTTCTGCACCGGAGTCCCCCGTTGTAAACATCAGGCTACAATTTCACGGACTAATCATCAATATCGAATAACGAATTTAACACTTAGCGTATCAATTTGTTACCTTAACGAAAAACCACATATAACAAAATTATTCACTAAATAGATGTGAATGAGTACAAACTTGCATTAATCTTAATAATCTGTCTTTAGAAGATTATGGACTAAAAAATTTAGAAATTACAAGTTTTTTAAGATGATCTAATGATCTATATATGGAGGCTGTTTGTAGATTTTCCTAACCATGAATTAGACAAAAGTATATTCCTATTAGGAGTCTCTAAAGTACACATAAACTTTGGTCACAAATTTATTAGGATTAGAAAGCAATGTGTATTAACCTAACCATAATTAAGATCTAATGCATTCCAACACTAGAGGGAATCCAAATGCTCAATTACGAGGGGACGGACCACTAGTAGTTGGGACTACGATGTTGAGAGAAACTAGCGCATTATTCTCGTTATGTTTGGCATTGCCATCCTGCATTACATCTGATGTTTTTAAAAATCGGATCGAATATCGACCAGAAAAAACATAGGATCTGATTAAATCGGTTCAACGAGTGCATTAACTTAAATATTTTGTTTTATTAAGTATTATTAATGAAAACAGTGGACAATTTACCATTAGTCCATAAAAATACAAGACAACACTTTGTGAGGACGATTGCTTGTCTTGTGCGGAAAATTAACAGAAGCCCAGGAAAATTATTTTGAAATTTAGACTTAAACAAAAACAGTCCAAATAACCAACAAAATTAGTCTCTTAATCCGTATGCCGAACCCGCACCAAGATCCATTTTCTTGACCCAACTCCGATTCTCCATTGCCGACCGCGACTAAATTTTAAAGAAAACATACGTGACAAATAGAGAGAGGATCCCACACAACCGCAAGCAGCACATAGCAGACTACTACGGTGACGTAATGGCCTCCCACTGGAGACGGATGGAGTTCAGTGCTAGCAGAGGAGCTTGGTCTAATAAAGAGAGCCACGTCAGCATCGATCTGTCGTCCGTCTTTTTTTTTTCTTTATTTATATACAATATTTTTGCAGAAGATACCGAGTCTAGAGTCTATACCGACATTCCAAACCTATTTTTAAAGATTCAGCTCAGTTTCAGCACGACTGCAGTCGTCTGAAAATACATTCCAGCCTCTATATAACAGTACTGCCAAATCAAAAATTTCTCAAACTCAATTATTTGAATGATGAAGATCTTGTTGGGTTGTGGTCTTTTACAAAGTAAATTTTAGTCCCACATCGGCTAGACCAAAGGACTTGTATCTCTATATATTAGCTTTGCTTCTTTAGAGATGCACATGTGGCGTGGAGGTGCACATGGGTGTGCCATGTGGGGTTATTTTTCTAAAAGAAAAAAGGCTAAATCAACAATTGAAAGCATTCAGCTTTTTGCTCTTGGAAAATTTATTTTCATAGGAGCTAAGCTCCTACGGGGCTTAGCGACTTGGACTCGGACTCGGGCTCGGACTCGGGCTCATGGGCTCATGAGGCGTAATGTGGCGTTTTGTTGACGCACGTGGCGCAGGTTGCGCAGTGCGCGCAGTGCACGCAGTGGCGCAAGTGGCTCAGTGCGAGGAGTGCAAGGAGCGCAGGGAGCGCAGGGTGCACGCAGTTGGCGCAACTTGCAGCAGAACGTGCGTATGCATGTTCTGGGCGGTTGCTACATGTTCGGGGTGGTTTTTACCACGTCCCTAACTTTGTGGCAACCGAACAGTTGCTGCAGGACCTATATAAGGCATCCCCTCTCTCTCAAGGCTCATTACAGAATAGAAAGAGAAGCCACCACAGAAAGTTTACGAAGTATTTTTTAATACAAGTAAACAGAGAATTCAGAAGTGTTCTTTAACACAGTTCTGTTCGGAATTTGCCTGCGAATTCCAGCAGCCTTCGAGAGAGAGAGGAAAGGCGCCACACCAGCGTTGCTTTTGCACGGGAGTTCGTGTCCATCCGAGGAGTCAGAAGAGCAGGAGTGTTCCAAGTTCTCCGACGAACTTGCTGGTTCCTGGAAGCTGTTCGTGTAGGACGAATAAAGCTTTGAACAACGGTGATTATTCACCCCAGCAGGAGTTCTTCCGTCTTTCGCCAGTCACCTTCTTCGTTGCTTCCAGTAATTCTGATTGTATCTTCTTTTTAGAAGTATTACGATCGATTGCTGTTGATTACGAAATCTTTTTAGATTCTCGTAATTCAGAATCACCTTCCTTGAAGTGTTGATTTGGAACATTGTTTTTACAATTGTTTCATTTTCTCAGTTTTCCATCGAAAAATTGTGCCCCGGCACTAACAATCTCAAAGCTTTATTGCTACGATAGAAAACTTTAATACTTCACTCCTCAATACTGACTTTTGTAAGTTAGAAAAATTTGATGGAGAGCATTATCAAGTCTGGAAGAGGAAGGTTTATCTCACTCTTCAACTCAGAGACGTTGGCCACGTGCTTCTTGAAGAGGAACCTACTGTTCCAGATACTGGGTCTGCTGCTGCAATTACTGCGGCTACTAAACTACAGGCCAAGTGGAGAAGGGAGAATAACATTTGCAGGTTGCTTATCCTGAATGCTATGGAGGATTCCCTAGCAGAATCCTACAGTAAGAAACCAATTGCCAGAGACATATGGGAGTCTCTGGAGAAACTGTACGAAGAAGACAAGAACAGGAGCAAGATATTTGTGGTTGAAAAATATCACAAATGGCTCTTTGAGGACGAGAAGTCCATGTTGCCGCAGGTAAAAGAATTTCTGAAGCTGCGACAGAAGTTGGAAGACGAGGCGATGCCCCTCCCTGACAAGTTTGTTGTTGGAGGGATTGTCTCAAAGCTCCCCGCTGGGTGGAGTAAGTTCTATGCAAACATGCATAGGAAGAAGCTAGAGACCAGCCTTAAAGATCTCTTACAGAAAATCTATGTTGAGGACCAGATGCGGGCTCAACTGAAGGTGGACGCACTGTCCAAACAATTGGCTAACCCCAATCTGGTTCATACCAAGGAACCAAGGAAAAAGCATGCGGCTTTCCACAGCAAGAAGAAGGACCCTAACAATCTGAACGTGAAGGGGACTTCCTTCAAGCGAAAGAAGGCAAAGTCTCAGATGCCTTGTTTCAAGTGTGGCAAGAAGGGCCACTTCAAGAATGAATGCAAAGACCAAGCAATCAGAGCAAGGAGAGCCTAGTAAGGTATCTATGATCACTGACGTTGTTGCTATGATTGCGCAGGTTGATGCGGTAAGGACTGACTCTGACTGGTGAGTAGATACTGGAGCCTCCTGCCATGTCTGCTCCAGTAAGGAGTGGTTCACCACCTACACACCTACTTCTGAAGTGGTTATGATGGCGAACCAGGCACAAGCTGAAGTACTCGGGATCGGGACGGTGGTGTTGAAGCTGACTTCGGGGAAGTCTCTGACGCTTCAAGGCGTGAAGCACGTACCTGCTATCGCCAAGAACCTGATCTCAGGAGGCCTACTCTGCAACGCAGGCCTCAGAATGGACATCAATGCTGGCCAGATGGTGATGTCTATCAAGGGAACATATTTCGGGAAAGCTTTTTATACCGAAGGAATGTTCAAAATTTAGCTTGTAAATCAGTCCAATGTAATTAATGTGATTAATGAAATCACTCCTTCTGCTTATACTCTTGAGTTGTGGCATAATAGGCGAGGACATGTTCATTGTAAACGAATAAACAGAATGTCTAGTCTAGGACTTATCTCCAAGTGTGGGGGTAAGGTAGAGAAATGTGAAGTTTGTGCTCAAACAAAGATCACAAGGAAACCCTTTCCTCGGGTTAATCGAAGTACAGATCTTCTGGAGTTGGTACACTCCGATATCTGTGACTTCAAACAGTTCTCTACAAAGGCCGGGATGAAGTATTTCATAACCTTCATCGATGACTTCTCAAAGTATGCGTTCGTCTACTTGCTGAAGGCTAAAGACGAAGCATTCGAGAAGTTTAAGGAGTTCAGAGCCGAAGCTGAGCGGCAGACTGGACAACAACTCAAAAGAATAAGAAGTGATCGAGGTGGGGAGTACAGGTCTCATGAATTCGCATCGTTCTGCAAAGAACATGGAATTGTCAATGAGACTACGGCTCCGTACTCTCCTCAATCAAATGGAGTAGCAGAGAGGAAGAACAGAATGTTAACAGAAATGATTAACTCAATACTGTTGACTGCGGGTCTTCCTAAGTGCTACTGGAGAGAAGCTGCATTGACGGCCACTTTTATTCTAAATAGAGTGCCTCATGCAACTTCTGACGTTACTCCTCATGAACTCTGGTTCAAGGTCAGACCTTACTTGAATGTCATTCGAGTGTGGGGGTGTCTGGCATATGTCAAGCTTCTAGATCTGAAGATTCAGAAGCTTGGGACAAGGACTACTAAGACGATCTTCTTGGGGTATGCCGAGAAGAGTGATGCTCAGAGATTTCTTGATATTGAGACAAATCATATCATTGAATCTCGCGACGCAGAATATTTTGAAGACAAATTTGTAAGGCACAAAAATATTGTTCTTGCGGATGTTCCGGAGAATAATGAGGGTGCGCAGGTCTTCAATGAAGATGTGGTCCAAGAAGATGTTGTTGTTGAAACAACGGTTGAACCAGATCTCGCTGAGCCGTCAACGAAGCGAGTGAGGAGGCCGAAGGACTTCGGAAGTGACTTTGTCACCTATCATGTGGAAGCAGATCCGCTTACCTATGATGAGGCGATGAAGACCAGAGACGCAGTTTTCTGGAAGGAGGCGATTGACAATGAATTTGATTCTATCACCTCAAATAACACTTGGGTGTTGGTTGATCTTCCTGAAGGAGCGAAACCCATCGGATGCAAATGGATCTTCAAGAAGAAGATGAAAGCAGACGGAACTATTGACAAGTTCAAGGCTAGGTTGGTAGCCAAGGGATTTTCTCAGAAGCAGGGGATTGACTATTTTGACACGTATGCTCCAGTAGCCCGGATGACCACCATCAGTATGTTAATTGCTCTCGCAGCAATACATAAGATGGTAATACATCAGATGGATGTGAATACGGCTTTCCTAAATGGCGAGCTGACCGAAGAGATTTACATACAACAGCCAGAGGGATTTGTCATCAGGGGTCTTGAAGACAAAGTCTGCAAGTTGGTAAAATCTTTGTACGGTCTTAAACAGGCTTCCAAGATGTGGCATGAGAAATTTGACAAAGTTATAAGGTCAAATGGCTACATGGTCAGCGATACGGACAAGTGTGTTTACATGAAGTTTGCTGATAGAAGAGGTGTGATCATTTGTCTGTACGTAGACGACATGCTTATCCTAGGTACGGATATTAGCTGTGTCACGGAGACAAAGAAATTTATCTCAAGCAAGTTCAGTATGAAGGACTTGGGGGAAGCTGATGTGATCTTAGGGATCAAGATCATCCGGACAGACACTGGACTAGCGCTGTCACAGTCTCATTATATTGAGAAAATGATCACTCGTTATGGGTATCGGGATCTTCAAGGGATCGATACGCCGTACAGATGTGATCTGAAGCTGAAGCCTAATTCAGGGAAAAGCGTCAGGCAGCTGGAGTATGCAAGCGTAATCGAAAGTTTGATGTATGCTACTACTGCCATAAGGCCTGACATAGCTTTCGTCGTGGGAATGCTGAGTCGTTTCACGAGCAACCCAGGTGCCGAACACTGGAAAGCTGTGAAACGGGTTATGAGATATCTCAAGAAGACTCAGACATATGCACTGTACTACAGCGGAGATCCGCCGGTAGTGGAAGGCTTCAGTGATGCCAGCTGGTGCTCAGAGGTGGAGAGCGAGAGGTCCACAGGTGGATTCATTTTCACAATGGGTGGAGCTGCTATATCGTGGAAGTCGAAGAAGCAGACTATGCTCTCGCGGTTATCCATGGAATCTGAGTTCTTTGCACTTGATACCGCAGCCGAGGAAGCAGAATGGCTTCGGAAGCTCATGTATGATCTTCCAGTGGTTGGGGCGCAAATACCGGCGATACCGATATACTGCGACAACCAGGCGACTGCGGCGGTGGCATCAAATGACCTCTTCAACGGGAAAAAGAGGACTGTGCGGTTGAAGCACAGGGCAGTACACGATCTTATCAAGAGAGGTGTTATTGCAGTGATTGATGTTCGGAGTCAGGAGAACCTGGCGGATCCGTTCACAAAGGGCCTCAAGCGCTAGCTGGTCGATGACACAGCTTGTAAAATGGGCTTGAAGGCATTCTGATATTGTATTATTGTATTCCTACCATAAAGTTTTATGCTAATAGTTCAAAGATTTATCTACTAGGCATCTAGCTTTTGGTTCAAGGGAGGACCACTAATCGGAAGAATATCAGAAATGGTGGGTACATGTTCTATTGGGCATGGAGAGGTTACGGACCTATAACCACTGTTGTCTACTGTTGTTTTCTGCGGAAAACGGTTCCTGTGGGAAGGTTGGCTTAATTGCCTTAATGAGTTCTCAGGCAGAGTGAATGCCTGGTGTGCTTTACAGGAAGCACGGTAGAACAGCACTACAAGGAGTGAAACTCCATGCTACAGTGGGGTGACTCCATGAAGAGGTTCCTATATGTGGGGTGCTACCCAGGAATAGGATAAAGCCTCGGCTTTGCAGGCCAAGTCACAGCGGCGTAGCACCGCAAATAGGTAGTTAGCCTAATGCTGTATATTAAAATAAAGAGGGGTGTAGTCAGCACTACAAAGAGGAGGAGTTCCTCATGTTACAGTGGCACGACACCACGATGAGGTACCCGGTTAGGGATAAAGCCTCGGTCTTGCAAGCCATGTCGTTGCGGCGTAACACCGCAAGGGAGCCTAAGGCTTCATGCTGGGTAGTTTGGCACTACAAAGAGGCGGTTGCCTTATGCTACAGTAGTATGACACTACGATAAGGTTCCCGGTACGGGGTAAGGCCTCGGCTTTAAGCCATGTCATAGCGGCGTAGCACCGCAAGGAAAGCGCAAAGCGCTTCATGCCATGTCTCTTTATAATGAACTCACCTATAGTGTATGGACAAAGAGATCTCAGACCGTCTCTTGAGGGTAAACTTGTAGACGCCCAAAATTATACACTGAAACCAGGCTGGCACAGGGCCTTTAATGTATAGCCAGAAGCACATGTAACTACATTATGTGAGTGGAAAGAATTTCAGCTATGATGCAAAATTCAAGGCTTAGTCCATTCTTGTATTATAGTCTGTTGTTTGACCCATGTGGGAAGATTCAAGTCGTCAGCGACATCTCTCCTAATGCATGATGGACAGTTACTGTGGGGAACACTTATACTCATATATAGAGATATGTGGGGGATTGTTGGGTTTTGGTCTTTTACAAAGTGAATTTTAGTCCCACATCGGCTAAACCAAAGGACTTGTATCTCTATATATTATCTTTGCTTCTTTAGAGATGAACATGTGGTGTGGAGGTGCACATGGGTGTGCCATGTGGGATTATTTTTCTAAAGGGAAAAAGGCTAAATCAACAATTGAAAGCATTCATGCTTTTTGCTCTTGGGAAATTTATTTCCATGGGAGCTAAGCCCCGTAGGGGCTTAGCGACTTGGACTCGGACTCGGGCTCATGGGCTCATGAGGCGTAATATGGCATTTTGTTGGCGCACTTTGCACTTAGCACGTCAGCATCGTCGCTAGGCGCATAGTGCGCTTTAGTTGCGCTCGTTGCGCGAGCCACTTGCGCTGCCACGTTGCGCGCCACAGTTTGCGCGACCAGGGTACGCGCCAGGGTGCGTGCCAGGTTGCGCGCTAGGTTGCGCGCCAGGTTACGCACAGGTTGCGTCGGGTGCGCCGGTTGCGCCGGTTGCGCACGTTGCGTACGTTGCGCAAGTTGCGCACGTTGCACGAATGGCGCAAGGTGGCGCAGGTTGTGCAGTGCGCGCAGTGGCGCAGGTTGACGCAAGTGGCTCAGTGCGCGGAGTGCAAGGAGCGCAGGGTGCGCATAGTTGGCGCAACTTGCAGTAGAACGTGCGTATGCATGTTCTGGACGGTTGCTACATGTTCGGGGTGGTTTTTACCACGTCCCTAACTTTGTGACAACCGAACAGTTGCTGCAGGGCCTATATAAGGCATCCTCTCTCTCTCAAGGCTCATTACAGAATAGAAAGAGAAGCCACCAGAGAAAGTTTACGAAGTGTTTTTTAATACAAGTAAACAGAGAATTCAGAAGTGTTCTTTAACACAGTTCTGTTTGGAATTTACCTGCGAATTCCAGCAGCCTTTGAGAGAGAGAGGAAAGGCGCCACACCAGCATTACTTTTGCACGGGAGTTCGTGTCCATCCGATGAGTCAGAAGAGCAGGAGTGTTCCAAGTTCTCCGACGAACTTGCTGGTTCCTTGAAGCTGTTCGTGTAGGGCGAATAAAGCTTTGAGCAATGGTGATTATTCACCCCAGCAGGAGTTCTTCCATCTTTCGCCAGTCACCTTCTTCGTTGCTGTCAGTAAGTCTGATTGTATCTTCTTTTTAGAAGTATTACGATCGATTGCTGTTGATTACGAAATCTTTTTAGATTCTCGTAATTCAGAATCACCTTCCTTGAAGTATTGATTTGGAACATTGTTTTTACAATTGTTTCATTTTCTCAGTTTTCCATCGAAAAATTGTGCTCCAGCACTAACAGATCTCCTCCTTTATGCTAATCCTTTGTTCTCTCTCTCTGTGCAACATTATTTTTTCACTACAGCTTCTGCGAATGTACAAACATACATCGTACACGTAAAATCTAGGCCGAAGATCCGAGCCTCGTCTTCAACGGAGGAGGGGGAGGAGAGCGACGTTCGGGCATGGCACCGTTCTTTCTTGCCGGCTAGAGACGGCATGGTGACGACAAGTAGCACGGGATCGGACGACGACCCGCGAATGCTCTACTCGTATCAAAACTCTATGATCGGCTTCGCTGCGAGGCTCACCGCATCCGAACTCGAGGCCATGGAGTCCCGAGACGGGTTCGTCTGCGCCTACCCCGACCGTACATACACGGTGCAGACTACGTACTCCCCGGCCTTCCTCGGCCTCGACCGGAAGAAGCTGGACGGCTTCTGGAGGGCGTCCAGCTTCGGCAACGGGACTATCATCGGCCTGCTGGACACCGGGATCCTCCCGAGCCACCCTTCATTCAGCGACCGGGGCATGCCCCCTCCCCCGCCCAAATGGAAGGGCGCATGCGACTTCAACGCGGCGTCCGAGTGCAACAACAAGCTCGTCGGCGCTCGAGTCTTCATAAAGGGAGCTCTGGGGAACCAAACGCGCCCGGACGTGACTCCCCTCGACGAGTCCGGGCACGGGACTCACACGGCAGGCACCGCCAGCAGGAAGTTCGTCGACGACACGAGCGTGCTGGACAATGCGCTGGGCACTGCGGCCGGGATGGCCCCAATGTCTCACGTGGCGATGTACAGAGTTTGTTTAACCGGCAGCCGTTGCTCGTCTTCTGACATACTGGCAGGCTTCGACGCTGCGATCGTCGACGGAGTCGATGTGGTCTCCATCTCGTTGGCGTCCAGGACGGAGAACCCGGCCTTCGACGACCCTTTATCGGTTGGGGCCCTGGCAGCGGTGGAGAAGGGCATCTTTGTCAGCTGCGGGGCAGGAAACGACGGCCCCGAGGAGAGCTCGGTGCTGAACGATGCCCCGTGGATGATGACGGTCGGCGTAAGCACGACGGACCGACGGATCGAAACCGCCGTGAGGCTCGACAACGGAGCAGAGCTCGTCGGGAAGTCCCTATTCCAGTCCAAGGGGTCTGCTCCTGCCATGCCGCTGCCTCTAGTCTATCCCGGCGCACTGGCTCCCAGCTCCGCATTCTGCAGCAAAACGTCCTTCGACGGTGTCGATGTCAGAGGAAAGATCGTCTTGTGCGAAGACGGTGGAGGAGTAGGATTCATAGCCAAGGGGACCAACGTCAAGAACGCCGGCGGGGTCGCCATGGTTCTTGCGAACACCGAGCTAGAGGCGTTCTCTATCTTTGCCGATCCTCAAAAACTGCCGACAGTAGCCATTACTTTCTCGGACACGTCGAAGATCAAAGCCTACGTCGGCAAGGAAACAACGAACGCGACGGCGTTGTTCATTCCCAGAGGGACGGTGTTCGGGACGGGACCGGCCGCCCCGATGGTCGCCGACTTCTCGTCGCGGGGGCCGAGCCTCATCAGCAAGGGAATCCTGAAGCCGGACGTCGACGTGCTAGCCGCGTGGCCGCTTCTCCCGCTCGGGCCCTCGCCGGCGGGCGCCTCGATGTTCAACGTGCTGTCTGGGACGTCGATGGCCACTCCGCACCTCAGTGGCATTGCCGCTCTGCTGAAGAGCGCGCATCCCGACTGGTCGCCGGCTGTCATCAGGTCGGCAATCATGACGACAGCCTACACGACCAATGCTGCTGGCGAGCCTATCGCCGACCAGACACTGACACCGGCCAGCGCGTTCGCGGTGGGCGCGGGCCACGTCGACCCGGCTAAGGCGAACAACCCCGGCCTCGTCTACGACATCGAGCCCGAAGTCTACATAGGTTACATGTGCGGCCATTTCGTCGTTCACCGACGACAAGGTCTCCTTCGCGGCGCGGCGGGAGGTCGACTGCTCTCGTGTGCGGAAGATATTCGACGCGGAGCTGAACTACCCGTCCTTCTCGGTGGCGCTCGGGCAGGAGAACAATTTTACTCGGACGGTCAGTCGGACCGTGACCAATGTCGGGGAGCCGGACTCGAGCTACACTGTCGAGGTCGTGCAGCCGGTCGGGGCGGTCGTGACCGTGACGCCCGGGGAGCTGGATTTTGCGACGATGGACGGAAGATCCGTCGCGACATTTTTGGTGGAGTTCAGTCGGAGTGGCGGGAACGACGCCGAGGGGGTGCAGTACTCCGAAGGCTCTCTTACTTGGTTGTCATCCGACAAGATGATTGCGGCTAGAAGTGCAATTGTGATTGCCTTCCGGTGAAGGAAAGAAGTGCAATGTTTCTAGAATAAGGACCAGTCGCTTGCTTACTAAGGACTTAGTCAATTTGGTGGTGGTCTAAAAATGATTTGTCTAATATTTATTGGTACTTGATAATATATAAGCCAAGGCCCAAGTCAAAGGTGTTTAATAGACATAGGCCCTGTCCGGCCCACCATTTCCTACGGTCGGACTAGGGACATGGTTCGGTTCAGTCCGGTCAGTCTCCCCAACTGTTTCAAGCCGGACTTTGTTCCTAAATTTCGTACGTAGTAATTATTCGAACCCTTGTGTAGTAATTATTAGAACCGTTGTAATTGTAGTTTCCCGACGGGTAATATTTTGGCTGTTGAGGTGGTGGCTGCAGCTGACTGTAATTGGCCGAATGGACGTAACTCTAAGGCATCGACGGCATCAGCGTTGGCACGTAGTAGTACGAATCGCTGGCTCGCCATCGGCTGCGCCGTGTTGTGGCTGACTATGTACACACGGGGGCTTGGTACACCGGCATCGCCCGGATGCTAGGGCAGTTACCGGAATGCCCTTCCCAAGCCGCCGTCACCGACTCCTCTTGTTTCTTCACTTCTTGCCATTGTCACCTGTTTACACAATTGTCTCGGTCGGCTGACTCAGAAAGCACCATTTCATTCCTTGAGAGGAGGGAAGCATGTCAAAAAAATTTACGTTTATGTCTCCATATTATCCAAAAGAGTATTTGGATCTCGCCTTGGCAGTGGACTAGGAATGACCATCCAAAATGGAGATCTAAACTAAAATTTCGAATATTATACTAAACGCTAATGTCGACTATGCTATGAAGACCTGAACGAAATTTAACAGTCATCCCAAGTCAATTGTCAGAACGAGACTCAAATCCTCTTTTGACCAATATGAAGACATAAACACAAAATTTGAATATTATACGTGATACTAGAACTTAATAACCCTTAAAACAAGGATGTACTATGGTAATGCTACATAATTGGTGGCATTCATGTCAACCAAATTGATTAGATTGGGGACTTATCATGATTGTTGCTACAGTGTAAACTTGGTGTGAACAACATACAACCTTCACCAAGTAATCGGAATACAACTGAATCATGGCTCTAGCTACGAATCCAAGACGGAAATGAACAAGTATAATTAATTGTGTAAGGTATGAAAGAGATCAAATAACCGTAGTTCACCGATGCCTAGAAGCATACATGTCCTTTTGTTGCTATCCTCGTTAGACGTTAGTCAATCAAAAAGCAAACTTAATTAAAAGATCAACGCCTAAACGTACCCATCACTTCACTAAGAGTATAATTTACAAAGTTGTTAGCAAACATAAAGAAATAGAAACAAAAATCATAAAATAAAAACTACTTACAGAAAAAGATAGTTTACTCGACATTTTTGGATTCTGCCAGACAATGGGGCTCAAAAGCGTTATATCCCTATGAAGCATTCCTAAATCACTGCTGCGACCAGAGAGAGAGAGAGAGAGAGAGAGAGAGAGAGAGAGAGAGAGAGAGAGAGAGAGAGAGCTTTTCATAATAAATACACATACAACAGCAATAGCAGCAACAAGTTTTAATTACCCAAATTTTTTGGGAACAAATCTACATATTAGGTTTGTAGCCATGGAATAACCACTCAGGGTGGAGACCATATGAATGAATGAATAGGTTCATGATTGATAGACCCTTGCATGCTTTCTTCTTGTTTCAAAGAACCAAAAACGCTTTCACAATATCCAGTAGTAGAAAGATCTCTGTAAACACAATTAGCATTCTAATGCTTGAAATTCAATATGAAAAAAATCTATTACTCTATTCAATAGATTGTCCTTCAATAGTACTGTCGCGTAAGCTTTAGCTGCCTCTTCTCCGGGTGGCACATCTTCTGTCTCCGCTTCCACGAGGAAATTATCAGCAGCAGCATAGCCTGGGATAAATGAACTTGTCAGATGTGACGATCAAAACTTACAGGAAAGGTTGTCACTACGGGGAAATATATAGTTCATACAACAAAATGCCAAATAAAACAAGACTCAGTTTTAAGATTATCATAATAGTTATGTTACAGTATATTCAGTAATCAAGAGTCTCTTTTATAAATCACAATCTAGTTCATCAAGCTTTATTAGCAAAGGAAGCACAGAAGATAGTTTACAAAGCCAAGCATTAATGCTACGGATTATGCTCATCCCATCCATCTAAAATTGTAATGTATATCCAGGTATCACAACCCGTTCATCTAATAAGGAACATATTGTTATTCCCGGGACGCAATTTTCGATGAAAAACTGAGAAAATGAAACAATTGTAAAAACAATGTTTCTAGCAACACTTCAAAGAAAGTGCTTGACAGAGATCCTTGGAGGATTCTGGATAACGAAAATATAAAAATATTTCGTTATAGCAGCAAAAGACAGTAGTACTTCTAAAAAGAAGTATCCAATCGAATTGCTAGCAGCAGCAGCGATGACAGACGATGGATAGAAGAACAGTTTGCTGGGGTGAATGACCACCGTTGCTCAAAGCTTAATTCGTCCCACACGAACAGCTTCAAGGAACAAGCAAGTTCGACGGAGAACTTTGGAATACTCCGCTCTTCTGACTCCTCGGATGACGCACGGACTCCTGTGCAAAGTAACGCTGGTGCAACGCTTCTCTTCTCTCTCAAAGTTTATGGAAATTCGTAAGGAATTCTAAACACTTCTCTTGTTCTTATCTATTTTTTTATGCACTGTGAGAGAGAAGAGACCTTATATAGGCCCACGCTGCAACTGCCAAGTTAGCAGAACGTTCGGGACGTAGAAAAAATCGCTCCGAACGTGCAGTAACCGCTGAGATAATGCACAGACACGATCTGAGTCAACTGACGTACAGCGCGCGCCACTTGCGCCACCCGTGCAACTTGCACACCGCACGAACCCCGCGCACCTTGCACACCACGCGCACAATGCCACTTGCGCCACCTGCGCACTCTGCGCAACCTGCGCCAACCGCGCGCCAACAGGCAACGCCCACTAGCGCGCCACTGGGCCGCGCAACTGGGCGCGCCACTTGGCCGCGCAACTGGGCGCGCCACTTGGCCGCGCAACTGGGCGCGCCTCTGGGCTGCGCAACTGGACGCGCCACTTGGCCGCGCAACTGGGCACGCCACTTGGCCGCGCCAATTGGTCAGCGCCAATTAGCCGCGCCATCTGGCAGCGCGATCGGCTGCGCAAGTAGCTCGCACAACGAGCGCAACTTAAGCACACTATGCGCCTAGCGACGATGCTGACGTGCTAAGTGCAAAGTGCGCTAACAAAACGCCACAATACGCCTCATGAGCCCAAGTCCGAGTCCGAGTCGCTACGGGGCTTGGCTCTATTGGAAATTAATTCCCAAGAGCAAAAAGCATGAATGCTTCATTGTTGATTTGGTTTTTTTTCCACTAGAAAAATACCCCCACATTGCACACCCATGTGCACCTCCACACCACTTGTTCATCTCTAAACAAACATAGCTTATATATAAAGATACATTTCTTTTGGCCTAGCCGATGTGGGACTAAAGTTTCCAATGCAAAGGCTAAAATTCCAACAATCCCCCGTATATCTCTATATATGGGTTTGAGTGTTCCCCACAGTAACTGTTCATCATGCATTAGGAGAGATGTCGCTGACGACTTGAATCTTCCCGCATGGGTCAAACAACAGACTATAATACAAGAATGGACTAAGCCTTGAATTCTGCACCATAGCTGAAATTCTTTCAACTCACATAATGTAGTTACATGTGCTCCTGGGTGCACATTAAAGGCCCTGTGCCAGCCTGGTTTCAGTATATAATTTTGGGTGTCTACATGTTTACCCTCAAGAGACAGCCTGCTATCTCTTTCCATACACTATAGGTGAATTTTTTGTTAAAGAGACATGGCATAAAGCGCTTTGCGCTTCCATTGCGATGTTATGCCGCTATGACATGGCCTAAAGCCGAGGCCTTACCCCGGACCGGAAACCTCATCGTAGTGTCATACTACTGTAGCATGAGGTCACCGCCTCTTTGTAGTGCCATACTACCCAGCATGAAGCCTTAGGCTCCCTTGCGGTGTTACGCCGCAATGACATGGCTTGCAAGGCCGAGACTTTATCCCTATTCGGGTACCTCATCGTGGTGTCGTGCCACTGTAACACGAGGAACTCCTCTCCTTTGTAGTGTTGACTACACCCCTCTTTAATTTCAACATACAGCATTAGGCTACCTGTCTATTTGCAGTGCTACGCCGTTGTGACTTAGCTCGCAAAGCTGAGACATTACCCCTTTCAGGAACCTCATGGTGGAATCACCCCACAGTAGCATGGAGTTTCACTCCTTGAAATACTGCGCTACCGTGCTTCCTGTAAATCACACAAGGCATTCACTCTACCTGAGAACTCATTAAGGCGTTTAAGCCAACCTTCCCACAGGATCCGTTTTTCGCAGAAAACAACAGTAGACAACAGTGGTTGTAGGTCCGTAACCTCTCCATGTCCAATAGGACATGTACCCACCGTTCCTGATATTCTTCCGATTAATGGTCCTTCCTTGAACCAAAAGCTAAATGCCTAGTAGATTTCTCTTTGAACTAATAGCATAAAATTTTATGGTAGGATTGCAATAATACAATATCAGAATGCCTTCAAGCCCATTTTACTTGCTGTGTCATCGACCAGCTGGCGTTTGAGGCCCTCGGTGAACGGATCTGCCAGGTTTTTCTGACTCCGAACAACAATCACTGCAATTACACCTCTCTTGATAAGATCGTGTACTGCCATGTGCTTCAACCGCATAGTCCTCTTCTTCCCGTTGAAGAGGTCATTTGATGCCACCGCCGCAGTCGCCTGGTTGTCGTAGTATATCGGTATTGTCGATATTTGTGCCCCAACCATTGGAAGATCATACATGAGCTCTCCAAGCCATTTTGTTTTCTCCGCTGCGGTATCAAGTGCAAAGAACTCGGATTTCATGGATGACCGCGAGAGCATAGTCTGCTTCTTCGACTTCCACGATATAGCAGCTCCACCCATTGTGAAAATGAATCCACATGTGGACCTCTCGCTCTCCACCTCTGAGCACCAGCTGGCATCACTGAAGCCTTCCACTACCGGCGGATCTCCGCTGTAGTACAGTGCATATGTTTGAGTCTTCTTGAGATATCTCATAACCCGTTTCACAGCTTTCCAGTACTCAATGTCTGGGTTGCTCGTGAAATGACTCAACATTCTCACGGCGAAAGCTATGTCAGGCCTTGTGGCAGTAGTAGCATACATCAAACTCTCGATTACGCTTGCATACTCCAGCAGCCTGACACTTTCCCCTGAATTAGGCTTCAACTTCATATCACACCTGTAAGGCGTATCGATCCCTGGAAGATCCTAATACCCGTAACGTGTGATCATCTTCTCAATATAATGAGACTGTGACAGCGCTAGTCTAGTGTCTGTCCGAATGATCTTGATCGCTAAGATCACATCAGCTTTCCCCAAGTCCTTTATACTGAACTTGCTCGAGATGAACTTCTTTGTCTCCGTGATACAACCCATATCCGTACCTAGGATTAGCATGTCGTCCACGTACAAACAAACGATTACACCTCTTCCATCAGCGAACTTTGTGTAAACACACTTGTCCGTCTCGCTGACCATGTAGCCCTTTGACCTTATAACCTTGTCAAATTTCTCATGCCACATCTTGGGAGCATGTTTAAGACCGTATAAGAATTTCACCAATTTGCAGACTTTGTCTTCAAGACCCTTGACAAATCCCTCTGGTTGTTGTATGTAAATCTCTTCGGTCAGCTCGCCATTTAGGAAAGCTATTTTCACATTCATCTGATGTATCACCATCTTATGTATCGCTGCGAGAGCAATCAACATTCTGATGGTGGTCATCCGGGCTACTGGAGCATACGTGTCAAAGCAGTCGATCCCCTGCTTCTGAGAAAATCCCTTGGCTACCAACCTAGTCTTGAACTTGTCAATAGTTCCGTCTGCTTTCATCTTCTTCTTGAAGATCCATTTGCATCCGATGGATTTAGCTCCTTCAGGAAGATCAACCAACACCCAAGTATTATTTGAGGTGATGGAATCAATTTTATTGTCAATCGCCTCCTTCTAGAAAACCGCGTCTCTGGTCTTCATCGTCTCATCATAGGTAAGCAGATCTGCTTCCACATGATAGGTGACAAAGTCATTTACGAAGTCCTTCGGCCTCCTCACATGGTTCGCTGACGGCTCAGCGAGTTCTTGTTCAACCGTTATTTCAACATCTTCTTAGACCAAATCCTCATTGAAGACTTCAGTATCTTGCGCACCCTCATTGTTCTCCGGAATATCCGCTAGAACAATGTTCTTGTGCCTTGCAAATTTGTCTTCAAAATATTTTGCGTCGCGAGATTCAATGATATGATTTGACCCAATATCAAGAAATCTCCGAGCATCACTCTTCTCGGCATACCCCAAGAAGATCGTCTTTGTAGTCCTTGTCCCAAGCTTCTGAATCTTCAGATTTGGAAGCTTGACATATGCCAGGCACCCCCACACTCGAATGACATTCAAGTTAGGTCTGACCTTGAACCAGAGTTCATGAGGAGTAATGTCTGAAGTTGCATGAGGCACCCTATTTAGAATAAAAGTGGCCGTCAATGCAGCTTCTCCCCAGTAGCACTTTGGAAGACCCGCAGTTAGCAGCATTGAGTTAATCATTTCTGTCAACGTTCTGTTCTTCCTCTCTGCTACTCCGTTTGATTGAGGAGAGTAGGAAGCCGTAGTCTCATTGACAATTCCATGTTCTTTGCAGAACGATGCGAATTCATGAGACATGTACTCTCCACCTCGATCACTTCTTATTCTTTTGAGTTGTTGTCATATCTGCCGCTCAGCTTCGGCCCTGAACTCCTTGAACTTCTCGAATGCTTCGTCTTCAGCCTTCAGCAAGTAGACGAACGCATACTTTGAGAAGTCATCGATGAAAGTTATGAAATACTTCATCCCGGCCTTTGTAGAGAATTGTTTGAAGTCACAAATATCAGAGTGTACCAACTCCAGAAGATCTGTACTTCGATTAATCCGAGGAAAGGGTTTCCTTGTGATCTTCGTTTGAGCACAAACTTCACATTTCTCTACCTTATCCCCACATTTGGAGATAAGTCCTAGACTAGACATTCTGTTTATTCGTTTACAATGAACATGTCCTAGCCTATTATGCCACAACTCAAAAGTATAAGCAGAAGGAGTGATTGCATTAATTACATTGGACTGATTTATAAGCTGAATTTTGAACATTCCTTCGGTACAAAAAGTTTTTCCGAAATATGTTTCCTTTATGGACATCACCATCTGGCCAGCATTGATGTCCATCCTGAGGCCTGCGTTGCAGAGTAGGCCTCCCGAGATCAGGTTCTTTGCGATAGCAGGTACATGCTTCATACCTTGAAGCGTCAAAGACTTCCCCGAAGTCAGCTTCAAAACTACCGTCCCGATCCCGAGCACTTCAGCTTGTGCCTGGTTCGCCACCATAACCACTTTAGAAGTTGGCGTATAGGTGGTGAACCATTCCTTGCTGGAACAGACATGGCAGGTGGCTCCAGTGTCTACCTACCAATCAGAGTCAGCCCCCACCGCATCGACCTGTGCAATCATAGCAACAACGTCAGTGATCATAGATACCTTGCTAGGCTCTACTTGCTCTGATTGCTTGATCTTTGCTTTGCATTCATTCTTGAAGTAGCCCTTCTTGCCACACTTGAAACAAGGCATCTGAGACTTTGCCTTCTTTTGCTTGAAGAAGTCTCCTTCACGTTCAGATTGTTAGGATCCTTCTTCTTGCTGCGGGAAGCCGTATGCTTTCCCCTTGGTTCCCTGGTATGAACCAGATTGGCGTTAGCAATTGCTTGGACAGTGCATCCATCTTCAGTTGAGCCCTCATCTGGTCCTCAACGTAGATTTCCTGCAGGAGATCGTCGAGAGTGATCTCCAACTTCTTCCTATGCATGTTTGCATAGAACTTGCTCCACCCAGCAGGCTGCTTCGAAACGATCCCTCCAACAACAAACTTGTCGGGGAGGGACATCGTCTCATCTTCCAACTTCTGTCACAGTTTCAGGAACTCCTTGACTTGCGACAGCATTGGTTTCTCATCCTCAAAGAACCACTTGTGATATTTCTCAACAAAAAATATCTTGCTGCGGTTCTTATCATCCTCGTACAGTTTCTCCAGAGACTCCCAAATCTCTCTGGCAACAGTCTTCTTTGAATATGATTCAGCAAGGGAGTCTTCCATAGCATTTAGGATCATAAGCCTACAAATGCTATTGTCCCTTCTCCACTTGGCCTGGTTCTTAGTAGCCGCAGAGATTGCGGCTGCAGATCCAGTCTCTGGAACAGTAGGTTCCTCCTCAAACAGTACGTAATCAACTTCTCTGAGTTGAATAATGAGAGTAATCTTTCTCTTCCAGACTTGATAATGCTCTCCATCAAACTGTTCTAACTTTGTGAAGTTAGGACTTATGAGTGCAGCATTCAAATTTTCCATCTCGTTAATTAAGCTTTGAGATTGTTATTTCCGGGGCACAATTTTGGATGGAAAACTGAGAAAATGAAACGATTGTAAAAATAATGTTTCTAACAACACTTCAAAGAATGTGCTTGACAGAGATCCTTGGAGAATTCTGGATAACGAAAATCTAAAAAAATTTCGTTATAGCAGCAAACGAGAGTAGTACTTCTAAAAAGAAGTATCCAATCGAATTGTTAGCAGTAGCAGCAATGACAGGCGATGGATGGAAGAACAGCCTGCTGGGGTGAATGATCACCGTTGCTCAAAGCTTAATTTATCCCACATGAACAGCTTCCAGGAACCAGCAAGTTCGACGAAAAACTTTGGAACACTTCGCTCATCTGACTCCTCGGATGGCGTACGGACTCCTGTGCAAAGTAACGCTGGTGCAACGCTTCTCTTCTCTCTCAAAGTCCGTGGGAATTCGTAAGGAATTTTGAGCACTTCTCTTGTTCTTATCTATTTTTTATGCACTGTGAGAGAGAAGAGACCTTATATAGGCCCGCGCTGCAACTGTCCAGTTAGCAGAACGTTCGGGACGTGAGAAAAACTGCTCCAAACGTGCTATAACCGCTCAGATCATGCACAGACACGATCTGAGTCAACTGGCGCACAGCGTGTGCCACTTGCGCCACCCGCACAACTTGCGCACCTTGCACACCGCGCGCACAGCGCCAATTGCGCCACCTGCATACTCTGCGCAACCTGCGCCAACCACGCACGAACAGACAGCGCCCACTGGCGCGCCACTGGGCCGCGCAATTGGGCGCGCCTCTGTACCGCGCCACTTGGCCGCGCCAATTGGTCAGCACCAATTGGCCGCACCATCTGGCAGCGCGATCAGCTGCACAAGTGGCTTGCGCAACGAGCGCAACTTAAGCGTACTATGCGCCTAGCGACGATGCTGACGTGCGCCAACAAAATGCCACATTACGCCTCATGAGCCCATGAGCCCGAGTCGCTAAGCCCCTACGGGGCTTAGCTCCATTGGAAATTAATTTCCAAGAGCAAAAAGCATGAATCCTACATTGTTGATTTGGCCTTTTTTTTCCTACTAGAAAAATACCTCCACATGGCACACCCATGTGCACCTCCACACCACTTGTGCATCTCTAAACAAGCATAGCTTATATATAGAGATACATTTCTTTTGGCCTAGCCGATGTGGGACTAAAGTTTCCAATGCAAAGGCCAAAATGCCAACACATATTTAGTGGTCGATCTTTAGAAATTTGTTCATGGTCTTTCCGGCGAATTGTCAATAATAATAAAAAAAGTCAGGCATGATGCTTGGCCTATGTTAGCTCACTTGCCATCCTCATTGGCTGCACACTGAGAACAAAATTTTTGGAGCAAAGTTCCAAGGCTCAACTTGCCAAATTGAACCTGAAATTCAATTGAAGTTGCTCAGATATTGCCTTGTACCTTCTGTGACCTTCCTCCACCAGCTATTTGCTGAAGAGATAAGACTTAAGTCCATCTCTTATGATGGTATGTTCCAAGTAGGAACGGCTCACAAACTGGTAAGATTTGGAAACAGTAGAAGCGGTTGTGAAGGAAATAGAAAGAGTTTCGGATTAAGAAATGGGAAAAGCAAAGATTTAGCTGGTACAAGGCTAGACTTCTACTTGCATTCAGATTTTTTTTTCCATGGAAATATCTTCATTACCATCTTCTAAGTGCACATTATTTGAGCACAATTTTAGCATCAGTTCCAAGGTTGTGGTGTCAACAACTTCAGAGAATCTTCGAGAGTTTGGTGAGTGCTCTTCTAATTCTTGGGGGTGGATTGCCTCTATAGTTCTTTTACTCTCGTTCACATAGTAGAAATATCTCGATTGTCTTTGTCCATAGATGTGGTCCACATGGGAATGAACCATGTTAAATCTCATGTGTGTTTTATATTTAATTTTTTGTACTATTTCTCCCTTGATTGGTTTGGTTTTTCATTATTTGCTTTTGCACAACAAAATTTTCAAGCCCATCTTCTAGGTGCACATTATTTGGCAGATAGCACATCTTAGTTCTTGTACATGCTTGAGATGTGAATCTCAAACTTTGAAGAATCGCACAAGAACCTAATCCTAATGGCATAAAACATAACCAGAGGGTGTGGTTTCCATTTCTGGTTACACAATGCACATTACCAAGTGGCTAAGTTATTTGCCAAAGCGAAATGCATTTTAACATATTTGTCCCATACTTATTGTTGAAAACTAATATTTGCACAAATATGACTACCTTTCGAGAGTTGAACTTGAGTATGACCATTTTTGAAAGTAGTGTCAAAGAACACAATCTAGAACTAAGGTTCGCGGTATCGGTATCGGTATCGGTATCGGTATCGGAATTGGCATCGGACTCTTCCTTTGAGTGTTGGGATCGGCAATTCGACAATATCGACGGTTTCAAATTGGAGTATCAGATTTTTTTGGTATCGGAAAGCAAATAATTATTAATAAATTTAGAGAAAATATTTTAGACATTTAGGCATAATTTTAAGCATTTTTTGTGTTGCTTCATAGTATTTTTGAAATTGAATGAAATAATAGTCACCATTGTTGATTGGTTTACTTGCAATAGATAAGTTCTCTTTATTTACATGCTTTTACAATCTTATTTTGCTTTTACATTCTTGTCGATTAGTCTTTTCCGTTCAATTTTCTTTGTCGACTTGACTCGGAAAGGGACCCCCAATGTTGGTATCAGCTCGGTATCTGATCGGGACATGCAAAACCATATCGGTATCGGCTGTATCGGATCGGTATCGGACAATACTACAAACTATGTGTAGAACTAATACGTTTGGACATATGTAGAGTGAGGATTGGAAATAAATCCATAGGAGTTGGCTGATATCTCTGATATCCAGAGAGTTCCAAGAGCTATTCAAATGAAAGTGAATGGTGTCTATGTGAAGTCAGAAGTAAATAAAAGAATGATTGAAATCAAAGTTGATGGTGCAACCATACTAGCTCTAGAGATAACGGGAATTGATTGCATTGTGAGATCGTCGTGGTTTAGGCACAAAATGGGGTGGTGCATGCCAGCATCAATCAGGTTAAGCTGAATGGCGTTTAATAGGCGGTCAACGTCATTGATCATAAACTGACATGCAACCCAGCGATTATCCAGGATGCAAGGGACAAGGTAGCACATGTATTCATGATTCATTTAGGGCATCTGGATAAGCATTTGGTAGAGAATTGTGAATTCCTCGCAACATGAGGGAGGCCAACAACAATAAAAACAAAGTTTTCTAGAAGGCATGTTCTAGAAAACTATTACTTTAATTATTAAGGAGTCAAGTTATGCCTCATAAAACACAGATTTCCGATGGTGTGATAAATATTACCTGAATCACTACTACTGGCTTACTCAAAGTGATTTTTATTGGAACAATTTCTTGTATTTTCGATGGAAGAGACAAAGATTCATACAACTTTACCACCACTTTTATCAGCATATCAATTATCAATTCCCGTGGCAACAGTGTACCACCTATTTGCGCATTCACACAGCATAGAGGCAATGGCTTGATCGTTTCCCTCAATGAGGCACCACAACGGGCCTGGTTTATATGGAATCAAGATTGGTGTTCCTGATTACTATGGAAAGATGAAGCTGGAGTAGATTTCTGGCCGTAAGAATTTTTCCCTGTGGTGCCAGTTGACCTAAGGCCACCTTTTGGTTCGTTGAAGCAAAGCCTTGGAAAAGGAAAGTCATTCATTTTCTGTGTTTGGATACCAAAGGAAAGGAGCAGTAAAGGAAAATGATTCCCAAAGAAAAGGAAAATAGGGGGGGGGGGGGGGGGGGGGGGGGGGGGAATGGTTCCCCCTAGGATTCATTTTCCCACCCCCAAGGATTCATTTATCTTCCCAAATTCCCTAGCCTTTCCAAACACTGAAAAAGAAAACTGATGGGAATTGCAATTTCCCAAAGGAAAGAAATAGCAAAGAATTGATTTCCTTTCCTTTCTGCGAACCAAACGAGACCTAAGGGAGCAAGGACCAGTGACTCCACCAAACTAAATGGAAGCATCCATGTATGATGGAGACAAAGAATGATCTGGTTGAGACAACACATCTACTTGGGTAGAGGAGGAGGGATCCTAGATCCACGCTACTCTCTCTAAACTATTAACAGATTCTCCATCTTCGACTAAGTGAGCTGAAGCAAGGTCATGAGATTATAGATACGATTCTCAGATCACTTCCAACTGGTCGCAGGGGCAGGTAGTTGGGAGTTGAATAAGGCAGAAGGTACAAATTGGAAAAAAGCAAGAATGTGACACTACATCAAGGATGGAGAGTTTTGCTTGCTTAGTATAGTTGATGGAGCAGACTCATTCAATTTCTCCATGAGTTAAAGCTAACAATTCCCAATACACCCAAGCATGGTAAAATGATGTGTAGAAATAGAAACACCTGTACGCATTTCAAATGAAGCAGAGCCCAGTCCGAAAGCACGAAATTTTTTTTGCCTGAGCATGACCAGGAACTCCAAGCTCAGATATCCCTGTGAAGAAAATGGCCTCTACTTTACATGGCCGACGAAGAAGGTTCATCTCACCAGATACAAAAAAAAGAAAAAAAAGAAAAGAAAAAAAGCATAGCTGTTATTCAGATTGAGGATCCTTGAAAGGCGGGACTGGTTAAGGTTTTATGAATTCTTATTGTAATACATTTATCATTGGAAGCTATACCCTGCAACAAAGTTCTGATGATATGGGAAAAGTGTAGAAGTTAAAACAATGTGAAGTAAGACATTTCTGTTAACATTTTAGTTAGTTCCACTATTTCCACAATAATTCAGGCATTATAAATACAGATAAAATCATGGTCGATAATCAAGTAAACCACGCGGCACAATTTGTGAAATGGTAGCTAACATGTAGACAAATATACATTAAAATAAAAGCAAGCTAGAAGATATGCGCCAACGAACAAGTGCAAACACAGGCAGACACATACACTGGCAAGCAAATGAAGACTGGTGCAACAAAATTGCAGTATTGTATTTGCTTGTAAAGGGCTGACATTAATATTATGCTCAATGGTAAGCAGAGTTATCATGACAAAATGACAGAAATGTAGGTTAAAACTAATATCACTTTGTACTCACTAGTATCACCTAACTTCAAGTCCCATCCTTGCACTGATCTACTTTTTGCTTCATGCCATCCAACTGCTCGATAATGTATTCTAACTTCATGCAGCAAATCTCATTAGAAATTCTAGCATTATAATCACATTTCTCAAATGGACGGTACTCACAAGCACTTCTGATTTCCTCACGCAATGTCGTTTGGATCTCCTGCTCCGATCATAAAGTTTCATTAGTTTCTTGAATTGCATATGATACCAATTTTCTATTTCGACAAAAAATGAATTCTCTACACAATAGAAAATATCTATAATCTCATAAAGTATCATTGAATATCTTAATCTAATGGGTCCCTTAATTCCTGTCTTTGAAGAAAAGGATATTGTTTCATGGGCTTTGAGTACTTATGGTAAGTTTAGTGTTAAATCTTTTTACACTTTAGCTAATAATTCAGGTATTATTTGTCCTCATGGTAGTTTCTTTGGAAAATATGCTTTCCTGTTAAGCTGAAGTTGTTCATCTCGTTGATGCATAGAAATAAATTGCATACAAGTGATATTTTGATTAAGAGAACACATTCATTGCAATGACATCTGTGTTTTATAATAATCATAAGGAATTTGCTTACTTTTGAGTGTAGATTTGCTTCTAGTATTTGGTATTTTTTCATGAAATTCTGGCATATTACTTGTGTTCCTTCTTGTTTGGAAGAATGGTGGCTGGCTTGGAGAGAGCATAATACTTCTAAAATCATGAGAAAGGCATGGGATTTAGTTATGGTATCTTTAATTTGCTGAAGTTGCAAGGAGAGCTAAACAAATTCTTTTTAATATCATTGTTGTTGCTAACTTTTGGTCTAGTCTCTTACCATATAAGAAGGCTAGAGTGGTGCTACCTAAGATGCACAGATCTTCTTATCAAGAGCTTTTTCTTCAGGAACAGGAGTAATATTCAAGTTCAATGACAGTAATTCTCATACCAGTGGGAGATGATATTTAGTTTTGAAAGTTTGGAGTTGTAGTTTTTACTAGTTCAGTAATATTTTTTGTGGCCTGTAATATTAATTTGGAGGGCCTATAATAGTTTGAGTCTGAGGATAATAGTGGTTAATGGTGAATCCTGTATCTTGCTGTAGAGTTGTCCTGTATGGACTGTTCTCATTAATAAAATATGGTTGGGCATTACTCAGTTAATACGTTAAGTACCTACCCAGTTACTCATGAAAAAGGAAAAGCATAACCACCACACTTCTTGAACATCACTTTCAACAAAGAACATGTCTTGTTTCAATAGAAAGTGGTGAGAATATAAGGGAATATCCTAGTTTCTGGAAGGGGATTATGAGGATTACATGATGGAAAGAGCAAACATCAAACTAATAATTAACTCGTTATATCAATTTTTTTTTATCCGAGTGCACAATGTGAAGAAAATTAATGTAGCCTTGCACTGTGTTGCCTGTATGGCATTGGAACAAACCAATAATCTGATGTGGGCCCACCCATCATCACGTACACCCGTCGTAGGAGACGGGGAGCGATTTAGGCCCAGGCCCACTGTTTAGGCCTTTTCTGTTATTTAGTCATAAAGGGTATTGTGGTCTTTCACCACAATAATCCCTTTAGGGTTTTGTTTCCCTTTTCTATTTATAGCTAGGGCTAGCCGTCTTTTGTTTCCATGCTTGTATTGAGAAACTCTCGCAAGTGTCTCAATGAAGAAGGATTTATTACTTTGATCCGTTCATCAAAGTTGGGAGTTTTGTTCTTTTTCTATATAAAAGATCATTCTATTTCTATTCCTCTTAGTATTTGTTGGGTTTTGGTGAACCGATTGAGTCGATTCACATCATTTGGTATCAGAGCTTTCTACGAGCCATGGCCGATGGAACAAGAAACACGATCGATGAGAAGATCCGAGGTCTACGGGAGGACTTCACCGCCGAGATCGAGGGTTTGAAGAAATCGATGGAGGTCGCCGCGAAGGATCAAGCGTCCACGAACCTAGAGATCCGCACGGAGATGCGGGATATGCGGAAGGAGTCGACGACGATCATGATGCTTTTGCAAAATATCTCAAACAAGATCAATGGCGGCGAAGCGGAGGCGGCGACAACCCAAACCCTAGGCGACCAACTAGGGTTTGTGCAAACGGAGGGGGAAACGACCGAGGATCGCGGCGGGCCGGCCGACGGGCGATGGCCCGCACCCGCCGCCACCACAGCGCAGCCGGACGGGACCCGGGCGGTCGGCGAGCAGCGCCGGCCGGCGGCAGACGGACGCGGGGGGCTCGCCGCCGACCGAGCCAGCCCGGGCGGGGCCACGGGCGTTGGGGGCGGGCGCTGGCCGGCCGCCGACCGCCACCCCTGGCCGGTCGGTGCCCCTGGAGCAGCCGGCGAGCGGCCGTGGCCGGGCGCCGGCGACCCGTACGGTCCCGGCGGATCGGCTCCGCGCGCGGGAGAAACCCTAGGGTTTAGGGCCCCCTTCGGGGGTCGGACGATAATTGCGAACCACGGAGATAGGTTCGCGGGCCCGGGAAGGGGCTTGGCGGGAGTCCCGGCGTGGACGGAAGGAGCGGAGCCCCCAGGAGGAGCGAGGTACGCCGGAGGCAGCAATTTTTTTGGGGGAATGGCGGATCCCGCCAACTTCCAGAGAGGGGACCTTCCCCCACGACGACCACCACGGGCGAGGGCAGTCGGTGACTACAGGGGCCCGGTGGAGGAGTGGGGTGAGCAGATCTGGGCTGACGAGAGGTATGAGGAGGGTGACAGGGGCCCATACGAGACCCAGCGGAGAGATACACACCGCTGGGAAGGAGGACGAGGCCGAGATGATATGCAGCACGGTGACCTTAGCGCGGATCGCCGGCTGAAGAAACTGAAGCTGCCCACGTTCGAGGGTGAGAACCCGGACGAGTGGATTTTTCGGGCAGAGCGCTATTTCGAGATCATGGAGCTGACCGAAGCAGAGGTCCTCAGGTGCATCGGGATCTATTTTGAGGGTCAGGCCCTGGCGTGGTATCGGTGGAGAACGGCGAGGACCCCGTTCAGCAGCTGGGCGGAGCTGACGGGCTACATTTTAGACCGCTTCCAGGAGACAGCTTCGGGTGATTTCTACGAGCAGTGGTCGTCGCTACGCCAGGAGGGGACGGTTCGAGACTTCGTCGCGAAGTTCGAACTACTATCTGGACGCGTTCGGGGGGTGTCGGACGAGTTGCAGATCGGGATGTTTATGAAGGGTTTGAAGCCCTCCATTCGAGCGGAGCTCAGGCTGCAGAGTCCGCGATGCTTGGAAGATCTCCTCCGCCTGGCCCACAAGGCAGAGGAGAAGTTGGCGGAAGAAAAGCGCCTCAAGGGCGCTTGGGGGACGACGGGACAGCGCAGCCAGGCGGGGACAGTTCTTCCTCGACCAGCACCAGCACCAGCACCACCACCGGTACCGCCTAGACCCACGGGCGGGACAGGAGGAGCCGCAGTACCAGGGAGACGCCTCTCCGAGGCCGACATGTGGGCGAGAAGGGCGGCTGGCCTATGCTTCCGATGCGACGAGAGATTCACCCCCGGTCATCGATGCGCGAGCAAGTTGCTGCAAATCGTGATTCTACCGGACGAGGAGGAGGATGCCGAGGAGGAAGAGACCGCTGTCGCGCCAGAGGCTGGAGAGGAGTAGGAGCACGTGCATATGGATGTTGCTGAGGTGACCCTCAACTCCGTGGTAGGGTTTACCCCGAACCATACCATGAAGTTGGCAGGGAAGTTGGGAGAGCAGACGGTGACAGTGCTGATCGACAGTGGGGCCACCCACAACTTCATCTCGCGACGACTGGTCGATCGGCTCGGTTTAGAGTTGAGTACGGTGGAGAAGTTCACGGTGTTGCTGGGCACCGGGAAGGTGGAGGAGAGCAAGGGCCTCTGCAAGGGGGTATCGCTCTCACTGCAGGGCTATCGGCTGACGGAGGACTTCCTACCATTGGAGTTGGGCAATGTAGACATCATATTGGGAGTCCAGTGGCTGAAGACCCTCGGGGAGATGAAGGTGGACTGGAAGCGTCTGCGGATGGAGTTTCGGGAGGGCGAAGCAGCGGTGGTGCTGAACGGGGACCCGACTCTCTGTTTTTCTATGGTGGCTTTCAGCGCCATCACTCGGGCGTTGCGGACAGGAGGAGAGGGGTACCTGGTCGAGCTCCAGGGGTTCTCGGGCGAGGAGGCGACTCACGGGGAGACACCAAGGGAGGTAGAGGCGGTGCTGGAGCAGTATTCCGAGGTCTTCCAGAGCCCGCAAGGGCTACCTCCGATCAGAGGACACGAGCACTCGATCGTACTCCGGGGGGAGGGGGCACCGGTGAGCGTGCGTCCCTACAGGTATCCGCATCTGCAGAAGGACGAGATAGAGCGGATGGTACGGGAGATGCTGCAGGCGGGGGTGATCCAGCCGAGTGTGAGTCCTTTTTCATCACCAGTACTGTTGGTGAAGAAGAAGGACGGGAGCTGGAGATTCTGCGTCGACTACCGGGCGTTGAATAAGGAGACGGTCGCGGACAAGTTCCCTATCCCGGTGATCGACGAGCTGCTAGACGAACTGCATGGGACAGTTGTCTTTTCGAAGATCGACCTTCGTGCAGGATACCACCAGATCCGGATGCGGCCAGAAGATGTGTCGAAGACGGCGTTCCGTACTCACGAGGGACATTATGAGTTTCTGGTTATGCCTTTTGGACTGACCAACGCTCCTTCGACCTTCCAGGCATTGATGAATAAGGTATTCCAACCCTATCTTCGCAGGTTCATCTTGGTATTCTTCGACGACATCCTCATCTACAGCCGAAGCATGGGGGAGCACACTGACCATTTGGGGATAGTGTTTCGGGAGTTACTGACGCATCAGCTATACGCCAACCGAAAGAAGTGCAGCTTCGGTTTGGCGCAGGTGGAGTATCTGGGGCACGTGGTGTCGGCTGAGGGGGGTAGCAGCGGACAGGACGAAGATTGCGGCCATGTTAGATTGGCCCGTGCCCACTACACTACGGGCCTTACGCGGCTTCCTGGGGTTGACGGACTACTACAGGAAGTTCGTCAAAGGGTACGGCACCATCGCTCGGGCCCTTACGGAGCAGCTGAAGAAGGAGGACTTCCAGTGGGGAGAAGAGGCCACTAAGGCCTTTGAGGCGTTGAAGGTCGCCATGACGACAGCACCCGTGCTAGCATTACCCGACTTCAGCAGAGCGTTTGTGGTGGAGACGGACGCGTCGGGATATGGCCTCGGGGCGGTACTCATGCAGGAGGGGCGACCCATAGCCTATTTTAGTCAGGTACTCTCGGCTAGAGCCCGACTGAAATCGGTCTATGAGAGGGAACTGATGGCGATCGTTCTGGCGGTGCTGAAGTGGAGGCCCTACCTGTTGGGAAGGGAGTTTGTGATACGGACCGATCAGAGGAGCCTCAAGTACCTCCTCGAGCAGCGGCTGGTGACTGAGGAGCATCAGCATTGGTTGTCCAAGCTGGTCGGGTATCGATTCACGATCGAGTACCGTCCAGGGCTGGAGAACAAGGCGGCGGACGCTTTATCTCGACGGGAGGAGGTGGCCGACCTGGGCGCCCTATCACGTCCTATATGGCGAGATTGGGAGCCGATGTTGCAGGAGGCAGAGCAGGACAGAGAGCTGCAGCAGATACGGCAGCAGATAGAGGGCGGCGATGGCGCTCCAGCAGGCTACACTCTAACGGGCCGTCGTTTGCTCTACCAGGGGAGGATGGTGCTGCCAAAGACTTCGGCCTTTATTCCCGTTTTATTCCAGGAGTTCCATAGTTCTGCGACGGGAGGCCACTCGGGGGTTCAGCAGACTTATCAGCGGATGGCCAGGGAGGTGTTTTGGCCCGGGATGCGACGGGCCGTCGCACGATTGGTAGCCGCTTGTGACGTCTGCCAACGTCACAAATATATGGCTATGGCCCCAGCCGGATTATTGCAGCCCCTGGCCTTGTCGGAGCGAGTTTGGGAGGATGTCACCATGGACTTCATCGACGGACTACCACGTTCAGAGGGGTACACGGTGATCATGGTGGTGGTGGACAGGCTGAGTAAGTATGCTCACTTCATTCCCCTGAAGCATCCTTACACGGCCGTGACTGTAGCGACGGCATTTCTTCGGGAGGTGATCAGACTACATGGGGTACCCGCATCCATTGTCTCGGACCGGGACAAGGTATTCATGAGTATCTTTTGGCGGGAGTTATTTCGGGTTCACGGTACGGTCCTGAAGAGGAGTACCGCATATCATCCCCAGACGGACGGCCAGACGGAGGTCGTTAACCGCAGCGTCGAGACCTACTTGCGGTGCTTCGCATCTGATTCTCCCCGACAGTGGCACAGTTGGCTGGCGTGGGCAGAATATTGGTATAATACTTCGTACCATTCACGGGCGGGGACGACGCCGTTCCGGGTGCTGTATGGTCGCGACCCACCCCCCTTGGTACGGTTCGGAGACGCCCAGACACCGGTAGGGCAGGTGGAGGAGTATATGTTGACCTGGGACGGGGTCTTGGAGGAGCTGCGGAAGCATCTGTTGCGGGCACAGCAGGTGATGCGGGCACAGGCAGACAGGCATCGGCGGGACGTCAGCTTTCAGGTAGGGGACATGGTTTATCTTAAACTGCGTCCCTATCGACAGCGCTCGATGGCGAGGAGGCCGAATGAGAAGTTGGCGGCTCGATACTTTGGTCCTTACCCAGTGGTGGCTCGGGTGGAACAGGTGGCTTATCGTTTGGGGCTACCAGACACATCATCGATTCATCCCGTCTTCCACGTATCTCAGTTGAGGAAGGCAATTGGGGATCAGGCAGCGTCCCCCACTCTTCCTCCGACGCTCACGGAGGACATGGAGGTACAGTTAGAGCCCTTGGCAGTACGAGCTATCCGACGAGGACCCGGCCAGACGAAGGAGGTCCTGATTCATTGGGTCGGCCTGCCAGACTGTGACGCGACCTGGGAGGATTCTGCGAGCTTCCAGACGCAGTTTCCAGATTTCCACCTTGAGGACAAGGTGGCTCTGTTAGGGGGGGTATTGATGTGGGCCCACCCATCATCACGTACACCCGTCGTAGGAGACGGGGAGCGATTTAGGCCCAGGCCCACTGTTTAGGCCTTTTCTGTTATTTAGTCATAAAGGGTATTGTGGTCTTTCACCACAATAATCCCTTTAGGGTTTTGTTTCCCTTTTCTATTTATAGCTAGGGCTAGCCGTCTTTTGTTTCCATGCTTGTATTGAGAAACTCTCGCAAGTGTCAATGAAGAAGGATTTATTACTTTGATCCGTTCATCAAAGTTGGGAGTTTTGTTCTTTTTCTATATAAAAGATCATTCTATTTCTATTCCTCTTAGTATTTGTTGGGTTTTGGTGAACCGATTGAGTCGATTCACATCATAATCATATCTAGAAATTTACCCTACCCTCCTTGAGTGTGTTCTGGCATCTGACATTAAACAGATGATTAAGTCTTCTCTTAGAAATTAAGCCTCTATCATAAACAGCTAACCCATGACAACATAAAACTGCAAAGCCCAGTAATGGTATTTGAAATGCATTGTACAGTCATAAACATTCAGAGTACAGCAGCACACAAATTGTATTTATTGAGTTCGTTTCATCCAGTTTAAGCTTTATTTAAGACATTTAAACTGTCTGCCAGAGTTAAGTCTATATTAAAGACTCATCTCAACAATGATAACTCAGTAAATGTTTCTTTCCACAGGAATATCCAAGACCCTTAGTTGGTTTTCTGATTCATGTAGCACACAGCCTTTATACTCGCCCGTGAGAATGCAGCTGATTGATCGACATTGCTCTTCTCTCCAGTTCTCTTTGCAATTACTCCTAGGTTGTATTTGTTTGGTTGAAAGTGAGCGGAAAAAAAAAAAAAAGGAAAGTGAGAGTGTCCCATGTAGAAATCAGACCAAATTTACATTATCAAAGTTTCTTTTTTCTTTCCCTGAATTTATTAGCAACCAAACACAACCTGAGTTTCCTTTACTTCCTCTCTAAGCCCTTCTCTGTTAACCTTTCTCTGTACATATGTTCTTTAATGCTGTTAGTTCCCACTAGTAACAGCCAGTAAGAAACTTTCAAACAAGATTTACCTCGCTGATAACATCTACACTTGCAACAGACTCACCCTCTTCTCATTTTTTTTCCTCTTCCCAACCCAAAATCCATCAACTTAACCACTGAACATCCCCTCACCAATCTTTAAATACCTATAGAATCCAACCATTAATCCATCTCCTGCAGACCTGAAATTGACTTTCAAGGAACAATTTTTCGACAAGAAGCACTCAGTTTACAAAAAACCAAGGGGCCATTTAAATCCATAATTAGTAATTAGTGATACTTAAAATTACATCCAAATTACTCCAATCACTTTAGGTGCACTTAGAACATCACTTCCATGTATGTTAGCTTTTATAGTTGATGGTTATTGTTTCTTCTTAGAGTTGATTTAAATTCGACAAGTCAACCTAATATATCCCATCAGATTAGATTTTGCATTTTTGAATATCGAGAAAAAAATGACAGGATAATGTCTCTGATGCCAAATAGTGAACAAACTATACTGTTCCCAAAAATATTGGTATAGTGACGATGAAGCCTTTTGAAGCAGTTACATGAAACCCTCTCTTCCATTCTACTTGCAAATGCCATGTCCATTTTGGGTCTAACCCTTGTTCCATAATCTCCTTTAACTAAGATCACATAACTCCTAATCATATTATTTATAGACTCTTTCTAGCCTAGGGGAAGTTGGAGAGTGCTCCTTGGTTGTATGAGCTTATAGGACCAAAAGCTAGGCCTACCTACCAACTAGTATGCCTTCTAGATTTTACAGCAATGGCCTCTTTTGCTCATAACTACCACGATTAGGAATTTAGCATCAACATAGAGGGCTGACATCAGGTTGATTCGGTCATGAATTTTCGTTAATTCTTTATGGAACCACAGCCGACCAGAAAAGACTTGGGTAACGATGATGATGATAGTGACCATGATCGTATCAATCTCCATTACACATGTCAACTATCTCAAAAAAATTCTCATATTTTTTAGTTAAGACGGCATGTTTTACTGAGTACAAGTTCAACCAATAGTACACTTAGTGTTCTAAAAGGCGGCCTAGGCGGCGCCTGGTGCTCATCCAAGGCACGCCTAGGTGCCCACCTAGCGCCGCCACCCCCCCCCCCCCTCCCGCCGCGATGCTCGACTGCATGTTTTTGGGTTTTTGAGACTTCTTCTGCAATTTTCAGTAGGTTTTTGAATTTTTTTAATTTTTTTGAACCGCCGAGATCTACGCGGATGCCTAGGCACGCTAGGCGCTAGTCGGCGGGTGCCCGCATGACTAGCGCCTAGCGTTTTTCACAACCTTGAGTACACTCCAAATCATTATCATAAATCCATAAGGGTTATTTAGTAATAGGGTCTCATATAATATGTGATATTAGGGTTTGGGTCTTCAAATTGTACGACATTAGAGTTCGGATCTCTAAATCACTGTTCACTAGCCTACGTGAACAGTGATTTGGAGACCCAAATACTAACGTCGGACAATTTGGAGACAAAAATTCTAATATCAACTATTATGTAAGACCCTATTACTAAATAACCCAATCCATAATACGGTAGTTCTCGCAGTCGCCTTTTGAAAACGTGATTTCACTAAGGCTGTGTTTGATTGGGCTATTTTTCCATGGAAAATATTTCCATCACAAATTTTCCACCAATTGTAGTGTTTGATAGCTTATATTTTCCATGGAATTATTTTCCAAAAAACTATCATTTTCCATATTTCCATCTAAAATGGTGGAAAATGAAACTTGTCCAACCCATAGGAAAATATCATTTTCCATGGAAAATAACTATTTTCCGTGGAAAATAATGCCAATCAAACACCCAAATTAAGTTTTCCATGGAAAATTTTTAAAATTCCATGGAATTTTTTTCCTAGGAAAATAATTCCATGGAATTAATTTCTTTTCCGCACATTTTCCACCTTGCAATCAAACGCACCCTAAATAAATAATGTTCCGAAAGCACAGATTTTTTTTAACAAAAAATATTCGAAGCGGACACATTATAGCTTTCAACTTGGAAAATTGCCATATTTTGGTGTAACTTTTTTTTCTTCTTTCAATTATCAGTTTCGTAGAATATTTTACTAGGAGGCCTCATCTGTTCTATCAAAGATACTGAAATTTCCAATTTGCACTACCACGAAAATATTAGAAAAGGGACATCACCTTCATGGACTGCATGAACTCTCGGCAGTGACTGGCGATGACATCGTTTCTGGGTCCGGTGGAGTTTGCGAGCTCGTCCATCACGCAACCGGTCAGCTCCACCACTCGAACTATCATCTGCAGATGAATCAAAAACAAAATTAAAGATTAGAAAGAAAAAAAAAGTTTGGACCTTTGCTATCAGTTATTTAGACATGGGACGAGATGGGATGAGACTGAGGAACCTTTTCTACGTGCTGAAGGTTTAGCAGCGCCAGGGGTTGGTTTTCGGAACCCATTTGCTATTGAGAATCTGAGTTTCTGAATTCTGGGGTTTGAAGAAGAAGATGGTTCCGAAACCCAAACCCGCCAAACCCGATGGAGGAAGAGATTGACGATTTGCCGATCGGATTTGTACGAGGAATTGGGCTGTTTTGGTTTAGATGTCGCTGATGCTCCTCTCTAAAACATGGTTAATTATAAGGACACAGCCTTTTTTGATCGGGGCTGTCTAATGACAGTTTTTCATTATTTACAAGTTTGTCACTGAAAAAATTATTCAGGACTATCCAAGTGGTAGGTATAAAAGATAACTCTTAAAAAAAAAAAATTCTTCCTCACTCTCCATTCTCTCTCCCTCTTTCTTCTCCAAACCCTAGGTCTGGTCCCCACTTCTTTTTCAACCCCACATTTCTCCAAACCCTAGAAGATTCCCAAGGAAGATTCTTAGAATATTCGGTACGATAACGTCCGCTAAACGACAAAATTTTTGATGTTATTTATTTTTTTGAAGTAATCTTATATTTTGTCACAATGTAAAAATTATGGAAGAAATTGGATCATCACGTCTATCAATCGAGAAACCCAGATCTTCCAAAGAATACGACAAAACACCCGAAGAACTCTCGGTAAATTTTCGTCCGACTGCTACGCATTCGACTGTACAACAGGACTGCCAGACTTTCTGACAGTCCATAGAACACGAAGGACTGCCATATTACGCGGCAGTCTATTTGTAGAACTAGTGTAAAATAGGACTGCCGCAAAACATGGCAGTCCAAGAAGTAACGAGGACTGCCAGATTATGCGGCAGTCTATATGTAGAAATACTGTACAGTTGGACTGCCAGACTTTTCGGCAGTTCATAAAACACGTAGGACTGCCACATAACTCGGCAGTCTATGTGTAGAACTAGTGTTAAATAGGACTGCCAGACTTTCTGGCAGTCTATAAAACACGAAGGACTGCCACAAAACTCGGCAGTCTATGTGTAGAACTAGTGTAAAACAGGACTGCCAGACTTTCTGGCAGTCTATAAAACACGATGGACTGCCAGAATGTCTGGCACTCCTGTTGTACAGTCCTGAAGGAATGACAATTTTCCTTGACAGTCTTGAAGTTGTTGATTTTGTAATTTTTGTTGTAGTTGTGATTGGCAATTTTTTTTAAAATTAAATGTAGGACATACCACCTCCTATTTCTGTTGACTTGAGTAATATATTCTCAACGGATGTCGCATTTGAATCTTATGAAGAAGCATTAGAATGGTGCAGACAAGTTGGAAGGCAAGCAAACACAGTCCTTGTCATTTCAAGGTCATTACGAGGTCCGTCGTATCGTAAAACAGCTGATCTTGGATGCGAAAGAGGTGGAACATTTAGGCTTCATCGAAGGAAAGAAGAATATGCCCGAAAAAAAGTCCCGGAGAAGGCGGTAGGGTCCAGAAAGTGCGGTTGTCCTTTCAAGATTGTGCTTGTCTCAAGAAATGATGGAAAGTGGACAGTTGATGTCAGAAATGGGATGCACAATCATACGGTGGCGGAGACACTTACCGGTCATCCCTATGCCGGAAGGTTGAACGAACAGGAGAAGAAGTTAGTTGAAGAATTGTCCTGCTCCGGAGTTGGCCCGAAGCAAATTTATTTCGCGGTGCGCCAGAAGAATGAACATAACAAGTCAACAATGAGGACAATCTACAATGCACTCTCGAGATCGAGGACAAATACCCTAAGAGGAAGAATGACGATGCAACAAGTTTTGAGTTACTTGCCGACAATCACTATGTGGAGTACCATAGAAGACATCCGCCGTCCAATGAAATTACTTCTATGTTTTGGGCGCAGCTGGAGTGTACGCATTTGGCACGGTCCTTTGCCGATGTTTTGGTGGCTGATTGCACGTACAAGACTAACAAATTCAAGATGCCACTCTTCCACATTGTCGGCTTCACGTCAACGGGTAAATCATTTTCAGTTGCATTTTGTTTCTTGAAGAATGAAACAGTAGATGACTATACATGGGCATTGAACAAATTGAAGACACTTTACACTGGACACAAAGAGCCGTCTGTTTTTGTCACCGATCGAGAATATACATTGATGAATGCTATAGATATCGTATTTTCTCATGCTCGTAGACTACTATGTACATGGCATATTAATCGAAATATTCAAGCACAATCCAAGAGCAGGTTTGAAAAAGTAGACGGCAAACTTGATATTGACCGCTTCACAGAATTCTACGACGATTGGGGCCTTGTTTGGCGAGCAAGTACTGTAGACGCTTTTGACAAAGCGTGGTTGGAGTTCAAAGAGAAGTGAAAAAGTAGCAACAAGTCATGTATATCTTATATCAAAGACACATGGGTTGATCCATTTAAAGAAGATTTCGTCTTAGCATGGATGAATAAAGTGAAGCATTACGGCACGACCACTACAAACCGTGCCGAAGGTTCACACTCAAAACTGAAGAAATATATACGTTCATCGGTCGGCGGTTTTGTGTCAGTTTGGCAGTCGATTAATCTAATGACCAACTCGATGGTGAACGAGATCAAGGCTTCATTTCAGATGAGCCTGAATATTGTAAAGCACGAACATAGGAAAGAGAAGCTTTTGTCTGATTTAATCCATGTATTGTCTCACTATGCTTTGGGGTTTATATTTGATGAGATTGTCTAGGAAAATTCAGTTGGTGTTGATACCGAAGAATGTGGTTGTACGCATCGACATTCTCTCGGCCTTCCTTGTGCTCATGAGATCAACGAATATCGACGTCAAGGCAGACCTATTCCAGTAGTGGTCGTTGATCAACGTTGGAGACAATTGTCAGTTATGCCTATGGTGGAGAGTCACGACGATTTCTTTTCCTTGCCAGAAGTTAAACTTCTTCATGTAAGATGGTGTGCTGCACTAGAACCTGAGAGGAAGTCTATTGAATGTAAAATTCAAGAACTTGCCCACCCGGCAAGTAGTCATGTGCAGGAGCCATCTGTTGTCGTTGCCCCGAAGGGTAGACCACCAAGAAGACTTACAAGAACACAGAAGAAGAAGCTCGAGTCTACTAGAAGAGAACTATCATTATTTGAGCATATTGAAAGAAGCATGGAAACGTTCGTTTGTCCAAAGAGGAATGACAAGCTTTCTATTCAACGGAAGAAACAGAAAACAAGAGTTGGTGTCACATTCGACATGTACATTCATATATTTAATCCTGCGATATGGGAGTACATTTGGTCTATTGAAGATATGCCTAAAGATGGACATTGTGGGTACCACGCCCTTGCAAGACATCTTGGCTACTCCGTTAAAGATGGATGGAGACAGGTTAGAGCAGAGCTGTACGAGGAGTTGGAGTCTCATCTTCCCTTCTACAGCAAATTACTAAGCCCAGATACAGTTGGAGAATTGTTGACAAGCATTTCGTGCGTCGATCAGACTACTGGAGAGGAACATTACATGGATATTCCTTCTGCTACATATATATTCGCTAACAGGTACAATATACCGACACATTCTTACTAACGTGAAAAGTTTGATAAATACTTATACTGCATTTGTATTCGCTTGCAGGTACAAGATCCCAATTATCGTTTTGTCGAAGAGAAGTAACAACACTTTCTTCCCAATGACCGCTCCTCCGGCAGACTACACTATGTCCACTCTATATGCCATTGGACTTGATGATAATCACTTCGTCATCCCGCGGTTGATCGGGCACAGTCCTATTCCCCCATGATCCAGTCTGGTATAAACATGCTCCGGAAGAATCGATCGCTTGGACGACGCTCTACACAGATGCGATCAACGGCTACAAGAAGAAAACAAACTATGTGGAACCTACACCAATGCCGAAAGACCACTACGATGTATTGATTGACTGATAGTGGATCCTACACCGATAGTTTTGTCACATTTTGTAACTAGAAAGAAGGATAAACATTTCTTTGGTCCTACACCGATAGTTTTGTCACATTTTGTAACTAGAAACAATGATAAACATTTCTTCGGTCCTACACCGATAGTTTTGTCACATTTTGATACCGAAGAATGTGGTTGTAAAAAGAAATGTTTATATCTTTGGTCCTACACCGATGTTTATATCATTTGTCCTACTCAGATACACTATTTTACATCATTTTGTAAAGAAGAAGAAGGAAGTTTATTTTGGTATGACATTTGAGTATCACATTTACAGTTGAGTATCACATTTACATTTGAGTATGACTATTTAAACTTGCTGTGAACAAGGACTGCCCAGGAAACTGGGCAGTCCTTGTTCACAGCAAGTTCTTACCAGGACTGTCCAAAACTTTGGCAGTCCATCGTGAATGACGGACTGCCAGAGAACTGGACAGTTCAGGTTTAAACTTGCTGTGAACAAGAACTGCCCAGTTTCCTGGGCAGTCCTTGTTCACAGCAAGTCCTTTTAGGATTGTCAAAGATTTTGAAAGTTCTTCAATAGATAGGATTGTCAAAAATTTTGACAGTCTTTTTTTTTTTGACCTCTCTACAACTACATGAGTATGAGGCAAATCCATATGGTGCACCTTCCATATTAATTATACGTGTCGTAGTAAGTTAAACAGATTATAGAATCAAACCTTTTAAAAATCCATCATAAAATTCAAACTCATATACAACTCTATCTAATTCAAATTCCATTAAGTTTGGAACGAAATTTAGAAGCAAGATCCGCAGCAATCCAAAAATCGAAACAAATTCAAAGGAATAATAATAATAAAAGATCTTCAATATTTAATAGTCTCTATATAGACTATATATAGGTGAACCCTTCTTGCATTTTAGTTTAAAAAAAATAATTTAGGACTGGCAATTTTTTTGACAGTCCTGCCAATTGGAAACTGTCAAAAGTTCTGATAGTCCTAAAAAAAATATGTTGTACAACATATTTTTTTAGGACTATTATTTTTTTTGAGCTGTAAAAATTTTCTACACTCATGAGTCATCCCAACCACGACTGTGTCTGAATTCCTTACTTTGAAATCATGTGTTCGAAACTTCAAAATTCGTCCAAAATTTTCAAATCCCTTCCGACCCATTTCTCCAAACCTCATTCCAATAATGCCCATGACATCAAAATTTCGGCAACGAGTGATTTTTTTTGGGCTTTTGGTGTTGTGAATGCTAAAAAAATAATCTATGGAAGTTTCGACAGCGGGCCGAGCTCGTCAGCAGTAGGAGGAGCAGGAAGAAAAGAAGTTTAGGTTTGAAATGGCTTGCAGAGAAGGATTTTTGTGAAGATGGAGGTGGTGGAGAAAAATGAGTTTAGATATGAGAGAGTTTGATAAGAGAGAGAGAGAGAGAGAGGGAGTGAAAATTAGAAATAAATAGGTTTGAAAGAGTTTGTTTTTTTTGGAGGGGGTGGGGGGGGGGGTATTGGGGGAGGGGGTGGGCAGCCCCTAGTGAAAAATGGGTTGTCTTGAGTGAAAGTTCCTCTAAACTGGACTAGCCCCAATCCTGGTCTAGTCATGAGTAAAAAAATGAAGTGGCCTTATAATTTGTCTTTTATAAATGCACTGCAAAAGTTACTCTGTCATTTTTGTATTTACAAATTTATCACCCAAAAAATTTACACGAGACTGTCCAATATTTTTAGGACGGTCAGAACTTTTAATAGTCCTATCAATATACTGGACTATCAAAAATTAATCCTAAAAAATGTTTGTCTTTATTAATGTCAAAATTTTTGACGCCATCTTCCAACTTAACTATGACAATTTGCTACCGCGAATCTTTTCTACATGCTGAAGGTTTAGCAGCACCAGGGGTTGGATTTCGGAACCCATTTGCTACCGAGAATCTGAGTTTCTGAATTCTGGAGTTTGAAGAAGAAGATGGTTCTGCAATGATACCTGATGGAGGAAGAGATTGACGATTTGCCGATCGGGTTTGAATGAGGAATTGGGGCCGTTTTGGTTTAGGTGTTGCTGATGCACCTCTCTAAAACATTAAGGCAAATTATAAAAGCACTTCATTCTTTTCTTACTCATGGCCAGTCTAAATTTTTTTTTATTTAGTTACAAGTTTGCCACTTGAAAAATTACTCAGGACTAGTTCAATATTGGTATATAAGTCTATTTTATTTTATTTTTTCCCTTCTTCTTTACTTCTCCTTCCCAAAACCCTAAATATTTTCTCTTCCAAATCTCAACACCTAAATTCTAAATACTGTTCTCAATCCATGTTCATGCCTAAATTTCATATTCTACTAACTAAAATTTGATTCAATATTCATTCTAGACGAATTTTTGAAGTTTTGAACCCATTTTAGGGTTACCAAATCCCTGAACATTTTCTCTTCCAAATCTCAACACCTAAATTCTAAATATTGTGTTAATCCATGTTCATGCATAAATTTCATCTTTTAGTAACTAAAATTTGATTTAATATTCATTCTAGGCAAAAAAAAATTAAAATTTTGAACCCATTTTAGGGTTACGAACTTCCAAAATTCGTCCACAGTCGCGACTGAAACAATGATGGACTGTCAAAAATGTTCACAGTCCTACCAATTGGAAAGACTGTCAAATTTTTTGACAATCCTACATAAAACATTGAACATAGTATTTTCTTTAGGACCGTCAAAAATTTTGATAGCACTGCCAATTGGTAAGACTGTCTAAATTTTTGACAGTCCTACATAAAACATTGAACAACATTTTTTAGGACTATCAAAATTTTTGACAGTCCTACATAAAACATTGAACAACATTCTTCTAGGACTGTCAAAATATTTGACAGTCCATCCAATTGGTAGGACTGCCAAAGATTTTGACAGTCCCAAAATGAACTTGCTGTAATAGCAAGTTCCTTTTAGGACTGTCAAAATTTTTGACAGTCCTTCTAATTGGAAAGACTTTCAAAGAAATTGACAACCCTGAAAGAAACTTGTTTTTAATAACCGTGGAAGCAGAAGTAGAATGCTAACAGTGTGCAACTTCTGAAATATATTTTCACTTAATTAGAAAAATTTTATATTTTTAGAGATAAATAAATTATCTACTCGGTTTACAAGTAAATAAATTATCTACTAAGTTTAATAAAAGCTCAAAATTTTAAATCTATTTTAGAGATAAGTCTCTAAATTTTGTTCATTTCAAAATAAACCTTCATCTACATACAATCTATAAATCTATTTTAGATATAAGTCTCTCATTTTTAAATATATTTTGAGTCTTTCAATTATCTACTCAGATTAAAAATAAACTCAAAATTTAAATATATTTTAGAGATAAATCTCTCAATTTTGTTCATTTCAAAATCATTGACAGTCTTAACTATTTCCAGGACTATCAAAAATTTTGACAGTCCTGAGAGAAACTTGATGTGGCATTAAGTTCCTCTTAGTACTATCAAATTTTTTACAGCCTTAACCATTTTTAGGACATAACTTCATGATACGACAATATAATATGAAATATGATATGAAACAGTCAATTCGTGCATTTCGTACGAAATCCCGCCGTGACGTGCATTTTGGAAAAGTCAACATTTTGTCTCAGGATAGAAACTTCGTGCACACTTTTCGAGAAATTAGACCGTTGGATCGTTGAACTCTTTTCTCGGTTGCCATCTCGGTATATACCCCTTTGCTCACCTAAAATTTCAACCGTTAATTCAATCGTTTGATAGATCAAAACTGGCCACCAAGTCGACCGTTTAAATTGTGTTATTTTTGGACAGTTTTATGAAGCCTACTTCATAGATTTGTTTCTCCGCCATCGCAGATCCGTTTAACGTGCCACCAGTTATTGTGCATAGCAGGTATAACCACCCTTATGTCATAAAAATTTCAGCTTCATAGGATGTCGTTTGGTTGGTTGAAATCGACGCCAAAGTTGGTCTCTCGAAACCATAATTTTCAACTTGTAAAATTCTAATTTTGGACCCGGGACTCCGGATTCCAATTCTGACACCATCAATGGACTCGTGGCATCGTTCTAGCATAAATTTATATATAATTTGCTGAGTTTGGAGCAACGTGGCCCCGATACGCATTTTCGTACAAAATTGGGCCCCTTTGTCCGAGTCAACGAGTTATTTTGAGATCGGCTCATCGGAATCTAATACTGGATATACAGTTGGATTTGTATCGTCATTCTGAAATCGTTGACATATATTTTGCTAAATTTAGAGGGCTTTGTCTCCGACACGCATTTTCGTGCAAATCGGATCCCAACGTCCGGATCAATGGATCATTTTGAGACCGGGTCATCGAAATCATATTCCGGATATACCGCTAGATTCGTATCGTCATTCTGGATTCATGGACATATAATTTACTAGGTTTAGTAAACTTATATTCTGGCACATTTTTTGGTGCAAAGCGGGTCCAACGACGGACATCGTTTTGATCTAAAATTACCGTTTTGTCCCTGTGTCCAAATTGGACTTATGGATAGGCTATCCTAGCTAATTTGATCATTCTGGACACATTGGTGATGATTGTTTCATCATCCGGCGATATATGTAGATTTTTTTTGTGTATCACCATTTATTTATAATTAATTTCTATTTATGTTCGTATTTCGGAATCCGTGTGTCGAAACTGAGATCATTCGGTTCCAGTGATCTTACATCACTGAAATTGACTAGGTGATCATGTAGATCACCATGATAAGATTGTTAACCTTATGGTTGACCATCTTGTCTCGTAGGTTTCGTTGTACGAATAACGAGGTACAAACTTGATATTTTAATAACCTACAACTTGCAATTTATATTGCTAGCAATAATAATTATAGAGACTAGTATGACCTAGTCCTAGACGATATAATTAAAAAGTGTCTTATATAAAAAAGGTAATAGTTGACTAGAAAAGTCCCAAGCTCTCTAGGTGGGAGTTATGAGTTACTCATGTACCTTTGTGTGTGATATATGTTTGTTTGTGATTTGGGTTGATAGATATTTGCATGGAGTATGGTTCTCATGGATAGTGGGATAGACTTTGATACTGCAGTCTCAACACAGTTCGGACAACACCAGGCAAGTGTACCTTGCCACTCTTGTACTTCAGTTACAATATTTAAAATTCTTAAATATTTATTTATGTGTATATTATTGCAACACCTAGGGCCGTGTTTGGTATTTCACGTCTGAATCACATTCGGGTGCCAATGGACGTTAGCGCCATCGGGTATCGATACTAGATATTCATATTTATGTTATCGTGATAATTCGTTGTGGGGTACACTCTAACCCTGGGACATGTTTATGTGACACTATATTACTGATGGATTTCTGTACTTGATTACATCTTAATATACGAAAATCCGAGTCTGATTCTAGGATGGTGACATTGATTACATGCAGTGTTACTTTTCTATTATGACTCGTTGACCTAGTTAGAGGTTCTGGCCGAGCGACTCGTGGATACGATTCGTGAAGTCACATGGGCGGAAAGAATATACACCGTACGCATGGGCTACTTTCCCTCATAGTATACCGTTGTCTCATTCCAGAGCTTCGAAGATTTCGTAGTTTGCCACAGCTTCCTTTGGACTGTGGGGTATTCATAGTTTGTTGGAGTGCCTATCGGGTCTCCGGAGTACACAGTGACAGCCCACGTGTTTGAGTGATATTTCTTAAATTGCATTTCATATTAGTTGGTTATTTTAGATTCACCCACTTTATCAGTCTTACTATACTTATTTATTCATTTATTACTGTCGTACACTTGGCCTGCATATTATGTACCTTGTTGCATCCCTCTGAGGATCTGGTTTTCTTCCAGGTTGGTTGAGTAGGTTTTGTTGAGCGCCTTGCTGGATTGTTGATGGTATTCATTTCATTACATGTATTAAATCTTTTAGAGTTATATGTTTCATTTATAGTTAGTTGTATATGCTTAGTAGCCTAATATTTATAGACTCATATTATCTTTTCGAGTCTATTCGGGCAAGTATGGTTATTGGGCTGCATACTAGTATTCATATTTCCCTTCTTATGCTTCTGTTACCTGGATTGAGATATATAGAGTTGATGTAGTGATAATTACACCATTTCGAACAGCTTATACGTATTTTAGTCGAACTAGAGTCTGGTTGAATACGTAGCTGGCCAATGTCACGTGGCTCGGTTGGGCGTGACATGGTTTTTAAGGTGCCCCATACAGGTCGAGAATAAATCGTTATGGTTACGTCATTGTACCGAACGAGCCTGCGAATAGGACAATAGATTAGAATCTCAATCTACTGCTATTGGAAATTCCCTTGACTTCTACTATCATCTTTGACTTTCGTATTTGTGCTGAATCGTAGCTTCCTTAAATCCCATTTATGAACTCTCGTCCTTCCTATCTCGGAAGGGCGAACCATTGTGATTGATCTTCATTTTGAGTATATCATATATATTATAGATTATGATTAGGACAATTATGATATTTTGTAGGTGATTATTAATGGCACATAGGATAGATGTCTCTATTAGATGGATTGATAGGATATGAATAGCACCTCTATCGAGGTTTAGTTTCTAAAAGAAATTCCCTTGATTAAAGGAGAGACCCCTTAACTAGAACATATGGAATTAGATTAATGGTTTACATATCTATAGATCTGTTGGAGGAATTTTTCGTCATGATTGAGATGACTATAAATATGAATAGAAGACTGCACAGATCAAATAGGAATTAGATGAAGATTAGAATAGTGCTATCTTTATAATAGAATTACCAAATTATGTGACTTAAGGAAATGATAATTCCATGAGTCGTGAATTAGTGATTTGACTTCAGCCTATAGATTATCTAGAAGGTTTTACTTGAAGGATATAGTAACCCATGCTTGGCGGGACTAGGTGACTAGCTAAGGTGGGTAGACTTTTAAAGACACTCTATCAATATAGGATATAATAGAGTATAGTTCGAAACTTAGCCCTAATAGGAGATATGAGGGTTATTAGACTAAACCATGCTACCATTGTCCGAGCTAGATAGAGTTTGAGAAATACGAAAGATTCCCTGATCATAAAGGATGAGATGAGTGAGAGTTCAACCTGAAGGAAGACGTGCTGGATTATAGGGTGCCAACAGGAAGGACACTGGCCAATAGAGCCCAAGGACCCCGTCAGAATACAAAATTTTGAAGCGTGATGGTCATGACTAGATATAAACCTATGGAGTTATATTATACTAGATTTTGAGAAAATTTTCATGTGAAAGATATAAAAATCACTACAAAAAAGAGAACTTTTGGGACGACACTACTGGATACGCTATCTTGATGAGTCCTAAAAGATTAATATTTGGGACGACTAGTTATTATGTAATAAAAGATAATATTATTTAGGACATATTTATATATGGAACCTAACAATGTACCTTACTTGGGACTAAAATTTTATTTCGTCCTATTAAAAACTGGAAATTGCTGAGAAACCCAATTTCGGGGTGGGCTTTTATGAAATGCCCACCCGCTGGATAAGTTTTATGAAATACCCATAATTAAGTATTTTCACGTTAAATATTCCAAGATTCTCTTTTAGATGCCACCCGCTAGAAACTGCTATTTTTATAATACCGAAACTACCCCTCCGCGTGAATTGGTCATCTATATGTATTTGAATTCAAAAAACTCAGATCTGGATTGCGATTTTCGTCTTCTTCTTATTCACGGAAAATCTGAATTCCATTGGTCTCATATTCAGCAGAGATCGCAAAGATCGTTCGTAGTTCGGTGTGTTTTTCTTCAGTCGAACTCAGATCATCGCTCGTCATCATCATCACCATCATCATCATCTTCATCGTGGAAACATTTGAACTCAGATCTTCAATTGTGGAGAGAAGATCTTTCTTCTTCTTTTCCATAAGAATTATCATCGCTTTGAAAGAAGAACGAAACTCTTTATTCCTGAAAAAACTAAATTACACGTTTTAACACTGGAAATGACCATTCTCCGTCTTAATTAGGACGGAGAATGGCATTCTCCGTCTTAATTAGGACAGAGAATGCCATTCTCCGTTTTATTTAAGACGGAGAATGCCATTCTCCGTCCTAATTACACGTTTTAACACTGGAAATGACCATTCTCCGTCTTAATTAGGACGGAGAATGCCATTCTCCGTCTTATTTAAGACGGAGAATGCCATTCTCCATCCTAATTAACACGGAGAATGACATTCTCCGTTTCCGTCTTAATTAGGACCGAGAATGTCATTCTCCGTCTTAATTAGGACGGATAATGACATTCTCCGTTTTATTTAAGACGGAGAATGGCATTCTCCGTCCTAATTAACACGGAGAATGGCATTCTCCGTATTTTTAACACGGAGAATGGTCATTCTCCTGCGTTTTAACACTAGAATGACCATTCTCCGTCCTAAATTACACGGAGAATGGCATTCTCCGTCCTAATTAAGACGGAGAATGGTCATTCTCCGTTTAATTTAGCACGAAGAATGGCCATTCTCCGTCTTAATTAGGACGGAGAATTCCATTCTCCGTTTTATTTAACACGGAGAATGACATTCTCCGTTTTATTTAACACGGAGAATGACATTCTCCGTGTTTCTAACACGGAGAATGGTCATTCTCCTGCGTTTTAACACTAGAATGACCATTCTCCGTGTAAATTAAGACGGAGAATGTCATTCTCCGTCCTAATTAAGACGGAGAATGGTCATTCTCCGTGTAAATTAAGACGGAGAATGCCATTCTCCGTCCTAATTAAGACGGAGAATGGTCATTCTCCTGCATTTTATGGTTAGCTGAAACTTTGGAGGGCCATAACTTTTGACTGGGAGGTCGAAACGAGGTCCCGTTTGTCACAAAATGAGCGTATCGTCGAGGAGACTGAAAGTAACAGTTTCATCGTTAGACGGCCTTTCGAAATTTTAGATTCGCAAAAAAATGATGTTTGGACCTCCGTTTTAGCACTTTTGTCGTTCGTCCCGGTCTTTCCGAAATTTTTCGACGAGTTTTTGAAGATTTTTGAGGAGAAAACCTAGATTCGAAAGTGAGCAGCGTATGGAAGAAGATGGAGTATTGAAACGTTTTTTTAAGAGCAGTTTTGTGGGTGTTTCCAATAAATTAAAAGGAAGGGCAAAAGGGTCATTTGGAATCCGCTTTGGATAAGTTTCTCTAATTCTGGGCACGCGATGAAAGTTTTTTTAGCGGTGGGTTTTACATAAAACTTTTTTAGTTTTTGGACATTTCATAAATCTTCCCTATTAAAAATTGGTTTTGTCCCTACAAACATGGGTGGGAAGACCAAAAAAGGGCGGCCAAATTTTGCTATGCCCTAACATTCTTTTCAATTTATCACTTTTGAGTTGATGCCTTTCTCGATCTGAATTCTTAAGAGATCTGAACCGTTTGATTTTAGGTTGATGTTATTTCTAAACCCATTCTCTTTCTCTCACCATTCTAAGAAATTTGGTCCAGAATTAGGGTTTCCTATCATCCTTGCTTCTCCAATTCTAATACTTCTCCTTCATAGCCCTCCTCTCACTCCTATGGATTTGACCCTATTCTCCATTCCCCCTTTTTCCTTGCTACGATGGCCTCGAGCTCGAGCTCAAGCTAGCAGGCTCAACTCTTCTCCAATCTCCTCCGTTTCTTCGTTGTTAAACTACCAAGCGAACGCCATCTCCTCATGATAGCTTGAGCCCTCTTTTTGTGCATCTCTGTTAAGGAACCGTGGACGACCCCATTTCTTAATTGGCACCCAATTCTTCGTTGGGTTGTCCGTCTTAACCAACTCCGGTGATACCCAAACCTCGAGTTTCCTCCTTTTGTATCCTCTTTCTGCCACGAAGGCACCACCACCAGTCCAATACGGCTCCGTGGAGGTCCACAATCATCACCACTTCCTCTTTTGTAAGTCCCCTGATATCTAGCTCTATGGGGACACATGGCGAGGGTTGCAACCAGGGTGGTGGTGCTTGTCGAAACTCATAATTGTTGTTTCTTCTTTACCAAGAATTCCTCTTTTCTTGGAGGTTGCCCTTATGAGGCTAACAAAGAAAAGAAGAAGAACATCTTAAAGGGAATTGCATATTACTTTACATCTCCTGCTAATTCAGATGACATTGGTGATGATGATGATATCTTCGAGGTAGTTTTTTTTTAATTTTTAAATTCATATATTTCACTTTTAACAGAAATATAGCTTTATAATTGTGTTATCATGAGATTGTATTACCTTTAATTATGGATCTATTCCCATGATTAAATTTATATTTTTTGTATTAGACCTTATTGAAGATCTCCATGAACTAGGGCAAGACAAAACAAGTAATGAAAATTCCATGTTCATATCCATTGTCGGCACAATATACTTATACTGACAAAGAAAGGTCATCTTTAAATTATGTTCTAGACTGAATATTCTGAAGAGAAATATTGCCTTGTCATGATGTTGACCAATTACTGATATATAATTATAATTGTTCCGAGTTTGTTACCAAGCAGGTATATATCTCATTGCTCTTGGTTTGTTCAATCAAATTTGTTTATCTTATTAGCAAAATTGTTGCAAAAACTATTAGTAGTTTTGTTGTACTACTTTATTAATGTCATTTTGGCACGCTTATACGAGAACGACACTGAATTTGCTTGGAGGAAATTCTTGTTGACAAACTACTCGAGAAAATACTTCAATAAGGGGCATGACTTATCTAAGCTTCCTCACTGAGTTCCTTTTGATCCAGTGCCTCCAACCCGTCCATTTTCTACTGTCATCCCCTCTCTCTATGTCTTCTGATTAATGAAAGCACCCTTGTCGATTGATAGGTAGGTTGATGTTGGGGCTTTGAGCTTTTGTTTATGATATTGAAGATAAACATAGAAGTTTTTGAGTCTTCTAATATATTTTTAGGAGTATTTTAGATATATTTTGTAATGTACCAGAAGTTTAAAAGTCTACTTCAAATACGACGCACCACGGATCAGAGTGGGGTATCTTTAAGTAGGCTTTGCTTGCTCTACGATCACAGTATTATGGATATATATACTTCTTGTCCTTATGCTTCTGAAATTGATATTATAATCTATTATTACTATAAAACAAACAAGTGGAGGAATTTGGTGTTGGTGCTTTCTTTACATGGAGAGAGCTTGCTCTCAACATGCCTTGTAAAAGTTTAGTCCCACATCAGAAATGCACCATGAGTTATCTCAACATATATACTTGGTTGTGTTGTTGAGAGATGCACATGGGGTGGTGACCCTAAGGAGGGAACCATGTGGGTGATTTTACTAGGAGGTAAGAATAAGGCTCCACTACAAGAGTGAATGCAGATCCAAGCCTAAACAATCAGAGAAAGGTGAGTCTAGTAAGGTAACATTGTTTCTATGATCGCACAGGTCACAACTGTGGGGGTTGACTCTGACTGGTGGATAGACACTGGTGCGACTTGCCATGTCTGTTCTGGCAAGGAATGGTTCGTCACGTACCAGCTGATATCTGAGAAGGTTGTCATGATGAACCAGGCCCAAGCTGAAGTTCTGGAGATCGGGACTGTGGAGTTGAAACTCACTTCTGGGAACACTTTGACGCTTCAAGGTGTGAAGCATGTTCCGACGATTGCCAAGAACCTGATCTCTGGGAGCCTGCTCTGCAACACAGGCTTGAGGATGGACATCAATGCTGGTCAGATGGTGATGTACAAGAAGGAAACATACTTCGGGAAGGCTTATTAAACCGAATGAATATTTAAAATTCAGCTTGTCAACCAGTAAACCGAAGGAATGCTGACCGAAGAGAATTAACAAAATGTCTAGTCTATGCCTTATCTCCAAATGTGGGGGTAAGGTAGAGAAATGTGAAGTTTGTGCTCAGACGAAGATCACAAGGAAACCCTTTCATCGGGTCAATCGAAGCACAGATCTTCTGGAGTTAGTACACTCCGTTATCTGTGACTTCAAACATTTCTCTACGAAGGTCGGAATGAAGTATTTCATAACCTTCATCGACGACTTCTCAAAATATGCGTTCGTCTACTTGCTCAAGACTAAAGACGGAGCTTTCGAGAAGTTCAGAGAGTTTAGGGCCGAAGCTGAACGGCAGACTGGACAACAGCTCAAGAGGTTGAGAAGTGATCGAGGTGGGGAGTACAGGTCTCATGACTTCGTATCGTTCTACAAAGAACATGGAATCATATGCGAGACTACTGCTCCATATTCTCCTCAATCCAACGGAAGTAGCAGAGAGGAAGAACCGAACATTAACAGAAATGATGAATTCAATGCTACTTACTGTAGGTCTTCCAAAATGCTACTGGAGAGAATCTGCATTAACGGCCACTTTCATTCTGAATAGAGTGCCATATGCAACTTCGGACGTAACTCCTCATGAACTCTGGTTCAAAGTCAGACTGTCACGCCCCAGAACCAGAATACTGGAGAGCGGGGGCAGACATAGCCAGCTACGTATATGAAATGGATTCCATCTCGCTATACTGTCACGGCTGTCTAGATACATGAGGGTTTACTACAAGCCAACAGTCTCCTATGGTTATGAACAAGCCTAGTGTCTCAATCACAAGCAAGTAAGTAAATGTTACAAGATGTATGATCGTTAAATATACAATGATAAGGCGTCCCAAATATTACATATTCAGCTGATCATGAAGCTAGTCGTTACAAAATGTTAGGACTAGCAAGAGTTTAGTCATACATGATCAACCCTAGGATCTGTTAATCATGTTACAGCCCGTAGGCAGACAGTAAATAAAGTACAATCGAGCTAAACAGGTGCTCGTCGGCTAAACGTCTCAAAAGAATATTTTTACAATAGTGTGGGAGAGCCAAAAATAACCCACTCGTTGCTAGGGTTCCGTCTAGTGGCCACCATCTGGCTGGAAGGTCGGTAGATCCTCTGGAGCTGCTCCGAAATCTGGCCATACAAAACCAGCTGGGTCAGACCCCAGAAAGAGCAAGTGCCACAAAGGAGGCTTCACTTAAGAACTAAAACCAGCAATCAGCACATGAATATAACTATAAATAGAATAAGGACTGGAATAAAAGGAAACATATCAGGATGATATACGACGAGATAACCATGGAACTATTCAGATAACCAGATTACAACCCGTAAACCAAACAAGGACCGGGGTTGTAACCCTTCGTCTGAACAGAACTTGGAATTCTCACCATTTATCGGTAAAATAAATACAACCATTCTGGTCATTCAATAATCTGGAACAGGATCAGGACAAGACTAGACTGGTTAGACTCCGTCCAATCACTTCACGGCCAAGCAAGAATTACGGCTTGATACTTTAACTAACTAGGGTTGTCACAAGCCTAATTACTAACAAGATGCAGTGAGATTATTCCACAGCTACAAGCCCTGCAGACCATCCAGGTTCCCCGGGTTAAAAGATTAGAGTTAAATTCAGGTGGGTACATCGTCCAGGAAACGAATGTACCCTTAGGTAGCTTGAAGGGTGCAACACATGACAGTGTGCTGGAAATGTGCCCTACTCGACGGCAGGCTACAGATCCCAAGGCGTGCCCAGGTAACGGGATTGCCTGTAGCTGGGAAATCTCTTCATGACTAATGTGTTAATCTAGTTATTAACCTTAGTCTATTTTAGTAGGTGCTCCTGACCGTGGTACTCAGGAGCTCCCTCCCTAGACATGATGCAAGACAGGACTGGTTTATTTGTACACGCACAATCGCCCACGGTGTCCATGTTATTATACAGGTCATGTCATGTCAGGTAGCCGTCGCAACAGCTTATCAAAATATAACATGTCAGGTCATCATGTCAAGTATACTTGTCAGGAGTGCGCCACGACGGGCCACTATCAGGTCATGTCAGGTCATTATGTCAGGAGTGCACCACTACGGGTCACTATCACGTCATGCTCAATTATCAATTCCAAACATATTAAACAAATCCATGATTATCAAGTTCAGGACAAAAGGCGTAAGGATATAAAATGGACGTTAAATATCTAATAAAATATCAATATTACATGGCTATAAAAGATCAAGGGTGATCAGGCTACGCTCAAGCCAGGCTATGCTCAAGCTGGCGTACGCCCAGGTCTGCGTACCAAAGGATCCATACACTTCCAATGGGAAGCGTACGCAAGGGTCAGCGTACACAAGGGCACGCTCAAGCTACAGGTCAGCGTACGCTCAAGCTAGCGTACGCTCAAGACTGCGTACGCTCGAGCTAGCGTACGAAAGGGGCAGCGTACGCCTTGCTCGCTTAAGCTAGCGTACGAAAGCTAGCGTACGTTCGCTAAACAACAGCGTACGAAGGCTAGCGTACGCTCACTAAACAGCAGCGTACGAAGGCTAGCGTACGCTCACTAAACAGCAGCGTACGAAGGCTACCGTACGCCAGTGTTCTAAAAACGTACGAAGGCTAGCGTACGCCAGTGTTCTAAAAATCGCCCAACTCGGGCGCCTAGGCGCCGCCTAGGCGCTAGGCGGTGGTCCAACGAACCGATTTTGCTAAAATCGGCCAGAAAAATCGCTAGTCGGTCAAAATCGGGTCTAGGCGAGCAAAATCGGGTCTAGGCGGACCAAATCGGGCGGTTCGGTCTAATCGGGCGGTTCGGTTTTTTTAACTATTAGTTAAAAAAAACCACGGTTTACAAAATAAACCGGGTTTTCCTATAACCTAATAACCCCCCTCCCCCGATCAGTACGACACTTCAGCGCCCAAAGAGAAAAAAAAAAAACCCTAACTCCAGATTTCCCCCTTTCTCGTGTGCGGTGTGCCTGGCGATCGTCGTCGACCGTCCTCCACCATCGTCGACGACACTTTCTCGTGTGTCGTGTCGACTCCAGCAGCTTCGTGTCGACTCCAGGAGCTTCGTGTCCACTCCAGCAGCCTCGTGTCGACTCCAACAGCCTCGTGTCGACTCCAGCAGCTTCGTGTGCACTCCAACAGCATCGTGTCGACTCCAGCAGCCTCCTTTCGACTCCTGTCGACTCCAGCAGCCTCGTGTCGGGTATTGAACCTTATCCTTCCTCGATTTCTCTTCCTCCTGTCAATTTTTTTACGTGTTCGACACTCCTGTAGGCTATGTTGGAGGTTTTGATGAGAAATTTTTTGTCTTGTTTTGAATTTTTTGTACTGTACTACTGTGTTGAATTTTCTAGCCTCGTGTCGATTTTTCAGACTCGTGTCGACTCCAACAGACTCGTGTCGACTCCAGCAGCGTCCTATCGACTCCAGCAGCCTCGTGTCCACTACAGGAGCCTTGTGTCGGGTATGGATCCTTATCCTTGTGTTGAGAATTTTGCCTGTAGGCTTATGAGGAGCTATTTTGCCTGTAGGCTTTTGATGAGAATTTTGCCTGTAGGCTATGTTGGAGCACTTTTGGAGGCTATGTTGGAGCATTTTTGCCTTTGTTGGAGCACTTTTGCCTGTAGGCTTCTGTTGCTTCTGTGTTCAGCTCAATCCTGGAGCACTTTTGATGAGAATTTTTTGGAATCTTGATACTTTTGGAGGGTAGGCTATGTTGCCTGTAGGCTATGTTGCCTGTAGGTTATGTGTAGACAATGATCTAATCTCTGAGCCCTATAGTTTATATATATATACTGTTTTACTTAATTTTTTTTTTCTCTTGTCTTGTGTACTTGTGTGGCTTGCCTGTACTCATTCAATATATAGAATTGGTGGTCAAATTTTTCTTGTGTACTTGTGTGGCTATGTTGCCTGTAGGTTATTTTTCTCTTACTGTTTTAACTTTATTATTCTAATCAGCAAATTGGTGGTCAAATTTTGGACATCAAACACCTAACTTGCGAAAGCTTGCAAGAAGGATTTTGTTGCTAACAACTAGTTCATCTGGGTGCGAAAGAAACTGGAGCACTTTTGAAGGGGTTAGTGAATTAGTGTTTCATTATATTAAACAATCTAGTATTTTATGATACATACAAAGAAAAGGAAAATTGATGAACAGGCTAGATGTGAATCGGTTGCTCACTTTTGTTTTTGTAGATACATACAAAGAAAATGAATAGACTAGATGTGAATCGGTTGAACAATCTAGTTTATGTCCAATTCAATGCAAAATTGATGAACAGGCACAAAAGGGACCAGGAGAAGAACCATGATGTGCTTCTAGCAAGTGATGCTAATAATGCACAATCATGGATAGTTGACTGTGGTGATGATGATGAGGTTGAACCTGGAACTGGGCTCACTTGGCAAATGGTTAGTGATGCTACTGGAGCCGATGAAATGCTACATCCCCGTAGAAGTTCTAGAGTGAGGGAACTTCACGAAGATGATTTTCAGTCAGAAGATGAAGAAGACATCAATGTTGAATTTGAGTCCGATGAAGAGCATGTTTTGGAAGACTATGGAGAAGAAGAGTTCGATGCGTAGGACCGTGGGAGTTATAATTACTTTTGTCTGTGTTATTTATGTTTGGGTTTGCTAATATTTTATGATACTTTGAATGTGTTGGAACTTGGAAGATTATGCATACAGTCATGGAGATTATTAGTTTTTTTTTGGCTTTGGATATGCCTTCATGCATATGTTTTCAGTTTTCTGTCATTGGAATTTGCTATGTTTTCAGTCTATTCCAATTTCCAGGTATTCCTTCCAATGCTTTCATGCATATGTTTTCAGTCATGGAGAAAAAATGTTTTCAGTTTTCTGTCGTTGGAAGATTATGCATATGTCTGTGTTATTTATGTTTGGGTTTACAGTACAGTACTTGCAATTTTGTACTTGCAATTTTTATGCATATAATTGCAATTTTGTATGTTTGGGTTTACAGTACTTACAGTACTTGCAATTTAACCGTTTACTAGTAAAATATTTATTTTCTGTACTTGCAGTTTTGTTCTACCTTGTAAAATAATCCTTATTCATATAATTTTTATCATGTATGTTCTCACAATGCATGAATGCAGTGTTCCTGTGCAAGCTGGGCAAACACCTCCCCTACTTCAGTTTTGTCATTGGAATTGTTGTCCAGGACTCTTCTTCTCCGTACTGTTGATTTTAGTCCAGTGCATTATGGCCAATTGGCCATCCTGTTGATTTATTGGATTTTGCTCAAATTATTTTCAGCTGGTTTTCTTTTGCATTATGGCCATACTGATGATTACTGAATACAAATTTGTTTGGCAGGGAGCAGTTAATTTTGCTCTTATGATGTCTCAAATGGAAGGACTTGGTGTTCATACAAGATATTCTGAGGCTCAATTCCATTATGCACCAAAAGTTGCAACTTGGACTAAAACTGGTAAGAACAATATTTCAATTTAATAGTAATTGCTTTTGTATTTACATGATACATGATACATATTTCAATTTAATACATGATACATATTGATATCAGTGATATCACTGTTCTCAAGTTGGTCACTTCATGTCGTCGACTCGTCATTGTTGCACTTGCACCCTTGTAGAAGTAGAACCCTGTAATTCTATGATTGAAAACAAAAAAACATATTTAGATAGATGAAAAATATTAAAATAGTAAACAGAAGACATGTACAATCCTGTAATCCATATAGGCAGTTGGCAATTCAACCTCAAAAAAAAAAAAAAAAAAAAAAAAAAAAAAATCGGCCGCCTAGGCGGCGCCTAGGCGCCCTAGGCGCTAGGCGGGCTCTCGGCGCACCGATTCCGCCTAGCGAAATCTACAACATTGGCGTACGCTCACTAAACAGCAGCGTACGAAGGCTAGCGTACGCTCACTAAACAGCAGCGTACGAAGGCTAGCGTACGCTCACTAAACAGCAGCGTACGACTCAGTGGCGTAAGCTAAAAAGCTAGCTCACTGTTCACTGTCTTCTCCAAATGGCAAGAACAGCAAGAACTCTAAAGTTGAATCTAAGCTTCCATTGTCCATATCTTGGTCAAAACAAGTCCGAATCCAACTTTCCAAAGGTCAAAATTGGGTAGAATGAAATTCTCTAAAACATGGAGCCATCAAAACTTGAAAACAAGCAAGTTTGATAGATCAAAACACCAAAAATTCGAAAATAGCAAAACTCTAGATCTACAAGAATTAAAGCCTCAAAATGGAAAATGACAAGTTCTAATGTGGTTTAGAATCATGAGGAGAAGCTAATGAAACCATCAAAAGAAGTTCTCTTGTGGAAGCAAGTTGCACTTGCCTAAGGGTTAGGGAGTTGTGGAGAGGAAGGAAGAAGAAGAAGAAGAAATAAATGAGAGTTATGGAGGAGAGAGAAGGTTGGTGGGGAAATAAATATCATGGGTGGTGGTAGGTAGGGGGTTGTGGTGGAAATGAAGGAGAAGCATAGGCTAAGGTGTTCCACCCTTGGCCCATGATGAACCAAGCATTGGGCCGGCCGAACCAAGCCAACCCAAACCGAGAGTAAACAAGCCAAGCCAAACCAAGGAGATATGCAAATACAAGATAAAATACGTATACGTATTCCAAATACGTAATACGAACAACAGGCATTACAACTCTACCCACCTTAAAAGAATTCCGTCCTCGGAATTTAATTAAAAGGCTAGAGGAACAAGAACAAGCTACACTATTCACAGGCAAGCTATACTAGGCAATCAATCAATCATGCAAGCGAGGAATTTGATGGCATGAGGCATAAGAAAGACATTATACCTCACGAGTCAAACAAGTCAGGATATCGTGATCGGATATCATCCTCACGCTCCCACGTTGACTCACCCAAAGAGTGATGACCCCAAGCAACTCGGACTAACTTGATAGTCTTGTTCTTGAGGATCTTCTCTCTTCGATCCAATATAGACACGGGCCTCTCCTCATACGAAAGGTTGGTACCAACAACCAATTTCGAATGATCCAGGATGTGGCTCGGGTCCGGGATATACCGTCGTAATTGGGACACATGGAACACGTCATGCACCTCGCTTAGCGACGGCGGAAGAGCGAGACGATAGGATACATCTCCTACTCGCTCCAGAATGTCAAATGGTCCTATATACCTAGGACTAAGCTTGCCCCGTACGCCGAAACGAATGACGCCACGGTTAGGCGAAATCCTTAGGAATACATGATCGCCGACCGAAAACTCGAGAGGACGCCGATGAGAATCGGCCCAATGACGCTGGCGATCTTGGGCAACTCGAAGATGATCTCTGACTCGCCTGACCACTTCAACTGCCTGGGCAATCATTTCTGGACCGAGCATATGTCTCTCTCCAACATCATCCCAGGCTAGCGGGGATCTGCACTTCCTACCATACAGTGCCTCGAACGGTGCCATCTGGATACTGGCCTGGAAACTGTTATTGTACGAGAATTCCACCAGGTGCAAGTGATCTTCCCATGAACCACCGAAGTCAAGTGTGCAAGACCGCAACATGTCTTCAAGAGTCTGGATCGTGCGCTCCGACTGGCCATCCGTCTGCGGGTGATATGCCGAACTGAACTGGAGATGAGTTCCCAAACTCTCTTGCAAGCTACGCCAAAAGTGCGACGTAAATCTTGAATCTCGGTCCGAGGTGATACTGACTGGCACACCGTGCAATCTAACAATCTGCCTGAGGTACATCTCTGCTAACTGAGCCGTCGACTGACCAACTCTGAATGGAAGAAAGTGAGCCACCTTCGTGAGCCTGTCAACTATAACCCAGATAGCATCTCTACCAGCTGGGGATCTAGGTAATCCAGTCACGAAATCCATGGTCACATGCTCCCACTTCCATTCTGGAATTGGTAAGGGCTGAAGAAGTCCAGCCGGTCTCTGATGTTCGGCTTTAACTTGTTGGCAAACCAAACACCGAGAGACAAACCGAGCTATCTCCCGCTTCATGCCATTCCACCAGAAATGCTGTCGGATATCACGGTACATCTTCGTACTGCCGGGATGGATGGAATACTGCGAACTGTGCGCTTCTGACATGATCTCTTGTCTGATGTCTCCACTGGGTACACAAAGACGCTTACCATGCCTAAGTATACCATCCTCATGAATACATAACTCTGGTCTTTGTCCTGCCTCACACTCTGCTCTGAGTCGCTGAAGCTTGGAATCTGTTGACTGCGCCATCCGGATCCTCTCGACTATAGTGGACTGAACTTGCATGCTGGCCATCAACGCCACACTGGAAGGGAGAACAACTTCAATACCCATCTTCTGAAGATCTGCTAACAGTTCTGGTTGCGCTGTTAGGAAATAAGCTCCGGCTCTCCTGCTCAATGCATCTGCTACGACATTGGCCTTCCCAGGATGATACTGCAAGCTGACATCATAATCCACAAGAAGCTCCAGCCACCTCCTCTGACGCATGTTAAGATCCTTCTGGGTGAAAACATACTTCAGGCTCTTGTGGTCGGTGAAAATTTCTACCCTATCTCCGTACAAGTAGTGCCTCCACAACTTAAGTGCAAACACCACTGTTGCTATCTCCAAGTCATGGGTTGGGTAATTTCTCTCATGATCACGAAGTTGTCGTGACGCATAAGCTATCACCTTCCCATGCTGCATCAGAACACATCCTAAACCTCTGCCTGAAGCATCACAGTACACTGAGAATCCTCCGGTTCCATCTGGAAGCGTGAGAATAGGAGCGGTTATCAGGCCTCGCTTCAAGTGCTCAAAAGAACTCTGACACTCTGCTGTCCAAGCAAACGGTGCATCCTTGCGGGTCAACTGGGTCAATGGCGCTGAAATCCGAGCAAAATCTGAAACAAACCGCCGGTAGTAGCCAGCCAATCCAAGGAAACTGCGAACTTCTGCAACGGTGCTGGATACTGGCCATGACTCAATAGCCACAATCTTCTGGGGATCCACTTCTACTCCTCTGGTGATGATATGACCCAAGTACGAAATGCGATCGAGCCAGAACTCGTATTTACTGAACTTGGCATATAACTGGTGCTCTCTGAGAGTCTGAAGAACCACACGAAGATGCTGCTCATGCTCCGCCTCACTCTTGCTGTAGACCAGGATGTCATCCAAGAACACGATCACAAACTGATCCAAGTAAGGCATGAAGATGCGATTCATGAGGTCCATGAATACTGCCGGCGCATTGGTTGCTCCAAAAGCATAACAAGGAACTCCCAATGCCCATATCTCGATCTAAAAGCCGTCTTCGGGATGTCCTGCTCTCTGACTCTGATCTGATGATAACCTGAGCGCAAGTCGATCTTCGAAAATACTGAAGCCCCCTTGAGTTGATCAAACAAGTCATCTATCCTCGGAAGAGGGTATCTGTTCTTGATTGTCACTGAGTTCAAGGTACGATAATCAACACATAACCTGGACGTACCATCCTTCTTTTTCACAAGAAGCATCGGGGCTCCCCAAGGCGATCCACTAGCACGAATGAATCCCTTGGTTCTGAGCTCTTCAATCATTTTGTACAATATCTCCAACTCTGATGGCACCATCCTGTAGACTCTCTCTGACACTGGGGCTGTCCCGGGAATCAAGTCTATAGTGAACTCGATCTCCCGCTCCGGAGGCATACCTGGAAGTTCTTCTGGGAAAACATCTGGGAACTCGTCCACTATCCTGGGCAACTGAACTGCTGCTACTGCCATCCGCAATATCGGAGGAGAAGGCTCAACCTCGCCTCGAGAGAAAGAAAACTCCGGCTCTTCTGGAATGCTAAAAACAACCCTACCAATATGGCAGTCTATTCTAGCATACTGGTTCCTCAACCAATCCATCCCTAGGACCACATCATAATCGGCCATCGGGAACTCTATCAATCTAGCAGGGAATTCCCTACCGCTAACTACGATCCGACACGAGGAAAACACTCTATCTACACCCACAAGTCCGTTACCAGTAAGTATATTGAGCCTTACTGATAAAGACTCGGGCTCCAATCCTACCCGTGTCGCGAATCGTGCAGACATAAATGAATGCGATGCACCAGAATCAAATAAAGCTGAAGCTGGAAAGGAGTTGACGAGAATAGTACCTGCCACTACCTCTCCTGGTGCCAATCCTTCCTCCACGGTCATCACCATAGCCTGACCGTGCCCTCGGGGTGCTGGTCCCCTCTGCTGAAATCCTCGCTGCCTGCTCTGACTCTGGGCTTGGACTTGTGCATACTGCTGGGGGTTCTGCTGCTGGAACACTTGGGTCTGAGGCGGCAAGGGCCTCGGCAATGGATACTGCTGCTGATGGACCGGAGCTGGTCCTCTCACCAAAGAGCTAGAAAGGTTGGATGAGGATGAACCACCCCTGTTCGGGCAGGATCCAATCCTATGGTCTGGTGCTCCACAAGCCAGACACAATCCCTGTGCCCTGCGACATTCTGCCACCACATGGCCTGGCTTCCCACAATGAGAACAACCCACTGCGGAAGATTGCTTCTGCTGCTGCTGCTGCTGTTGAGGGTACGTCGGGGTTGAATGCTGAACCGACGTCACTGAGGCTGCTCGCCTCGGAGCTCCAATAGTCAAAGCCCTGGCTGCCGGGGCTGGGGCTGAAGACTGATTCATCTGGCCGTGAGATCTCTTCCGACCTCCGGTCCTGTCCACGATCCTTGGGAGGTATACTCATGCCTCCGGGCTGCTCTCAAGACTGCATCAAAAGTCTGATGCTCAAACTGCTCAACTGCTAACAAGATCTCCAGGTGCAGTCCCTGCTGGAATCGCTGGGCTCTATCATACTCGGTTGCCACCAAGGTGGGAGCAAACCGACTGAGTCTCGAAAACTCGGCCGCATATCCATCGACCGTCCTGCCTCCTTGCTTCAGATTGGTGAACCTGGTCTGCAGATCATACCGAGCCACGGCATCGAAATACTTGGTCTGGAATCTCTCTCTGAATACTGCCCAAGGAATGGGTGCTGCTAACCCAACGGCCTGCGCTGCCCACCAGCTGCGGGCAAGATCTAACAACTGCAGGTGCACCACGGCTACCTTCTCGTTCTCTGGAGTCTTGGCTGTTTCTAGAACCACCTCTGTGTCCTGAAGCCATGCATCTGCCGCGATAGCATCTTCACTACCGTCAAAGAATGGAGGGTTCAAGCGCTTGAAGCTGTTGGCCGCGCTGTTCCCTGGATGACCACCTCTGGTCAAAGTATCAGCCACTGCCTGTTGCAAGGCATCCCCACGACGATCTTGGGAAGCTATCAAAGTCCTGACGAGTCCTACCAAAGTGCCATCATCAGGTTCTACAGGCTGAACTGGCTGAACTGGTGGCTCTCCCTCAATAGACGCGACTCTGGAGGCTACTCCGGAGTGCTGGGCTTGATCTCCAGGTTGCTGCTGGTCCGCGGGAGGTGCTCCGCCTTGCTGGTCGGCAGGTCCACGAACAATGCCGCTGAAGAAGACGACATAGGGAACAATAAGGAAGGACCAGGACAGATCAACGATACAAGCATATGATCAGGACAAGAATCCAGGGATTCAGAAGATACGAGCAGAGATCAAGGACGAATACTGATTGAGACATCTATTCGGTAAACCCTCACATATCTTGATTTACAAGACCTGCATGGGCCACCACTTAAACCATGTCACGCCCCAGAACCAGAATACTGGAGAGCGGAGGCAGACATAGCCAGCTACGTATATGAAATGGATTCCATCTCGCTATACGGTCACGGCTGTCTAGATACATGAGGGTTTACTACAAGCCAACAGTCTCCTATGGTCATGAACAAGCCTAGTGTCTCAATCACAAGCAAGTAAGTAAATGTTACAAGATGTATGATCGTTAAATATACAATGATAAGGCGTCCCAAATATTACATATTCAGCTGATCATGAAGCTAGTCGTTACAAAATGTTAGGACTAGCAAGAGTTTAGTCATACATGATCAACCCTAGGATCTGTTAATCATGTTACAGCCCGTAGGCAGACAGTAAATAAAGTACAATCGAGCTAAACAGGTGCTCGTCGGCTAAACGCCTCAAAAGAATATTTTTACAATAGTGTGGGAGAGCCAAAAATAACCCACTCGTTGCCAGGGTTCCGTCTAGTGGTCACCATCTGGCTGGAAGGTCGGTAGATCCTCTGGAGCTGCTCCGAAATCTGGCCATACAAAACCAGCTGGGTCAGACCCCAGAAAGAGCAAGTGCCACAAAGGAGGCTTCACTTAAGAACTAAAACCAGCAATCAGCACAGGAATATAACTATAAATAGAATAAGGACTGGAATAAAAGGAAACATATCAGGATGATATACGACGAGATAACCATGGAACTATTCAGATAACCAGGTTACAACCCGTAAACCAAACAAGGACCGGGGTTGTAACCCTTCGTCTGAACAGAACTTGGAATTCTCACCATTTATCGGTAAAATAAATACAAGCATTCTGGTCATTCAATAATCTGGAACAGGATCAGGACAAGACTAGACTGGTTAGACTCCGTCCAATCACTTCACGGCCAAGCAAGAATTACGGCTTGATACTTTAACTAACTAGGGTTGTCACAAGCCTAATTACTAACAAGATGCAGTGAGATTATTCCACAGCCACAAGCCCTGCAGACCATCCAGGTTCCCCGGGTTAAAAGATTAGAGTTAAATTCAGGTGGGTACATCGTCCAGGAAACGAATGTACCCTTAGGTAGCTTGAAGGGTGCAACACATGACAGTGTGCTGGAAATGTGCCCTACTCGACGACAGGCTACAGATCCCAAGGCGTGCCCAGGTAACGGGATTGCCTGTAGCTGGGAAATCTCTTCATGACTAATGTGTTAATCTAGTTATTAACCTTAGTCTATTTTAGTAGGTGCTCCTGACCGTGGTACTCAGGAGCTCCCTCCCTAGACATGATGCAAGACAGGACTGGTTTATTTGTACACGCACAATCGCCCACGGTGTCCATGTTATTATACAGGTCATGTCATGTCAGGTAGCCGTCGCAACAGCTTATCAAGATATAACATGTCAGGTCATCATGTCAAGTATACTTGTCAGGAGTGCGCCACGACGGGCCACTATCAGGTCATGTCAGGTCATTATGTCAGGAGTGCACCACTACGGGTCACTATCACGTCATGCTCAATTATCAATTCCAAACATATTAAACAAATCCATGATTATCAAGTTCAGGACAAAAGGCGTAATGGACGTTAAATATCTAATAAAATATCAATATTACAGGGCTATAAAAGATCAAGGGTGATCAGGCTACGCTCAAGCCAGGCTATGCTCAGGCTGGCGTACGCCCAGGTCTGCGTACCAAAGGATCCATACACTTCCAATGGGAAGCGTACGCAAGGGTCAGCGTACACAAGGGCACGCTCAAGCTACAGGTCAGCGTACGCTCAAGCTAGCGTACGCTCAAGACTGCGTACGCTCGAGCTAGCGTACGAAAGGGGCAGCGTACGCCTTGCTCGCTTAAGCTAGCGTACGAAAGCTAGCGTACGCTCGCTAAACAGCAGCGTACGAAGGCTAGCGTACGCTCGCTAAACAGCAGCGTACGAAGGCTAGCGTACGCTCACTAAACAGCAGCGTACGACTCAGTGGCGTAAGCTAAAAAGCTAGCTCACTGTTCACTGTCTTCTCCAAATGGCAAGAACAGCAAGAACTCTAAAGTTGAATCTAAGCTTCCATTGTCCATATCTTGGTCAAAACAAGTTCGAATCCAACTTTCCAAAGGTCAAAATTGGGTAGAATGAAATTCTTTAAAACATGGAGCCATCAAAACTTGAAAACAAGCAAGTTTGATAGATTAAAACACCAAAAATCCGAAAATAGCAAAACTCTAAATCTACAAGAATTAAAGCCTCAAAATGGAAAATGACAAGTTCTAATGTGGTTTAGAATCATGAGGAGAAGCTAATGAAACCATCAAAAGAAGTTCTCTTGTGGAAGCAAGTTGCACTTGCCTAAGGGTTAGGGAGTTGTGGAGAGGAAGGAAGAAGAAGAAGAAGAAATAAATGAGAGTTATGGAGGAGAGAGAAGGTTGGTGGGGAAATAAATATCATGGGTGGTGGTAGGTAGGGGGTTGTGGTGGAAATGAAGGAGAAGCATAGGCTAAGGTGTTCCACCCTTGGCCCATGATGAACCAAGCATTGGGCCGGCCGAACCAAGCCAACCCAAACCGAGAGTAAACAAGCCAAGCCAAACCAAGGAGATATGCAAATACAAGATAAAATACGTATACGTATTCCAAATACGTAATACGAACAACATGCATTACACAGACCAAACTTGAATGTCATTCGAGTGTGGGGGTGTCTGGCGTATGTGAAGCTCCCAGATCTGAAGATTCAGAAGCTGGGGACAAGGACTACGAAGGCAATCTTCTTGGGGTATGTCGAGAAGAGTGATGCTCGGAGATTTCTTGATATTGAGTCAAATCATATCATCGAATCTTGCGATGCTGAATACTTTGAAGACAAGTTTGCAAAAGACAAAAACATTGTTCTTTCGGACATTCCGGAAAATAATGTAGGTGCAAATGAGACTGAAATCTCATATGGGTCAGTAGTCCAAGAAGAAGCAGTTGTTGATAAAACAACTCTTGTACCAGAACTCGCAGAGCCGTCAGCAAAGTGAGCGAGGAGACCTAAAGACTTCGGAGATAACTTTGTCACCTATCATGTGGAAGCAGATCCGCTTACCTATGATGAGGCGATGAAGACCAGAGATGCTATCTTCTGGAAGGAGGCAGTGAATGACGAGTTTGACTCTATCACCTCCAATAACACATGGGTGTTGGTAGATCTACCTGAAGGAGAAAAGCCCATCGGATGTAAATGGATCTTCAAGAAGAAGATGAAGGCAGATGAAACTATTGACAAGTTCAAGGCCAGGCTGGTAGCCAAGGGATTTTCTCAGAAACAGTGGATAGACTACTTTGACACGTACGCTCCAGTAGCTCGGATGACCACCATCAGGATGTTAATCGCTCTAGCAGCTATACATAAGTTGGTGATATATCAGATGGATGTAAAGACAGCATTCCTGAATGGGAAGCTGACCGAAGAGATTTACATACAACAGCCAGATAGATTTGTCGTCAAAGGTCTTGAAGACAGTCTGCAAGTTGGTGAAATCATTGTATGGTTTGAAGCAAGCTCCCAAGATGTAGCATAAGAAGATTGACAAAGTTATTAGGTCAAACGACTACATAGTCAGCAAGACGGACAAATATGTTTACACAAAGTTCGCTGATGGAAGAGGAGTCATCGTTTGTCTGTACATGGACGACATGCTAATCCTAGGGACGGATATAGGATGGGTCACGGAGACAAAGAAGTTCCTCTCAACCAAGTTCAGCATGAAGGACTTGGGGGATGCAGATGTCATCTTGGGCATAAAGATCATCCGGACAGACACTGGAGTAGCGTTGTCACAATCTCACTACATTGAGAAGATGCTCACACGCTATGGGTATAAGGATCTTCTAGGGATCGATACGCCATACAGGTGTGATCAGAAGCTGAAGCCAAACTCGAGGGAAAGCGTTAGGCAGCTGGAGTATTCTAGCATTATCGAAAGTTTGATGTACGCAACCACTGCCACAAGGTCTGACATAGCTTTCGCCGTAGGAATGCTGAGTCGGTTCACAAGCAACCCAGGGGTTGAGCACTGGAAAGCTGTGAAGCGGGTGATGAGATATCTCAAGAAGACTCAGACATATGCACTGCACTACAACGGGTATCCGACAGTAGTAGAAGGTTTCAGTGATGCTAGCTGGTGTTCAGAGGTGGAAAGCGAGAGACCTACAGGTGGATATATCTTTTCCTTGGGTGGAGCTGCTATATCGTGGAAGTCGAAGAAGCAGACTATACTCTCTCGTTCCTCCATGGAATCTGAATTTTATGTACTTGAAACTGCAGCAGATGAAGCAGAATGGCTTCGGGAGCTCATGTATGATCTTCCAGTGGTTGGGGCTCAGATACCGGTGATACCGATATACTGTGACAACCAGGCGACTGCGGCGGTGGCATCAAATGAACTCTTCAACGGAAAGATGAGGACTATGCGGTTGAAGTACAGGGCAGTACACGATCTTATCAAAAGAGGTGTAATTGCAGTGATTGATGTTCGGAGTCAGGAGAACCTGGCAGATCCGTTCACAAAGGACCTCAAGCACCAGTTGGTCGATGACACAGCTTGTAAAATGGGCTTGAAGGCATTCTGATAGTGTGTCTTTGTAAGCCTACCATAAAGTTTTATGCTATTAGTTCAAAGAGAAATCTACTAAGCATCTAACTTTTGGTTCAAAGGAGGATCACTTACTGGGAAACTATCAGGTAACAGTGGGTACTTGTTCTCTGGAACATGGAAGGGATACGGACCCATAACCACTATTGTCTACTATGTATTTTCTGCAAAAAAAATAGATCCTGTGGAAGGTTGGCTTAAACGCCTTAATGAGTTCTCAGGCAGAATGAATGCCTGGTGTGCTTTACAGGAAGCACGGTAGAACAACACTACAAGGAGTGAAACTCCATGCTACAGTGGGGTGACTCCACCATGAGGTTCCCAGGTCTGGGGTAATGACTCGGCTTTGCAAGCCAAGTCATAGCGGCGTAGCACCGCAAATAGGCAGGTAGCCTAATGCTGTATGACGTAATTAAAGAGTTGTAGACAGCACTACAAAGGGGAGGATGGCCCCATGTTACAGTGGCACGACACCACGATGAGGTACCCAGGTAGGGGTAAAGCCTCGGCCTTGCAAGCCATGTCGTTGTGGCGTAACACCGCAAGGAAGCCTTAGGCTTCATGCTGAGTAGATTGGCATTACAAAGAGGCTGAGATCTCATGCTACTGTAGTATGACACTACGATGAGGTTCCCAGGTAGGGATAAGGCCTCGGCTTCAGGCCATGTCATAGCGGCGTAGCACCGCAAGGAAGCGCAAGGCTTCATGCCATGTCTCTTTAATAAAGAACTCACCTATAGTGTATGGAAAGAGATATCAGGCCGTCTCTTGAGGGTAAACTTGTAGACGCCCAAAATTATACACTGAAACCAGGCTGCCACAGGACCTTTAATGTGCAGCCAGAAGCACACGTAACTACACTTTGTGAGTGGGAAGAATTATAATTGTGGTGCAGAATTCAAGGCGTAGTGCATTCTTGTATCACATTGTTATTTAACCCATGCAGGAAGATTCAAGTCATCAGCGCCATCTATCCTAATGCAAAATGGACAGTTACTGTAGGAAATGCTCAACCCTGGACACATATATATGTTGTGATATGTGGAGGATTGTTGGTGCTTTCTTTACATGGAGAGAGCTTGCTCTCAACATGCCTTATAAAAGTTTAGTCCCACATCAGAAATGCACCATGAGTTATCTCAACATATATACTTGGTTGTGTTGTTGAGAGATGCACATGGGGTGGTGACCCTAAGTAGGGAACCATGTGGGTGATTTTACTAGGAGGTAAGAATAAGGCTCCAAGGATTAAGCATTAATGCTTTTGTCATTCTCTTGGATTAATTCCATTTGGAGCTAAGCCCCAAAGGGGCTTAGCGACTCGGACTCGAACTCGGACTCGGGCTCATGGACTCGCACCAGGCTGACTGTGCATACTACAAGTCAATTATGGAAAGACTGATTCAATACGATTAATGCAGATCCACTTTTTGTGGGATTTAATTCAATCTTTCCATAAGATTTGAATTAATTTCGTTGCCATCTTTGTGGGATTTAATTCAATCTTTCCATAAGATTTGAATTAATTTCGTTGCTATCTTTGTGAGATTTGAATTAATTTCGTTGCCATCTTTGTGGGATTTGATTCAATCTTTTCATAAGATTTGAATTAATTTTGTTGCCATCTTTGTGGGACTTAATTCAATCTTTCCATAAGATTTGAATTGATTTCATTGCTATCTTTGTGGAATTTAATTCAATCTTTCCATAACTGAAAGGCGGTTAGAGTTTCCACCCTCTCTCTATATATACTATTTTCTGCCCTCCTTTGTGAGGGATTACAAATTTTGTAAGTCAGAAAAGAGAGAGAGAGAGGAGCTGCTGCCGCCATTGTAAGTCCATCCGAGGAGTCAGAACAGAGGTGACTTCGAGCGTTCCACAAGTTCTTCAACTTGCTGGTTCCTGGAAGCAATTCGTGTGGGGCGAATCTTGCTTTGAGCAATGGTGTTTTGACACCCCAGCAACTTTTCTTTATCTCATCTTTTTTTACATTATTGTAACTCGTTCTGTCCCAATTGCAACACGTTTGCAAGGAAGAACGAGAGATCTTCTCTTCTCTATTTCCCTCCTTCATATTGTAATCTGGCTATTTAGTTTTTTGCATCATCGTAGATCTTGAGTTTGATCACTGCAAAGTTTTTTGTGTAACATCTCAGATCTCGATTGCATCAGTTTTCCATCTTTGGTAAAGCCCGGGACTAACATTTGGTTCATACAGGATATTGGGCATAAAATGCAGCCATAAGCCTAGAGAACAAGGGTCTTTGCATTGGGTTTTATAAATATGGCACTCTTGTATTGATGTGGTTACACACCTGATAACACATAAATATGGATTGCTAACCTTTGAATATGTATCCCATTCTATGTGCACGTAAATGCCAAAATTCTTAGTTCTTTTGCGTTATGTTGTAAATTATTCATATTCTTAATTGTATATACTCAACTATATGAATTTTAATGTTTTCATTTAAAATCAAAGATGTGGCATGTTCCCTCAGCCCCAATATTACTTCTTGAAAAGCATTGTTGATGTGTTCAATTTGGCAACTTAAACTGGTAGCAACATATATACAAAAATCAAAAGCCTAATCTAGATATAAAACCCCTATTTGTGGAGCATACTTGTGGACAACCAAATGGTGCACATATTCTATCTCCTGCAAACACTCTGCTGCTAGGATCAATTCCAAAAGTAACCAAATGGTTCTCTGAAAATATATGACAACTATAAGGTTCCTTAATTTTTTAGTAATTTTTTTGAAAAAAATATATCTTATTTTCTAGTTATATTGGATGCATTATAGCCATAGTGGCTAGTGTGTCCAATGAAGCTACTATTAAATTGGGATAGTGAACAAAGGATAAAGCATGGACATATGTTTGGTTTCAATGTGGCTAGGTACTTGATTTCGTGAAAACCGGTGATCAAATTTCTGCTGGTAACCCCTATCGTAGATATATTATCGCTCATAGAGTTGCAGATGTTAGAGACTCTATTCAGTCCATTCTCTTTGATTTCATCGCATGAATGTTGGAATTTTATGCCACCAAGCTAGTATATAGTTGGTCTAAAATTTTCTAGTATTTTCATGTTCTTCAAGTTTACCTTTGTGCAGTTGACGAGGGCAATTCTTCTTTTGTTTATTGTAAAATGTTTGAGCTATGTTTGGTTTGAGAGCTTACTAACATGTTGGTGAATGGTGACTTTATATGAAATTTTTGACCCAATTTTCTTAAATTCAGAAATAATTTGCAAGTGTGCTTGGAAAATTTGTGGCCATCTATACGTACGATTCCACACATAACATAGATTTTTCTTAAGTTAACTAGGTTCTTCTGTTAGTAGGTTCTTCACTAACTAGGTTCTTATGTTACTAGGTTCTTCTGTTACTAGTTTTTTCTTAAGTTAACATCACTTTGAATTATCACTTGGTTTTTTCTTTTGTTACTATGTTTTTGCTTCTGTTATAACATTACTTTGAATTATAACTTTGAATGGACATAAATTATAATATCACTTTTTTTTGCAGGTCCTTCAAATGACTTTGGCTGATTTTACAAAAGATGGGAGATGCCACTTAAAGAAAAATCATTTGGGATCGTTTTGGGTTCATTTTGGTAGATAATGTTTAATGATGTGAAAAGTTTTAGACTTTGTTTTGTAAATGATGGAGATAACACTTGATTCTCCAATTTTGAGTTCATTTTGTGAATCATGGGAGGATATCTAAATGATATGGCCTGTAATGATGTGATATGGCCTGTAAACAATGTGATATGGCCTGTAAACAATGTTTTATTTTGTAAGACGCTTTATGTGATATAGCCTTATATATGAGAACTGCAACAACTGTTATAAGTTTTGAGTGTTACGTTTTTTATGTACAACAGGAATAACCGTTATAATTTTTATTTTGAGTGTATGTTTTGTATGCACAACAGGAATAATTCCATGAGAACTGGAACAACTGTTATAATTTTTGAGTATATGTTTTGTATGCACATCAAGGAATCAAAACCAGATCAACTGTTATAAATTTTTGGGACGGATCTGTCCTATATTAAAAGTGAACTATATTCTTTTGGGACATTTGCCTAAATTATTAGGACGGACAATAATCGTTACAAATACCTAATTTTTGGGAAGACATAACCAACCGTCACACAAAAATAAAGTTTCACAACCTTTTGAGATAGTTAATTTTTCTGTCCTTTAACATTAATTAGGACGGCAAAATTCGTCTCTTAAGCTTTTGCCACGCCACCCTAATAGCACTGTTTGAATCCGTCCCAACTGCCGTCCCAAATAATATTTAGGACGGTAAAAGCTCTTTTTGGAACGATTTTTTGTTGTCCCAAAATGTTACTTTTTTTGTAGATCAGGAATATGAAAAAATTTCTTGGATGACAAGGATTTGTCATAGGAAGATTAGGTATCAGAGAGAAATGTGAACTAGGGATAGGTAAGTCTGAGATAGACTAGTCAACCATATCCATATTGGTTGAGTCAACCTTGAAGCGATCAGTTAGAAAATTGGGACTAAAAGATTGACCAATAGGGTTAGATTACGATAGAGGTATCAGAAATAAGTATTTATGGTTAGTCGTTCTTATAAGGAATGAGTAGTTTGCTTATGGTTAGAAATAGTAGAACACTGGTTATGTTGCTAAGGTATTTGACCTAAGGCTTGTAGGGATATAGTATAAAGTTTCAGAGTTGATCAAGTTTAAGGATTGATTATGTTTCCCTATCTTCGATGAATAGTCACAGCCAAGGATCTGGGAGTAGAGTTAGAAAAATCGTACCTCAAGAGACAGACTAGTAAATCCCTCATCGATGTAAGTTAGCTAGGAATCCAGGAGGAATTGTAACTGGAACAACTATGTTGGTTCAAGGGTACATAGTGGATATATAAAGAGATGAAGAAATTATAGGAGCAGTACTAGGTTTAGGTTGAAATATTTAAAGAGGAACAATGTTAGAATTGCAGGATGGTTCATAAATAGATTAAGAAGAAATCAGTTGAGACAAGGATTACGATCATGATTATCTATGATAACTTAATGAAGATTAAAGAGAGGATATATATTAAGCAAGTTGGATGGACGTAAAAACTCAACCTCCAAATTGAGATGCGAATAAAGGATGATGAGATTATATCGAGGAAAGACGATAGGGAATTTATAAAAAAAGGGGGGAGTGAGGTTAGAAGAGGAATGGTTAGGGCATACAAATATGTTAGGAACCATCACCATAGGTTATAGAGAGGCATATGAACAAGATTAAGGCGTTCAGAAAACAAGGACAAGAAATGAAGTAGCATGACATGAGAAGAAAACAATATAAAGAAATAGAGTATCCTATAATAGATTGATAAATATAATCTAGAGTTGAGTTGCACATAGTAGATGCCAAATTTTAGGAGATGAATATGTTTCGTGGATGTAGGAAAAGGGTTAAAAAAATAAAGGATGTGCTAAATGTTCGAGAATCAAGGACGTTTAAAGACCTTGGCAGATTACATTATGAGGAGCTTGATATTGTGTTAGTGGAAGTTATAATTGAGAACACTACACCATAGAGAGTACTAGCGTAATAGAGATAAGGAAGAAGACCTTCGAATACTATTAGTTATATTGTGGGTTAAGATTAGGCTAGCCATGTTTAAGGAATCATGTGCCATCTTAGAAACTTGACAGATAGGCTAGACCATAGTATGAACCGGGGTGCAAATCTCTTCAACATGTTTGAGTATCAGAGTATTCTAAGTGACCTGGAGTTGAAGTTTCAGGCCGTATCACTTTCCTTCATCCTTTAATCACTTATCCTATGTTGCGACCATAACTTTACGATTATTCCGGCTATGAGATCGAAAAGGATCTTATTCCTTCACTAATTATGTCATAATCTCAAAAATCAAATACTTGATTCTATACCTTTTTGTGCCTAATATTCGTATTACCATAGGCACCCTTTCTTCTAATTTCCCGATCAAGTATCCACCAAAGTCGTACCTTATTCCCATGAAAAATTCCTCCTTAAACTTACCCAAATTTCTCTTACCATAACCTGTAACTTCTCTGCTCGCGGTTCTCTCGTACTTAACTCCTCTAGATATAAATCTTCTAACCTTTTTACTCTACGCCTAAGTGTAATTTTAAGGACAAATTTTTAAAGGTGGATAGGATGTGAGCCCCCTGAATTTTAGGGCTCTTTTAAAATTTTTTAAATTAATTATTTTCCGTAAATAATTTTATTATAATTAGTTTGACCATAAAATGTACCTTTCCATGACTTTGATTTTTGGAGCACCAGGGATGTCAATCTTTCAAAACTCTCTTCATGAGTTTTATAGTAGACGAGATTATCTTCAATTTGATATATCATGTCCCACTCAAACTTGCTTCCTTGTATTCTTTACATCGCACAACTTTCTGATCAATTTAGGCCATTTGACTATCTACCGAAAAACTTGACCTAACTTCCAATTTAATTTCGGGGCTCGATATCGATCCAATATATGGTTTTGACCTATTTCGAGTCTACTACTGTAATAACCATGGTTCATATTACGTATTTTTGGTATACGTGTATGTATTTGACTCGTATTGTATGACTCGCTGCTTGATTTATTTTGGCATTTCATTGTTTGGTTATTCTTGGCTTGGTTCGGCTTGTTTGGGTTGGCTCGGTTCGGCTTGGGTTGCTTATTGGTTTATCATGAACCAAGGGGAGAACCCCTACCTACCACCACCATCCCCATTTATTAGTCCAACTCTTTCTCTCTCTTTATTACTCTTCTTCTTTCCTCACCATTACTTCTCCACCAACCTGAGAGTGGAAGGTTTAGGCAAGTGCACCTTGCTTCATGGAGAAATTCTACTTTTATTGCTCCACTGTCTTTCTCATGTGTTTATAACCCACTTTAGTACTTAGCTTTTTAATTTTCGTGGTTAATTTCTTGTAGATCTAGCCTTGTGGTATTTTCGGTTTTCAGGAGTTTTGATTTAACAAACATACATATTTTTGCTATTTGATGGTTCCATGTTGCAGAGAATTCCATTTTACCCAAATTTGACCTACGAGAGTCTGGGTTTGGGTTCCTATTCTTGTTTGGAGGAGCATGCAGGCCATGGTATTTTCCATGGACATGTTCTCTGTGGGAGCCATTAATTGCACTCTTGGCCGCATGCAATATTTTGTGCTGAGCCGCATGGCCATTTAATTGAATTGGCCGCGTGGCCGATCACTTACTTGGTCGCATGGCATTTGCTGTTTGCATGGCCATTAAATAATTGCATGGCCGCATATGCACTGTGCTTGGCCGCATGCACATTTTAGTGTTTGGCCGCATAAGCACATTTTGTACTTAGCCGCATATGCACTGTGCTTGCATTTAATTTTGTTTGCTGGCCGCATAGGCCATGACTCATTAGTTGGCCGCTAGGCCATTAAGTCTTTGCTCGGCAATGCAATTTATTGCATGCAACAGTTAGTGGCCGCATAGGCTTTTTCCCCCTCCCCTCCATTATTAATCCATGGCCGCATGGCCATGGTAATTTTGGCCGCATAGGCCAATGCTAATCTTAGCCGCATATGGCTCAATGCATTAGCTATATGCTCAAACATTTAATGCATGCATTAGCTGCTTGCTTACATAAATAATTGCATGCATTAGCTTTATTTTTATTTTGCATGCATTAGCTAAATAATTGCATGCATTAGCTTTATTCTGCATGCATTAGCCAATGCTTCCATGCTAATGCTTGCGTGCATGCCTTAGCATTTAAATGCACTTGGCCGCATGGCTTGTGCAAGCACTTTGCTGGCATGCTTATATTTTGGCCGCATATGGAAATATATGCTGGCCGTATATGCACTCATTGTTGGCAGCATATGGAAATATATGTTGGCCGCATGGAAACTCAATGCTGGCCGCATGCATTTGTAATTCATTGGCCGCATGGCCTTTCATTTAGTTGCATACATTAGCAGCCATTGCTTGCATACAAAAACAAGCCTTTGCTTGCATGCTTTATTAGCATTTGTTACGTGGCAGTTGCTACATGCATTTAGCATTTGCTTGCATGGCCAATCAAAAGTTGGTCGCATGGGAACATTTTCTAACCGCATATGGCCATTGGCCATTTCCTAGCCGCATATGGCCATTGGCCATCTGCTAGCCGCATATGCTCTCACTATTTAATATTTGTGGCCGTATGGCCTTAGCATTAATTGTAGCCGCATGCACAATTAATATTTAATTCCTAAACGTATGCTGGTGCCATATTAATTTTATATATGTTCCCTGACACGATGGTGACCCGTTGTGGTGCACTTTTGACAAATGACATGACTTGATAGTGGCCCGACGTGGCGCACTCCTGACAGTGAACATGACATGATATATATATCGAAGGCTGTTGCGACGGCTAGCATGTTATGACAAGATTGAATGGCCTGGACACCGTGGATGATTGTGTTTGTATAATTGAACCGGTAATGTTTGCATCATGTCTAGGACAGGGATCCCTGAGTACCACGGTCATGGGTACCTACCGTAAATGGCTAAGGCTAATAACTAGAATAATTCAGTAGTTATGAGAGATTTTCCCAGTTACAGGCGATCCCGTTATTCCGGCCACCATTGTGGACTTGCAGCCTGCCGACGAGTAGGGCACAAGTCTAAATTCACTGATATATAGAAAATAACGAGGCATTGCTTAAATGAATCCAAGTCGTCTGGATAACCTGGATTAGCTGCAGGGCTTGTGGCTGGAGGAGCATCTCACTGCATATTTCTAGTAACTAAGGCTTGTGATAACCCTAGTTAGCTAATGTAGAAAACCGTAGTCACTGATTGACCGGGAGCGATTGTATGGTATGGTTTAGTACTCGATTATTGCAGGCTCGATCGCATGATTGTCACTTTTAACAATAAAGATCTGGGGCTAAGTTCTGTTCAGGTGAAGGGTTACAACCCCGGTCCTTGTTTGGTTTAAGGGTTATAACCTGGCTCCCGGAGCAGTTCTGAGTCCTCTCTTCGTTTATTATCTTATCGTACTCCACATCATGCTTGTTATGTTTTACCTTAACAACAAGATTTGGAGACGGAGTTCTATTCAGGTGAAGGATTACAACCCTGGTCCTTGTTTGGTTTAAGGGTTGTGACCCGGCTACTTGAATGGTTCCCTCGTACTCTATTATGACTGTTGTTATTCTTTTATTATCAAGCTCTTTGTAGCTACGTTTAATATTTATTTCTGATGTGCTGGTTTTAGTTCTTAAGTGAAGTCTCCTTTGTGGCACTTGCTTTTTCTGGGATCTGACCCAGCTAGTTTTGTGTGGCCAGATTTTGGAGCAGTTTCAGAGGATCAACCGACTTTCCAGCCCGATGGTAACTACCAGGCGTAACCTGGGCAACGAATGGGATTATTTTTGGCTCTCCCACTCTATTGTAAAATTTTCATTTTGAGGCGTTTAGCCGACGAGCACCTGTTAGCTCATATTGCATACCTTATTATTGTCTGCCTACGGGCTGTATCATGATTGACAGATCCTAGGGTTGATCATGTATGACTAAACTCTTGCTAGTCCTCACATTTTGTAACGACTAGCTTCATGATCAGTTGAATATGTAATATTTGGGACGCCTTACTATTGTATATTTGGTGATCTTACATCTTGTAACTTTACTTGCTTGCTTGTGATTGAGATATTTAGGCTTGTTATTGACCATAGGAGACTGATGGATTGTAGTTAAACCCTCATATATCTAGACAGCCGTGACCATATAGTGGGGTGGATTCCATTTTATTATGCGTAGCTGGCTATGTATGCCCCCGCTCTCAAGTATTCTGGTTCTGGGGCGTTACATGGTTTAAGTGGTGGCCCATGCAGGACTTGTAAATCAAGATATATGAGGGTTTATCGAATAGATGTCCCAATCAGCACTCGCCCTTGATCTCTGCCCGTATCTTCTAATCCCAAAGATTTTCGACCTGATCGCATGCTTGTATCGTTGATCTGTCTTGGTCCTTCCTTATTGTTCCCTATGTCATCTTCTTCAGCGGCATTGTTCCTGGTCCTACTGATCGCAAGGCAAAGCACCTTTCGTGGACCAGAAGCAACCAGAAGATCAGGCCCAGCACTCAGGAGCCGCCTCCCGGGTCATGCCTCCCAGAGATCCAGAACCCCCGGTACAGCCAGCCCAGCCCGCAAGGCAGGATGATGGAGCCTTGGTTGGACTTATCAGGGAGTTGCTTGCATCGCAGGATCGTTGAGGAGATGCCTTGCATCAGGCAGTGGCGGATGCTCTGGGCAGAGGTGGACATTAGGGGAACAGTACAGCGAACAGTTTCAAGCGCCTGAACCCTCTATTCTTTGATGGCAGCGAAGATGCTATCGCTGCTGATGCGTGGCTTCAGGACACAGAAGTGATATTGGAGGCGGCGAAGACCCCAGAAGACGAGAAGGAGGCCGTGGTGCGCCTGCAGTTATTGGATCTAGCCCGCAGCTGGTGGGCGGCACAGACCGTTGGACTAGTGGCGCATATTCCTTGGACAGTATTCCGTGAGAGATTCTGGACCAAGTACTTCGATGCTGTAGCTCGGTACGATCTACAGACCAGGTTCACCAATTTGAAGCAAATGGGCAGGACGGTCGATGGGTATGCAACTGAGTTTTCTAGGCTTAGTCGGTTTGCTCCCACCTTGGTGGCGACCGAGTTCGATAGAGCCCAGCGATTTCAGCAGGAACTCTACTTAGAGATTTTGCTGGCGGTGGAGCAGTTTGAGCATCAGACTTTTGATGCGGTATTGAGGGCAGCTAGGAGGCATGAGTATACCTCCCAGAGGATTGTGGACAGGACCGGAGGTCGAAAGCGATCTCACGGCCAGATGAACCAGTCGTCAGCCCCAGCTACGGCAGCTAGGGCTTTGACCATTGGAGCTCCGAGAAGGACAGCTTCAGTTACGTCGGTTCAACATTCAACCCCGACGTATCCTCAGCAGCAGAAGCAGTCTTCCCCATGGGCTGCTCTTATTGTGGGAAGCCTGGACATGTTGTTTCAGAGTGTCACAAGGCTCGAGGATTGTGTTTACTTTACGGAGCGCCGAACCACAAGGTAGGGTCCTGCCCGTTCAGGATGACTCATCACCAGCCATGACCAGTTCATCAGTTAGGGGACCAGCCCCAGTACCAGTCCAGCAGCAGTTTTTATCCCCAAGGCCGTTGTCGACGCAGACCCAGGCTTTTCAGCAGCAAAGGACTCAACAGTATGCCCAGGCGCAAGTTCAGAATAGGCAGAGAGGATTCCAGCAGAGAGGGCCGGCACCCAGAGGACATGGTCAAGTGTTGGCTTTAACCATGTGAGAAGAAAGAGTGGCGCCAGGTGAGGTAGTGGCAGGTACTATTCTCGTCAACACTTTTCCGGCTACAGTGTTATTTGATTATGGTGCATCGCATTCATTTATGTCTGCACGATTCGTGACACGGATAGGACTAGAGCCTGAGTCATTATCAGTAAGGCTCAATATACTTACGGGTAATGGTCTTGTGGGAGTAGATAGAGTATTTTCCTCCTGTCGGATCGTGGTTAGCTGTAGAGAGTTTTCCGCAAGGCTGATAGAATTCCCGATGGCCGATTATGATGTGGTCTTAGGGATGGATTGGTTGAGAGACCAGTATGCTAGGATAGACTGCCATATTGGCAGAGTTATTTTTAGCATTCCAGGTGAGCCGAAATTTTTTTTTCTCGAGGCGAAGTTGAACCTTCTCCCCTAATATTGCGGATGGCCGTAGCAGCAGTGCAGTTACCCCGGATAGTCGAGGAATTTCTAGATGTTTTCCCGAAAGAGCTTCCAGGAATGCCGCCAGAGCGAAAGATTGAGTTTACTATCGACTTGATTTCTGAGACAGCACCAGTGTCATAGAGAGTCTATAGGATGGCGCCGTCAGAATTGGAGATATTATATAAGATGATTGAAGAACTCAGAACCAAAGGATTCATTCGTGCTAGTGGATCGCCTTGGGGAGCCCCGATGCTTCTTGTGAAAAAGAAGGATGGTACGTCCAGACTATGTGTTGACTATCGTACCTTGAACTCAGTAACCATCAAGAACATATATCCTTTCCCCAGGATAGATGACTTGTTTGATCAACTCAGAGGAGCGACAGCGTTCTCGAAGATTGATTTGCGGTCAGGATACTACCAAATCAGAGTCAGAGAGCAGGACATCCCGAAGACAGCTTTTTGATCTAGATATGGACATTGGGAGTTCCTTATTATGCCCTTTGGAGCGACCAATACGCCGACTGTATTCATGGACCTCATGAATCGCATCTTCATGCCTTATTTGGATCAGTTCGTGATCGTGTTCCTAGACGATATTCTGGTCTACAGCAAGAGTGAAGCGGAGCATGAGCAACATCTCAGAGTTGTCCTCCAGATTCTTCGAGAGCACCAGTTGTATGCCAAGTTCAGTAAATATGAGTTCTGGCTCGATCGTATTTCATACTTGGGTCATATCATTACCAGAGGGGGAGTAGAAGTGGATCCCAAGAAGATCATGGCTATCGAAATATGGCCGGTGCCTAGCAGAGTTACAGAAGTTTGCAGTTTTTTTGGATTGGCCGGCTACTACCGGAGATTTGTTTTGAACTTTGCTCAGATTTCAGCGCCATTGACACACTTGACCCGTAAGGAGGTGCAGTTTGCTTGTATAGCAGTGTGTCAGGATTCTTTTGAGAAGTTGAAGCGAGGCTTGATGACGGCACCCATTCTCATACTTCCAGATGGGATCGAAGGATTTTCAGTATATTGTGATGCTTCAGGCAGAGGTTTAGGATGTGTTTTGATGCAACACGGAAAGGTAATAGCTTATGCGTCACGACAACTTCGTGATCATGAGAGAAATTACCCAACCCATGACTTAGAGCTAGCAGCAGTAGTGTTTGCACATAAGTTGTGGAGACACTACCTGTATGGAGATAGGGTGAAGATTTTCACCGACCACAAGATCCTGAAGTATGTGTTCACTCAGAAGGATCTTAACATGTGTCAGAGAAGATGGCTAGAGCTGCTTGTGGATTATGATGTCAACCTGCAGTATCACCCTGGGAAGGCCAATGTTGTTGCAGATGCATTGAGCAGGAGAGCCGGAGTTTATTTTCTGACAGCGCAACCAGAGTTGTTAGCAGATCTTCAGAAGATGGGTATATAAGTTGTCCTTCCTACCAATGTGGCATTAATGGCCAGCATGCAAGTTCAGTCCAGTATAGTTGAGAGGATCAAGATAGCTCAGTCCTCCGATTCTAAGCTTCAGCGGCTTAGAGCAGAATGTGAAGCAGGATAACGACCAGAATTATGCATTTATGAAGACGGTACACTTTGACATGGTAAGCATCTTTGTGTACCCAGTGAAGATATCAGACAGAAGGTCATGGCGGAAGCTCACAGTTCTCAGTATTCGATTCATCCCGGTAGCATGAAGATGTACCGTGATATCCGTCAGCACTTTTGGTAGAATGGCATGAAGAGGGAGATAGCTCGATTTGTCTCTCGGTGTTTAGTTTGCCAATAAGTCAAGGCTGAACACCAGAGGCCAGTTGGACTTCTTCAGCCCTTGCCGATTCCAGAATGGAAGTGGGAATATATAACCATGGATTTCGTGACGGGATTTCCTTGATCCCCAGCTGGTCGAGATGCTATTTGGGTTATAGTTGACAGACTTACGAAGGTGGCTCACTTTTTTCCATTTAGAGTTAGTCAGTTGACGGCTCAGTTAGCAGAGATGTACCTCAGGCAGATAGTCAGACTTCACGGAGTACCAGTCAGTATCACCTCGGACAGAGATTCGAGATTCACGTCGCACTTTTGGCGTAGTCTACAAGAGAGTTTGGGAACTCACCTCCAGTTCAGCTCAGCTTATCACCTGCAGACAGATGGTCTGTCGGAGCGCACGATCCAGACTCTTGAGGATATGTTGAGATCTTGTACACTCGACTTCGATGGTTCGTGGAAAGATCACCTGTACCTGGTGGAGTTCTCGTACAATACCAGTTTCTAAGCTAGTATCCAGATGGTACCATTCGAGGCACTGTATGGAAGGAAGTGTAGATCCCCACTAGCCTGGGACGATGTTGGAGAGAGGCAGATGCTTGGTCCAGAGACGATCACTCAGACAGTTGAGGTGGTCAGGAGAGTCAGAGATCATCTTCGCGTTGCACAAGATCGTCAGCGCCATTGGGCCGATTCTCATCGGCGTCCCCTTGAATTTTCTGTCGGCAACCATGTATTCCTGAGGATCTCGCCTAACCGTGGCGTCATTCGTTTCGGCGTACGGGGAAAGCTTAGTCCTAGGTATATAGGGCCATTCGATATTCTGGAGCGAGTAGAAGATGTGTCCTATCATCTCGCTCTTCCGCCGTCTCTGAGTGAGGTGCATGACGTGTTCCATGTATCCCAACTATGACGGTATATTTCGGACCCGAGTCATATCCTGGATCATTCAGAATTGGTTGTTGGTACCAACCTTTCGTATGAGGAGAGGCCCGTATCCATATTGGACCATAGAGAGAAGATACTCAAGAACAAGACTATTAAATTAGTCCGTGTTGCTTGGGGTCATCACTCTTTGGGTGCATCAACGTGGGAGCGTGAGGATGATATTCGACCGTGATATCCTGACCTGTTTGACTCGTGAGGTATAATATCTTTCTTATGCCTCATGCCTTCGATTCCTTACTTGCATGAATAATTGTTTGATTGCTTGACTAGTATAGCTTGCCTGTGATTAGTATAGCTTGTCCTTGCATCTCTAGCCTCTTGATTAAATTCCGAGGACGAAATTCTTTTAAGGTGGGTAGAGTTGTAATGACCATGGTTCGTATTACATATTTTGGTATACATGTACGTATTTGACTCGTATTGCATGACTCCCTGCTTGATTTATTTTGGCATTTCATTGTTTGGTTATTCTTGGCTTGGTTCGACTTGTTTGGGTTGGCTCGGTTCAGCTTGTGTTTCTTATTGGTTCATCATGAACCAAGGGGAGAACCCCTATCTACCACCACCATCCCCATTTATTAGCCCAACTCTTTCGCTCTCTTTATTACTCTTCTTCTTTCCTTACTATTACTTCTCCACCAACCTGAGAGTGGAAGGTTTAGGCAAGTGTACCTTGCTTCATGGAGGAATTCTACTTTTATTGCTCCACTGTCTTCCTTATGTGTTTCTAACCCACTTTAGTACTTAGCATTTTTCATTTCCGTGGTTAATTTCTTGTAGATCTAGCCTTGTGGAATTTTCGGTTTTCAGGAGTTTTGATCTAACAAACATATATAATTTTGCTATTTGATGGTTCCATGTTGCAGAGAATTCTATTTTACCCAAATTTGACCTACGGGAATCTGGCTTTGGATTCCTATTGTTGTTTGGAGGAGCATGGAGGCCATGGTATTTTCCATGGACATGTTCTCGGTAGGAGCCATTAATTGCACTCTTGGCCGCATGCAATATTTTATGCAGAGCCGTATGGCCATTTAATTGAATTGGCCGCATAGCCGATCACTTGCTTGGTCGCATGGCATTTGCTGTTTGCATGGCCATTAAATAATTGTATGGCCGCATATGCACTGTGCTTGGCCGCATGCACATTTTAGTATTTGGCCGCATAAGCACATTTTGTGCTTAGCCGCATATGCACTGTGCTTGCATTTAATTTTGTTTGCTGGCCGCATAGGCCATGACTCATTAGTTGGCCGCTAGGCCATTAAGTCTTTGCTTGGCAATGCAATTTATTGCATGCAACAGTTAGTGGCCGCATAGTCTTTTTTCCCCTCCCCTCTATTATTAATCCATGGCCGCATGGCCATGGTAATTTTGGCCGCATAGGCCAATGCTAATCTTAGCCGCATATGGCTCAATGCATTAGCTGCATGCTCAAATATTTAATGCATGCATTAGCTGCATGCTCAAATATTTAATGCATGCATTAGCTGCTTGCTTACATAAATAATTGCATGCATTAGCTTTATTTTTATTTTGTATGCATTAGCTAAATAATTGCATGCATTAGCTTTATTCTGCATGCATTAGCCAATGCTTCCATGCTAATGCTTGCATGCATGCCTTAGCATTTAAATGCACTTGACCGTATGGCCTGTACAAGCACTTTGCTGGCATGCTTATAATTTGGCCGTATACGGAAATATATGCTGGCCGCATATGCACTCATTGCTGGCTGAATATGGAAATATATGTTGGCCGCATGGAAACTCAATGCTGGCCGCATGTATTTGTAATTCATTGGCCGCATGGCCTTTCATTTAGTTGCATACATTAGCAGCCATTGCTTGCATACAAATGCAAGCCTTTGCTTGCATGCTTTATTAACATTTGTTACGTGGGAGTTGCTACATGCATTTAGCATTTGCTTGCATGGCCAATCAAAAGTTGGTCGTATGGGAACATTTCTTAGCCGCATATGGCCACTGGCCATCTGCTTAGCCGCATATGCTCCCACTATTTAATATTTGTGGCCACATGGCCTTAGCATTAATTGTAGCCGCATTCACAATTAATATTTAATTCCTAAACGTATGCTGGTGCCATATTAATTCTATGTATATTCCCTGACACGATGGTGACCCGTTATGGTACACTTTTGACAAATGACATGACTTGATAGTGGCCCGACGTGGCACACTCCTGACAGTGAACATGACATGATATATATCTCAAAGGCTGTTACGACGGCTAGCATGTTATGACAAGATTGAATGGCCTGGACACCGTGAATGATTGTGTTTGTACAATTGAACCGGTAATGTTTGCATCATGTCTAGGACAGGGATCCCTGAGTACCACAGTCATGGGTACCTACCGTAAATGGCTAAGGCTAATAACTAGAATAATTCAGTAGTCATGAGAGATTTCTCCAGTTACAGGCGATCCCGTTATCCCGGCCACCATTGTGGACTTGCAGCCTGCCGACGAGTAGGGCACAAGTCTAAATTCACTGATATATGAAAAATAACGAGGCATTGCTTAAATGAATCCAAGTGGCCTGGATAACCTGGATTAGCTGCAGGGCTTGTGGCTGGAGGAGCATCTCACTGCATATTACTAGTAACTAAGGCTTGTGATAACCCTAGTTAGCTAATGTAGAAAATCGTAGTCACTGATTGGCCGGGAGCGATTGTATGGTATGGTTCAGTACTTGATTTTTGGAGGCTCGATCGCATGATTGTCACTTTTAACAATAAAGATCAGGGGCTAAGTTCTGTTCAGGTGAAGGGTTACAACCCCGGTCCTTATTTGGTTTAAGGGTTGTAACCTGGCTCCCGTAGCAGTTCTGAGTCATCTCTTCGTTTATTGTCTTATCGTACTCCATGTCATGCTTGTTATGTTTTATCTTACCAACAAGATTTGGAGACGGAGTTCTATTCAGGTGAAGGATTACAACCCCGGTCCTTGTTTGGTTTAAGGGTTGTGACCCGGCTACTTGAATGGTTCCCTCGTACTCTATTATGACTGTTGCTATTCTTTTATTATCAAGCTCTTTGTAGCTACGTTTAATATTTATTTCTGATGTGCTGGTTTTAGTTCTTAAGTGAAGTCTCCTTTGTGGCACTTGCTCTTTCTGGGATCTGATCCAGCTGGTTTTGTGTGGCTAGATTTTGGAGCAGCTTCAGAGGATCTACCGACTTTCCAGCCCGATGGTGACCACCAGGCGTAACCAGGGCAACGAGTGGGATTATTTTTGGCTCTTCCACTCTATTATAAATTTTTTATTTTGAGGTACTTTGTCGGCGAGCACCTGTTAGCTCGTATTGCATACCTTATTATTGTCTGCCTATGGGCTATATCATGATTGACAGATCCTAGGGTTGATCATGTATGACTAAACTCTTGCTAGTCCTCACATTTTGTAATGATTAGCTTCATGATCAGCTGAATATGTAATATTTGGGACGCCTTACTATTGTATATTTGGTGATCTTACATCTTGTAACTTTACTTGCTTGCTTGAGATTGAGATATTTAGGCTTGTTATTGACCATATGAGACTAATGGATTGTAGTTAAACCCTCATATATCTAGACAGCCGTGACCGTATAGCGGGGTGGATTCCATTTTATTATACATAGCTAGCTATGTATGCCCCCGCACTCCAGTATTCTGGTTCTGGGGCGTTACAACTACACACATATCACATACGTGCCATCCACTTGAGCTCCTATATGCTATTATTTCATTAATGATCATAATTGATCTAAATTTATGAATATGATTACACCAAGACCGAATGTGACCTAGTCTGACCCAAACCACCCAACGCAAATGCATATGACCCCCTCATGACACACCTAACCACTACCCCGACGTGCCTTCCCTGGACGATCGTCACCTCCGGCATCCACCACGTAGCCACGCGCGCCGCAACTGGCCGCTCGCTCGCACCATGATGGCGTAGCATCAGCGGCTGCATTAGTAGCGCAGTAGCGACGACAATCGCCACACGCCATCGCGATCCCGGAGATCCTCCACCTATGATCGAGCACACTTCGACGAACACCCACGTGGCAGCCACTCTTCTCCTCGATGCGTGAAACAGTCGATTCGTGTGTTTCGTACGAAATCCCGCCGTTACGCGCATTTTAGAAAAGTCAGAATTTTGTCTCAGGACAACGACTTCGTACATGCTTTTCGAGGAATCCGACCATTGGATCGTCGAACTCTTTTCTCGGTTGCAATTTCGGTATATACCCCTTTGCTCACCTAAAATTTCAACCGTTAATTCAATCGTTTGATAGATCAAAACTGGCCACCAAGTTGACCGTTTAAATTGTGTTATTTTTGGACAGTTTTGTGGAGCCTACTTTGTGGATTTGTTTCTTTGCCATTGTAGCTCCTTTTAATGTGCCACCAGTTCCTGTGCATAGCAGGTATAACCACCTTTATGTCATAATTTTTTTAGCTTTGTAGGATGTGGTTTGGTTGGTTGAAATCAACGTCAAAGTTGGCCTCTCAAAATCGTAATTTCCAACTTTTCAAATTCTAATTTGGACCCAGGACTCCGAATTCCAATTTCAATGCCACTAGTGGACTCGCAACGTCGTTCTAGTATAAATTCATATATAATTTGCTGAGTTTGGAGCAACGTGACCCCGACACGCATTTCTGTGCAAAGTTGGGTCCCTTTATCCGAGTTAATAGATCATTTTGAGATCGGCTCATCGGAATCTAATACTTGATATACCATTGGATTTGTATCATCATTCTGGAGTCGTTGACATACATTTTGCTAGATTTAGAGAACTTTGGCTCTGGCGTGTATTTTCGTGCAAACCGGATCCTAACGTCCGAGTCAATGGGTCATTTTGAGATCAGGTCATCGTAATCCTATTCCGGATATATCGTTGGATTCGTATCGTTATTTTGGTTTCGTGGACAAATAATTTGTTAGGTTTAGTGAACTTATAACCTGGCATATTTTTCGGTGTAAAGCGGGTCCAACTACGGACATCATTTTGACCCAAAATTAACATTTTGCTCCTGTGTCAAAATTGGACTTATGGATAGGCTATCCTAGCTAATTTGACCATTCTGGACACGTTGGTGATATTTGTTTCGTCATCCGATGATGTTTGTAGATTTTTGTTTGTGTATCACTATGTATTTATAATTAATTCCTATTTATGTTCGTATTTCGGAATCCATGTGTCGAAATTGAGATCAGTCGATTCCAGTGATCTCATATCGCTGAAATTGACTAGGTAACCATGTGGGTCGCCACGATAAGCTTGTTAACCTTACGGTTGATCATCTTGTCTCGATTTATGTGTCATAGGTTTCGTTGTATGAATAACGAGGTACAAATTTGATATTTTAATACCTACAACTTGTAATTCATATTGCTAGCAGTAATAATTATAGAGACTGGTATGACCTCGTCCTAGACGATATAATTAAAAAGTGTCTTATATAACAAAAAGTAATAGTTGACTAGAAAAGACAAAAGCTCTTTAGGTGGGAGTTATGAGTTACTCATGTACCTTTGTGTGTGATATATGTTTGTTTATGATTTGGGTTGATAGATATTTTCATGGAGTATGGTTCTCATGGATAGTGGGATAGACTTTGGTACTGCAGTCTCAGCACAGTTCGTACAACTCCAAATAAGTGTACCTTGCTACTCTTGTACTTCAGTTAAAATATTTAAAATTCTTAAATATTTATTTAGTGTATAGTATTGCAACACCTAGGGCTGTGTTCGGTACTTCGTATCCGAATCACATTCGAGTGCCGATGGACATTAGCGCCATCAAGTATCGATACTAGATATTCACATTTGTGTTATCGCAAAAATTTGTTGCAGGGTACACTCTGACCCTAGAACATGTTCACGTGACACTACATTACTGATGGATTTTCGTACTTGATTACATCTTGATATATGGAAATCTGAGTCTGATTCTCTCATGCCCCGATTTCGAAGAATCGATAGTCGTCCCCCGGACATGATGCCGTGCGAACCTAGGTTACGATCGCACAAGGTATATTCATAAGGTTATTCGAAACACAACAGCTAAGAGAGTACGCAGATAAATTGAACAACACATTGAGGCAGAGAAACTTTTCTTTTTATTGATAATAGACATCATTTACAAGACTCTATTACAATCATATCGTGCGGGCTTTACAAAATGACTCGATTACAAAATGAACGCCGATGAGATAGTCGTTCCATACCTACATCCCTAAATTTACAACAAAAGTATTCCAGCTACCTGGAATGGAGGGAAGCCTAGACATGTTTCTTGGACTGATGCAGAGAGTCTTCAAAAGTGGAGTAGCGAGAGTTTTCGACGCACGGTCGAAGCTTCAAAACACGAAAGTTGCCTTAGTTAGTTGGCACGTTCCTCCGGATTCGCGGCACCTGCGGATAGCGAGGGTCAGTATGATCACATGTACTGGTGAGTGGCTAATTAAACCCAAGCTTCCATTTGTTCAAGTATTTTTATAAAAACATGTTAGCTATTTTGTGATCTTTCTAACCATCCTGATTGATTTACATGTTAACATGTTAAGAGGCAGGTATTCGATAGGCAATAAAATATAGCTTACGACTCATCTTACCCACGGCAGAGCGTGCCGTTGCAGCATAACTTACCATGTTCCTTCCCTGTCATATTTATAACAAGCTTATAATTTATATGCAAGTGTGGATCACTGGCAATTCAAGCCATCCTGGACGTATAGCCTGGTCGAAACGGCGACCCTTTCAATGCGGGTAGCTAGCCCCACTGAAAGTTCCGAATGACCCATGCTAGCATCCAGTACAGCTATCTTGCATTCCTCCTAGGCCGAAATAGTCCCGTGACCTCGGGTTGCTGTTCGAGAAAGCGAAACCTTGCGCGCAAGTTATTCATGACCGTGTTTAAGTTAAGAAGTTATTCAAAGCACGTTTTATGGTATCGTTGGGACTATTATGTAATCGATTCATTTACTTGGTTTTGCAGATCCTGAAATAATTATATCTCTTTTCTAGAACCTTATCTTTTTTCTATTTGAGCATAGAACTTGTATTTTCTGAGTAAATTATTCTACTTCGATACAGTTATCCGAGTTCTTATTTTTGAAACAGAGGGTCGAGGTGAAGGAGGTCAGCCACTCACCTAATTAGTCTTTTGTTTCACGCGAGGGACTGGTTGGCTGCGATTAGATGTCGCGTACACGTTCACCTGCAATCGCATAAGCAACTGATTAGAACACTGTGTTATTCAAGGGATTCGATATGAATGCGAAGTTTGAAAACGCAAGCCATAAAAACTATCGGAAACATTCACGAAAACACATTTACGAAAACTAAAGCCAAAGCCAAATCAGGTACAACATAAAAACTATAGCAACAGGAGGTCTCTTCCGACTCAGCCGCAGAGCCAATCCTTGATGCGCAACCCGCTGAATATGGGACTTGATTCCGAAGAAGCCTTTCCATAATGAGAAAAGGAACTTAACTCAATCGTTCCCGTTCGACCGATTCAACCGATTCCGATCTATCGGTTCCGACTGAATCAGTAGCGACAGTGTTCCTTTCTCACGTACCCAGTGGACGAAAACATGGCACAATGTAGGGACGGGCACTACACCATAACCAACTAAGAAAAAGTTTCGTCCTCGAAACATAAGAATATAACCTACCTCTAGGAGAATAATGAAGAAAATTTCTCCTTCATCTCCGATTCGAGTTCCCAAGTTGACTCTTTGACCGAATGGTTGCTCCAGCGTACGCGGACGAGAGGGATCACTCGATTTTGCAGCAGTTTATCTTTATGTTCTAAGATTTGGACCGACACTTCAACATATGATAAGTCAGCCTTCAGCTCCAGCTGACCAAAATCTACCACGTGGCTTGGGTCGTGCACGTACTTCCGTAACTAAGAGATATGGAAGACAATATGCATACCCGCTAGAACTGGCGGTAGGGCAATCTGATAGGCTACTGGGGCGACCCTCTTGAGTATTTCGAACGACCCAACGAATCTCGGACTCAACTTTCCCTTTGCACCAAACCAGGCAACTCCACGCATAGACGACACTTTAAGAAATACGTGATCGCCTTCTAGAAACTCGAGTGGTCAACGATGGATATCCGCGTAACTTTTTTACCGACTTTGTATAGTCTTTAATCTTTGCCAAATGAGTTTGACCTTCTCCACGGTCTGTTCCACCAACTCCGGGCCAAGAATTTGCCGTTCCCTAACTTTATCCTATCAAATGTGTGATCTGCACTTTCGGACGTACAAGACTTCGTACGTTGCCATTTGGATGCTGGACTGATAGCTATTATTGTATACAAATTCGGAAAACGGTAGATGAACGTCCCAACTCGACTTGAAGTCAATTGTGCAGAGCCGTAACATGTCTTCGAGAATCTGATTCACCCACTTCATTTGGCCGTCGGTCTGTGGATGGTAAGCTGAGCTGAACTGCAACTTGGTACCTAGAACCGACTGAAGGCTACTCCAGAAGCGCGATAGAAATCGTGCATCCCGATCAAAGATGATAGATACAGGGACTCCATGCAGCCGTACTACCTCGTCAAGATAAATCTGAGCCAGGTGATCAATGCTCCAAGTAACTTCAATGGCAATAAAGTGCGCTGACTTGGTTAGTCGATCAACGATGACCCAGATGGCATTATTTTCTTGCAGCATCTTCGGTAGGCCAACAATAAAGTCCATAGTGACATGATCATATTTCCATTCTGGAATGGCAAGATTCTGCATTTTCCTGCCCGGTCTCTGATGCTTAGCTTTCACCCGGTGACAGGCCATGCATTGCAACACAAAGAGCACCACATCTCTCTTCATTCCATGCCACAAGAAGGTCGTGCGGAGGTCCTTTTACATCTTTGTGCTACTAGGATGCAACGTATATTTCGCGTAGTGTGCCTCCATCAATATTTTTTTTTTCTAAATTCTGAATCATCCGGAAAGCATAGCCTACCCTTTAGTCGAAGCACACCGATTTTATCTTCCACAAAGTCGGTCGCAATACCTATCAAAATTAGCGCTCACACTTTCTTCAGGTACGGATCATCCTTCTGAGCGGTCTTGATCTTTTCTCGCAAGCTCGGCTCTAGCTGCAATTACGCCAACTATACTTCCCTGAATCGAACCCGGAGGTCGATGCCCATCTCTTCTAGGCAACGTAGCAGTCTGCGATCGATAGGTAGCGAGGCAATATACTTTTGAATCAGAGCGTCTGCCACAACATTTCCCTTGCCCGGCGTATAGTCAATAGTCAAGTCGTAATCTTTGACCAGTTCAAGCCAGTGCCTTTGCCGTAAGTTCAGCTCCTTCTGCGTGAATATATACTTGAGGCTCTTGTGATCCGTATAGATCATGCATGCCATGCCATAAATATAGTGACGCCATAATTTTAATGTGAACACAATCGCCGCTAACTCCAGGTCATGGGTGGGATAGTTCTTCTCGTGTGGCTTTATCTGTCGGAAAGCAAAGGATATCACCTTGTTTCGTTGTATCAGCACACACTCTAAACCCTGGCCGAATGCATTACTGAATATCTAGAGTCCCTCAGTCCATTCCGGAAGTACAAGTATTGGGGCCGAGATGAGCCGTTGCTTTAACTCCTGGAAGAAAGCTTCACAGTCGTCTGACCATTCAAAAGCGACTCCTTTCTTGGTGAGACGAGTCAGAGGCGACGCGATCTTCGCGAAGTCTTTTTCGAAGCGTCGGTAGTATCCTGCTAAGCTAAGAAAGCTTTGAATCTCGCTGACTGACGCTAGTCGTTTCCAATCGACAATGGCTTCAACTTTCTTTGGGTCGACTGCAATGCCTTCGGATGAAATAATATGTACGAAGAATGCGACGCTTCTCAGCCAAAATTCATACTTGCTCCGCTTTGCATACAATGATTTTCCTGAAGGGTCTGAAGAACGATCCGCAGATGCTCAGCGTGTTGCCGCTTATCCTTCGAGTAGACGAGTATATCATCGATAAAGACTACTACGAACTTGTCGAGGAAGGGTCAAAACACCCAATTTATTAAATCCATGAAAGCAGCTGGGACATTCGTTAGGCTGAATGACATTACCACGAATTTATAATGGCCGTATCGAGTGCGGAAGGCTGACTTCGACATATCGTCCGGCTTGATCTTAAGTTGATGGTAGCCCGATCGAAGATCAATTTTAGAAAATACTGAAGCACCTTGTAACTGATTGAACAGGTCGTCTATGCGGGGCAATGGATATTTGTTCCAGACGGTAGCTTTGTTCAGCTCTCGGTAGTCGATACAAAGACGCATTGAGCCATCCTTCTTGTTCACAGGAAATTTATGTTCGGTGACAAAATCTGTCGATATAAAGCTATACGTAGCACCTGAATCAAACAGTACATGAGCAGGTTTGTTATTGAAGTGCAGTATACTTGTCACGACTATGTCAGGTGCGAACGCTTCATCCCGAGTCATGGCGTAGATGCGCCCTTGGGCATTAGGGCGACGGTCTTGGCCATTTTGTGGCATGGTTTGTTGGGCTCTTGGCACTGGACCCTAATTCCCTGGACGGTGTTGTTGATGTTGAGGCACCGTTTGGTTCGGCCTTCTGGTCAGGAAGTTTGTACATAGATGGCCCATCTTGCCACAGTGCCATCATCTGCCTTCAGAGACATAACATTCATTTGCATGGTGCCCGAAATTATTATATTTGTGGTAGCGAGTTCCTGGATTCCTCCCTTAATATTCGCCATGATTGCCTTTGTTTGGATGCTTGTTCATATTGTTTCCTCACGTATGGCTAGGGCGCTTGTGGTTGTATGTTTGCACAGCGTCGACATCTCTTGGGGTATATTGGTGCTCAAAGCGGAGAGCGTGATTCAGAGACTCGCCTATGGTCTTATATTTAGGCACTAATACATGGGCATAGATAGATGGACGCAGACCCACTTCGAACCATCGAGCGCAACTCTCCGTTGTCGGCAAGAATGCTCCAATAAATTTAGCTAATTTATTGAATTCTATTGCGTACTGCCACACCGTCATGTTCTCTTGCTTCAACTGCATAAATTTATTTTCTTTTTCTTGTAGAATGGCTGTGGGAAGGTACTCGATTTCAAATGCCTTTCCGAATATAGCCCAAGGAATCGGCTGTCTCGTCTTCATGTCGCATTGTTCGCCTTTGTACTGGCCACCAATTGTGTGCGTTCAATCAGAGTAGAAGTTGTACAAATACGACTTTTTTTAAGTCATCGACACCTAGAAGTTCAAATCGGTCTTCCAGCTCCTCCAACCAGCCGATTGCTAGAGAGGGATCTTTAGTACCGTCGAAGGAAGTGTGACAATTCTTCGTGAATTTTGATACCTCAAAGTTGGAACTTCTTAGTGTTGCATGTAGACGCTCGGGAACTTCTGGTTTGATTTCAATCGGTCGGACAACAGGCTCGATCACGGTAGGCATTATCGTAAAATTATTGTTATTGGTCACAACTGTCTAGAGTATCTGCTGAAGAGTGTCAAGCTATTTCTGCTGCAACTTGAATTGGGCCTCAAATCGGTTCTCAAACTAAGTCTGCCATGCCTCTATCTACTGTCGATGGAGCTCATTCTGGCGCTGGTTGACCTCGGCCTAACGTTGTTGCGCCTCTAGCATACGCAACATCCGTTCCATAGGGGCATTCGAGGGTTCAGGCCTTGAGCTACTCGAGCCGTTCGAGGCACTCTCCTCGTTCACGGCCGTTGCTTCTCCAGCTTCTAGAATATAAAAGCAACTCTCGTTAGTTTCAAAAATGTCACGGGTTCACCATATGGAACAACTCATCTAATCGACACGAGGTCAATGGTTTGAGACTGGAGGCCAAGGACGTAAAGCCGTGCTCTGATACCATTATGTCATGCCCCAATTTCGAAGAATCGATAATCGTCCCCTAGGCGTGATGCCGTACGAATCTAGGTTGCGATCGCACAAGACATAGTCATAAGGTTATCCGAAACAGAACAGCTAAGAGAGTACGAAGAGAAATTGAACAACACATTGAGGCAAAGAAACTTTTTTTATTGATAATGGACATCATTTACAAGACTATTACAATCATGCCGTACGGGATTGTTTGCCATGAAATATAAAAGAACAGAACAATTATTGGAGGACTGGACTTTTACTTCACAATATAAACTCGCTTGTACAAAGAAAGCTTAAGGACGAAAACCTAGGTAAAGCAATCTATGTACAATTGTTTATTTTAGATTCTGGGGGGTGACGGTAGAGGCTCGGGAAAGCGACGGCAGCTCTGCCTTACTCCTTGGACGATCAGGTGCAGCCTTGGCTCTGTAGAAGAACTGCTGGGCGTTGATGAAGAAATGCTCTCTCTTCAGGCTCTCTGGCTCTCTCTGTCTCTGTGTATGTCTCAATATGTCTCTCCGTATATGTCTGTCTATATTCGCAAGGGAATGGCACCCTGCTATTTATAAGAGTGGGGGGCCTCATTAGGGTTTACAATGATTGCCCATTCTTGAAAGTCGGCGGCTAAGGATCACTAGATCGGGGCCGTTCATCGAGATTTGAGCAATAAATGTGATTGCATCAAATCTTTTGTGGGTAATTAATGCTGATTGACATAAATCCTCCTGATTTGTCATGCCAACCTCGGATTCCTCGACACGTGTCTTTAATTGGCTTATTTGCAAATGATCTGATTTGATCCCAATATTTCATTGGGATTTGTCACGCCCCGCTCCCGTAGAAGCGATCGTCCTCGCTAAGGCGTGATGCCGTACGAGCCTAGATTGCGCTCGTGTAAGGCGGGTTCCATAACGACCAATTTCAGCGGCTGCGACGGGGTCGTCGCACAGAAGCCCCAAGCAGAGACATTGAATAACAGTAGCAGAATTTAGAACAAAACACAAGTCATTCAAAGAAGCTCTTTATTGATATTGAAACAACGGTTACATTGGGGGCGCAAAGCCAATATTACAATCACTCAAGCTCACTCTTCTCACATTTTACAAGTTCACTCAGCTCTCTCTCATCTCTCAATTATAAGTTTTGATCCAGCGGAAGCTTCGAAAGGCGATGTCCATACATTATGTCTCGTATAAGTCTTTGATCCATGCGGCTGCACGCTTCGAATCGCCAAGGAACTCCATGCCTCGACGCATCCAAGCGAGCCCCGCGCCACGAGCTTCTATATGTGCCTGCACATGTAAACTATGTGGGTGTCAGTACTCAACTGTACTGGTGGAATGAGCTCCTCGCCCACCCATACAAAACCAACACGTTTATTTTACTTTGTGCAACATAGTCCCCTTTTGTATTGTCTTTCTACTCTTGCCTTAGAATCAGTTTTATGACTGACGCCTTGGCCTATTCTGTGTCTCTAGACCATCCCGTGCTTGCCACAACAATGTTGACTCAAACAACGTTAACCTATCAAGTCGTGCTTGCCTTTCGGCCAAAATCAGAGACGCAACTACGCGATGTGGCTCCATTCCCGTGTGACCGTGCTACAATCCTTTGTGCCGTGCCTTGTAACTACGTGCGACTCAACCATATCGCCGCCTCGCGGCCCTTTGCTACCAAATCATCAACTGACCCAATCAAGACTTGTGGGTTAAGTGTCACTCGACCAACTTTGTCTTGCGGCCTTTCCTGACTTAGACTCATGACAACTCACATCCAAACTATGCACTTATATGCAGACAACATTATACTCGATGCCACATCTTGTGTCGAAGCACGTCGCCTATGTTGATGCCACATCTTAGGACCAAATATTGTATTCCAACTGTACACACATTCAACAACCTCAACTCAATCCAAAGGCACACACGCGGATTGCCGTCATGCCGACTCATCTATATGATTTGGTCACTGACTCCCAGAGCCATCCTGGACTCCTTTAGCTTGTTAGGCGGCTGCCCTTGCCAGCGTGGGTAGCTAGCCCCGCTGGCAAGCCTCTGCGCTAACTTGTGCGGTCATCCAGCACGTGCTAATGCTGCTTCTCAAGAATCGGTCCCCTTCCGTCGGGCTACCGTTCGAGGAAACTCTACCTTGTCGACAAGTTGTCTATGACCATGCAAGACTCGACTCAACTGACGTCTCACACAATCATTCTACCTCTAGTGTTATCATCTCTTTCAGGGCCAAGTTCAATACGTCTCATCTCTGAGATCTTGCCTCGACGACCCGTAGTCGCGAGCATTCTTCTTTCTTGCCCTATCATTTTACTCAACTCAAGAACAACTTTTTGCAACACTTTCCAAACACAATGAATCAACCGTGGCCCGTGCCTGAAAATACTAAATCTGTGACATCGTGCCTTAAACCAACTTGAACTCTACACGACGCCACCACCCAAGACATACTCTATATGACGGGCTTGAAACCGTAAGACTAAGTTGTCATACCCAGCCGTAGAACTCGTAGGACCGTGCTTGGAATGACTTAGGTCGACCACCATTACTTTGCCTAACTTCACCAAGCCTACAACTTAACTCAAGGGACGAGCAAAGGCTATGCCAAGCCTTGCTTCATAGAAGCGTGTATGCTTTATCGAGCATTTATGCGGGTGACGCCTATGACTTAGGCTACGTTTATAACTTTGCCTACTCAACCAAATTTCTTTCTCCTAAGCCACGGGACGAAGGATCAAGTGTCATTTTCAAAGCACGCCGTGCACCAACTCTAAGCCGACCGTTGGACCTTTCCATATTCTAACTCAATTCGACCGTCGGAATTATTCCTTTTAGCTATGTGGATTTGTCACTTTTATTATCAAGCCTACTTGTGCAAGTTGAAAACATGCAATTTATTATGTGAAGGCTAAGATGAGGCAAGTTCACCGAAACTACCCCACCTGAGCGAGCGATCGCCTCGACCGAGCGATGTCTTCCAGCAGCCGTTGCAAGGCTAAGGTCGAACGCCGTCGGCATTTCGATTCCTCCGATTGACTGAGCGGGAAGGGGCACTACATCATACACCACTCAGAAAAATTTTCATCCTCGAAACTAACTGAGTACACTTATCGACTTATCACTTTACTCAACATTCAAGAACTCTCGCACACAATTCTCCTATGTCTTTCTCAAATCCGAGCCACGCTCGTGCTACCCTCAATCTTTTCTTCAAAACTTACGATATCAAAATCCTTGATACTTCCTCGTTTCTCAAATCTTACTTGAATTCAACGTATCACTTAGTATGGATCATGCACATATCTTAGGCGTCTCCAAAATACATGCATTTCAACCAAGACTCTTGATAACGAATCCCGCCATCACCACTCGAGTCGGATCGTGCACGCATTCAAGCGTCCTTGATATACATGCATGTCAACCAAGCCTCATGAGTGGTGCCTCCACAATTCCTATCGCTCTGTACCGGAACGTCTGCCTAACTGCTAGGCTATGTCTTTCCGTCAGTATTGGAATCATTGTTCACAAACAACAATATCAACACTGACCCCATCCTAAGGTCAAACCAAATTGATAGTACGGGGTTTTCTACCCAAGCTCGCATCACTCTAATTTTTAAACATCGAGCATCGATTCCCTACACACATCCCAACATTCGTCGTACGGGGTCCGAGTCATTCAGCAAAGCTATCCTATGACAACTTACATTTCAACCAATTCCTTAACGTATCAATCTCACTCGTTCAACAAGCCATTTCGTATAGTCAATCTCTTCGAACACGTTCGACATAATCCTCCTATCATCCCCTCCAAGTCAAGCACGCTATGACACAATCCATCACTAAACCATAATTCACATTTTATATTCCCTAAGTCATTCATCCCAATTCACGTAATCGATCACAAGGTCGTCCGACTTAACAATATGTTACGTCCCGATCTCAAGCGAGTCAGATTATCCACGGTGGGTACGAATCACCATGCACGCTCCCGCGGGATAGTCATCCTCATCGTGACGTAACTCTTGTTTTGGTGTTTCGACTAATTCATTCTCGATGCGCGGATTGGACCTACTCAATCCTCAATTTTATTTTATTCATCAATCGCAAGTCTAAACATTCTCGAATTTTCCTTTGTATCAAACCGACAAGTTGAGACAATCAAAGTTCCTGCGTCCTGATTTTCCGAGTTCGATCATTCCTGCGATATGAATCACCATGTCAACGCTCACGCGGAATGATCGTCCCAAATCCGACGTAACGTATGTGCGAGGCTAGAGTTGCGCTCGCACAATACAAGAATGTCGACGCTGTGGTTATCCGCGTAACCATCAAGACACTTTCATTTTCATCCAACATTCCTCTTAATCAAAATCCTAAGTAATCCACCCAACCGAACAACAACACTTGCACGATCGTCATTCGCCGAGTCAGAGTACCCCCGAGTTGTCGCATATCGATCTTTGATACGCCTCAATACCATCGACGATATGCGTAACCTGACGATCTTCCTTTGCAACCAATTTCGAGTCGTACGAATGATGCTATCGTCCGATTGGATAATCTCCTCGACATTCAAATTCAAGTTCGATCATTATCCCTCGAATCATTCACAACATCAATTTTCCTCAAACCAAATTCACATATCGTTCATCCGTTTATCTTAAGTCATTGACCAACGTATTTTCTCAATTCGTATCATTCCTTTATCAATCGATCGACATCCCTGAGGCAATCGCATACACCACTCAGGGATGAAGTCATTCAACAAATCCTCAACTTGTCATTCGAATCAAAATCAACTTCTTCAAATTTTTCGTTCGATCCATTCCTCAATTCCCAAGCACGCTCATCTATATCGCACCGACGTTATCGTCGCTCGATAGCACCCCTATTGATAGTCATCTCAATTTACTCAATCGAGTTCAACTCATTCTTGTTTGACACAATTCGAATCCCGCACTCGACTTTTCTAAGGTCGACACAACTTTTTGGTGTATATGCCCAACCCGACTTAGCCAACCGTGCTTACGCGAACCATCTTTTTATTTTATAAAAAACTGTTCTCCTACGTTTTGCAAAATAGTTAGACTTATTGTATGGACATCCCGTGGGACGATTGAGAGAGAGCGCACCAACGATATCAATATACGGAAGCAACATTCAGAGTTTTATGGAAGCAACGAGTTAAAGAATTCAATCGATAGTCCAAGGACGTAAAATCGTGCTCTGATACCATTATGTCACGCCCCGCTCTCGTAGGAGCGATCGTCCTCGCTAAGGCGTGATGCCGCACGAGCCTAGATTGCGCTCGTGTAAGGCGGATTCCATAACGACCGATTTCAGCGGTTGCGACGGGGTCGTCGCACAGAAGTCCCAAGCAGAGACATTGAATAACAGCAGCAGAATTTAGAACAAAACACAAGTCATTCAAAGAAGCTCTTTATTGATATTGAAACAACGGTTACATTGGGGGCACAAGGCCAATATTACAATCACTCAAGCTCACTCTTCTCATATTTTACAAGTTCACTCAGCTCTCTCTCATCTCTCAATTATAAGTCTTGATCCAGCGAAAGCTTCGGAAGGCGATGTCCATAAATTATGTCCCGTATAAGTCTTTGATCCATGCGGCCACACGCTTCGAATCGCCAAGGAACTCTATGCCTCGACGCATCCAAGCGAGCCCCGCGCCACGAGCTTCTACCTGTGCCTGTACATGTAAACTATGTGGGTGTCAGTACTCAACTATACTGGTGGAATGAGCTCCTCGTCCACCCATACAAAACCAACACGTTTACTTTACTTTGTGCAACATAGTTCCCTTTTATATTGTCTTTCTACTCATACCTTAGAATCAGTTTTATGACCGATGCCTTGGCCTATTCTGTGTCTCTAGACCATCCCATGCTTGCAACAACAATGTCGACTCAAACAATGTTAACCTATCAAGTCGTACTTGCCTTTCGGCCAAAATCAGAGACGCAACTACGCGATGAGGCTCCATTCCCGTGTCACCGTGCTACAATCCTTTGTGCCGTGCCTCGTAACTACGTGCGACTCAACCATATCGCCGCCTCGCGGCCCTTTGCTACCAAATCATCAACTGACCCAATCAAGACTTGTGGGTTAAGTGTCACTCGACCAACTTTGTCTTGCGGCCTTTTCTGACTTAGACTCAGGACAACTCACATCCAAACTATGCAACTTATATGCTGATAACATTATACTCGACGCCACATCTCGTACCGAAGCACGTCGCCTATGTTGATGGCACATCTTAGGACCAAACATTATATTCCAACTGTACACACATTCAACAACTCAACTCAATCCAAAGGCACACACGCAGATTGCCGCCATGTCGACTCATCTATATGATTTGGTCACTGACTCCCAGAGCCATTCTGGACTCCTTTAGCTTGTTAGGCGGCCGCCCTTGCCAGCGTGGGTAGCTAGCCCTGCTGGCAAGCCTCTGCGCTAACTTGTGCGGTCATCCAGCACGTGCTAATGCTGCTTCTCAAGAACCGGTCCCCTTCCGTCGGGCTACCGTTCGAGGAAACTCTACCTTATCGACAAGTTATCTATGACCATGCAAGACTCGACTCAACTGGCGTCTCACACAATCATTCCACCTCTAGTGTTATCATCTCTTTCAGGGCCAAGTTCAATACGTCTCACCTCTGAGATCTTGCCTCGACGACCCGTAGTCGCGAGCATTCTTCTTTCTTGCCCTATCATTTTACTCAACTCAAGAACAACTTTTTGCAACACTTTCCAAACACAATGAATCAACCGTGGCCCGTGCCTGAAAACACTAAATCTGTGACATCGTGCCTTAAACCAACTTTCTTTCTCCCAAGCTTTATCGAGCATTTATGCGGGCGACGCCTATGACTTAGGCTACGTTTATAACTTTGCCTACTCAACCAACTTTCTTTCTTCCAAGCTACAGGATGAAGAATCGAGTATCATTTTCAAAGCACGCCGTGCACCAACTCTAAGCCGACCGTTGGACCTTTCCATATTCTAACTCAATTCGACCGTCGGGATTATTCCCTTTAGCTATGTGGATTCGTCACTTTTATTATCAAGCCTACTTGTGCAAGTTGAAAACATGCAATTTATTATGTGAAGGCTAAGATGAGGCAAGTTCACCGAAACTACCCCACCTGAGCGAGTGGTCGCCTCGACCGAGCGATGTCTTCCAGCAGCCGTTGCAAGGCTAAGGCCGAACGCTGTCGGCATTTCGATTCCTCCGATTGACTGAGCGGGACGGGGTACTACAGGATTTATTGAGGGATTTCGATCAATCTGATGCCACGTGTCATAACAGCAGAAATCTGAGCCGCAGGAAAGTTGTTCCTTATTGGGCCGCATAAGGCTGGCCACGTGTCAAGGCTGCCTAAGAGTGGCCCCCTTTGAACATTTGGACCGTATGGTAATGATTTGAGCCACATGATTGTGGACGATTGCATGAGTGAACCGCATGGAGATAGTCCTCGCGAGCCGCATGGGGAGGGTCTTCATGAGCCGTATGGAGCTAGTCTTCGTGAGCCGCATGGGACTAGTCTTCGTGAGCCGCATGGGGCTAGTCTTTGTGAGCCGCATGAGGCTAATCTTCGTGAGCCGTATGGGGGAGCCTCCACTTGGACCGCATGGGGGAGTCTCTGCTTGGGCCGCATACGACTGTCCACGTGTCAAGGCCGCATGACAGTTTCTGACTCTCGGAGGATCGTGTTAGAGATTTTCTTCGCTTTCCAAGGAGTCCCTCTTTAAGAGGAAGTCATAATGATATCTTTGTGTCAGAACTGTCACATTGTCAAAGCTGTCAGCCGTCAAGGCATTTAATACAAAACGAGAGAGCTGTTTGTAGGCTACGTGGCTCCTCTTTGAGCCGCATAGAGCTTGTTTGAGCCGTATAGATGCTTGATCCGCATGGATCCTTGAGCCGCATGAACTCTCTGAGCCGCATGGGGCTCTCTGGCCGTATGGATCCTTCTTTATTCTTTTCCATGCTTCTACAAGACTCCCTTCAAAGTTTTCAATTTGTAAAATTGAAATACTTTGAATAAGAAGCATGGCCATGTATTCTTCTGGCCGCATATGATGTCTCGGCCGCATGGATGTCTCAGCCGCATGGATGTCTCCGTCGTATGGATGACTCGGCCGCATGGATGACTCGGCCGCATGGATGTTTCGGCCGCATTGAGTCAATCAGCCGCAGGGACTTTCCGGCCATATAGCTCCTTGCCACGTGTGCGCATCATTAATTGCCTCAAATTCGTTTTAGTGCCGCCTTTAGGGGAGATCCCAAGGGTCGGCTCATTAAATCTTTGGATTTTATGCCCTGGGTGAATCTCCTTTATGAGAGAAGGGACGAAATTCGAGGAGTCGGTTTTGTCTTTTTCGAGGCGGTTATCAATCTACGTGTTTCCCCCTCTCTTGTCCTCCTATAAATAAGAGGGGTTTGAGAGAGAAAACTTCTTTACTTTCTCCTTCACTTCGAATTTTCCCTACTCCATTGTCATCTTCTTCTTTAATTGCCAATGGCTCCCAAGAAGACCGTTGCGGCGAAGGGCAAGAAGGCCGCGTCTTCGTCGAAGAAGACTGCCTCTACTTCAACCGCGGCCGTTCCTCCGCCTGCCGTCGTGCCCGCAGCTCACCCTGACGTCCATCTTCCTATTGCTGGTAAGGACTTTATGTGGTTTTAAAGAACCCTAACTGCTATGGCTACGTTGCATGCTTTATGCACGAGCCTTTATCTTCATGTGAGTCGCATGTTCGTCCTACGGTCGAGCCGCGAGCCGCATGAGAATAGCCACTGTGGCCGCATACGCGCTTCGCCAACGAAGCCGCATAGGCGACACTGAGCCGTATAAATTTTGCACACATTTGTCTGTCACGTGGTCCGCACGAATTTATCCGATCCCTGCGGGCCCTATGAAAGCACTGCCGCATAACCCTTCACTAAGTGGAGCCGCATAAGTGTTCTCCTGAGCCGCATGAGGCTTCGTTAAGTTGGAGCCGCATAAGTGTTCTCCTGAGCCGCATGAGGCTTTGTTGAGTTGGAGCCGCATAAGCTCGAAAGCACCTATTAGTTCCTTTTTGTCCATCTTTTTAACTTATCTTTTTCTGTCTTCTTCTCAGTGAATTTGTCGGTTAATACTGCTGGAGAGCTCCTGGTAGGCAGCGCCCAAGCTGCTCTGGACTATAGGTACGACCATATAGTCCAACACATGGCTGACCAGTTTCTGAGTGACGAGCCCCCGGCGAGATCGAATGCCATCAAGAATTAGCCTTTCTATTTTCTTAATGCTTTGATGAACTCGGGGAAATTAGAAGGGGAATACTTGAAGCTTGCATTCTTCTTTGGAGACTCCTTGACTGTGAAGAACAGTCAGATTCTGGAGGTGTCAGAGAACTGAAGTTTTGTTTCTAACGGGATGGCGATCCGTATCCCCCAGATGGAGCATCACTTCCCTTTATCTTGGTTCAATATGCTCCTATTGGACCGAAAGATGGAAGATTCTTTAACTCCTACTCAGAGTGGGATGTTCGTGGGAGACATCCATTATAACAACAGCCTGAAGTCAGTGTGCGTAGGCAAGGTGCACACCAGCCGTTCCGTAATGGGATTTGCCCCGGGTACCTTCTTGAATGTGCAGGGTCCCAATTTCACGTTTTCTACCGCTGACACTTTTATGAACCAACTCGCTCGGAAGGGCTCCTATCCCATTGGTCGGTTGATGCTTCCCAGCTGGATACATCCGATTCCCTCGTGGACCAATCTGTCTACGTAGATTTTGCAAAAGTATGAGGCCTTTCTGTGTGAGATTGGTCTTTACCATGCTATTTGGGGCACTAGCCATGGCTTGTCTATAAACAAGAGGTTATTTATATCTCTGCTGGAGATGTATAATTGTCGTACGGGAACCTTCTATACTCCCGTAGGGGAAATGGGACTCGTGCTCTACGAAATGCATGCGGTCTCCAAGCTTCCTTGGGGGGACGAAGCTTTTGAGGCGTATACTCCCACGAACGAGGAGTTCGAAGAGTTGGAAAGGCGGCATCCAGGCTTCGTAGATCTTTATCAAGAGATATTATGCCATTATAGCACATGTCATCAAATAGCCAAAAAGGAGAATAGCTTGGAAGGGAATGCCCCTCATACCAAAGACTGGGTGCGCTACCTCTTCACGACGGATGCATCAGGTCAAGTTACTCCCCGCCGTCCTCAATCCCGGGAGGCGGTGAAAGCCTTAGTGTCGTCAGCTAAGAGGGTGGCCACCTCTAGTGACAGATTCGGAAGTCAGACCGACTCCTTCGGTTATTTTTATCAGGATACCCAAGAATTGTCGGAGAAGGCGCTCCTGGTGGGATTCTTAATGATATGGCTGCGAAACTGTGTAGTCTCGGGCGGAGCTGGTTCCATCGAGAGGATCAGTCGCAATTTTATTCTTCCGGCTGTGAAGTTAGTTTTACGAGTCCCGCTAGCTCTCCTCCCAGCCATGGTGTGCAGTATACACCATGGCCTTCGTACTTTCACATCCAAGGTCATTGCCCGTGATGTGATGAAAGATTTTGAACGGACCGAGTTGCCCTATCATTATTTGATGGGGTAGCTGTTGATGCATTATCCGTCTTTGATGAGACCGGGCTCTGAAGACGGCGTAACTGATAACGATGCTTTTATCTTCCGCTATCGTAATGAGTCTTAGGAATTCGAGACCATGTGTGCTTGCCGGATGGCATTGGCGAGGGCAGACATGTACAACATTTTCGTATCTGTTTCTCGTTTTACTGATGAGGAAATAGCGGCTGTCCATCTTGACGGTATTGGCCCCCCTCAACTTCTGGACGGCCAGATGCTTCTTTGGCTGCGAAATATCCGCCCCTCTCATCTGGTGTATCGCAACCGTAACACTGTCTTTCTGGAGCCTTATCTGCTGAGCAGGTTCGCCCGACAATTTGGATATAGTCAGCTTTTTCTAGACATCCCCAGTTCTTGTCTGGACTTTGAAGGTAGCCTTCTTGATGGCATCCGGGCCTGGCATTACTATGACACATTCCATACCCGTACCGTTTTCTCAATTCCTGCTATCAAGGCGTCGGTAGAGATCTTATATATGGCGGCTCTGTACCACATCATAGCGAATAAGCCCCCTGTCGGTTTTAACCCGGGTATCAGTTTCATCGTTGGTACCGGTCTGGATGAGGGTTCCTAGGGGGCCAAGACAAGGAAGAGGAAGAACAAATTTGAAGTGTCGGATTCGGACTCTGCTGCTGCAGATGACGAAGGCGATGAGCCTGATGAAGATGTCTCTTCCTTTCCGGTGGCAGATGTAGGGGCAAATCAGCCGCCTGTTTTGCCAGATGAGATGATGGTAGATCAGCCATCCGTTGCACCCGGCCTTTCACGGAAGCGTAGAAGGAAACTTTCTCCTATTGGCGGCATTCCTCGCTCTCGGAAACTGGCTGCGACCAGACACCGTAGGCTAACTATCAAGGAAATAGGCGAAGAAATCGACCCCGCATCAGAGGCAAATAAGTTACTACCGGTCCTTCCTTTCTTCTAGCTTTGATTTTAATCATCTTCTTTCCCTCTTGTAGACGTCAGAAGAAGAGGACTCTCGAGTTACAGAGATCGTGACCCGGGATAGCGGGGGCTCCGGTGAGCCTGCCCCTGAAATTGTTGAATTTCGTCAAGATGGTGCTGATCGAGTTGCCTCTCCCTCTGAGGTGGCTGGGTTAGAGGAGCTGGCCAAATTTAATTTGGAGATCGCGGGTGAGGAGACCCTGCCAGCTGCGAACGAGCTGCAGCCTCGATTCTCCTCAACCGGTAAGATAAGTCGAATCTTAACTTACGAGGAGGCCTATCTGCTCTATGATCACATCCTCCGGGTCACGTCGATTGATCATTGTCCTGGACATGCAGGTCCTGCCTCTCCAGTGCCGAGGATGGACTTTGTTGAGACAGACTCTGCCGAAGGGGCACTGGTAGAGAGGGGCGTACCTCCTCTCCCTCCTGCTCGTCTTGATGGTCCTCCTGCGGTCTCGAGTTCGACAAGTCCGGTGATGGGACAATCGGGGTAGGAGACGATGGTCCTCGTGTCTTCCTCTGCTCGGGCGGCCCAGAGAGTCGACCTCTCTGCCCTGCCAAGCGTCCTGGCTCTTCGGGTGGCAGAGGAAGAGTTAGCCGCAATCCGTGCCTCGTTCTGCTCGGAAGTCCCCTCCTGGTGGCAAGTTCTAGCACCACTCCTTCGATACTACCAGCCACGCTTCCTCTGACACCGTCCTCTACAGAGGTACTGGATGAATCATTACAGGACGTGGTCGACAGCTTTTATCGTCACTTGAAAAGGGGGATAGAAGCTGCTGTGGACAGAGGGACCTCCTTCGTCTTGGCCCGGCAATGCGTCCAGGGTCAAATTGATATCCTTAAGACCCTTCCTGGTGGGGCAGGGGTGGCTGCACTCCTGGAGGCAAAATTGCTGGAGACTTATCAGCTGGTGGCCCAGCTTCAGGGACTGCGGCAGGTTGATCTATCTGCCACTATAGATCAGGAGCGTGGCTCCCTCACTACTGCTATAGAGAAGGCGAGGGCTGCTCAGGATAAAACCAGGCTGGCCATACTGGAGGATCTCCGCACTCTGTCTGACCGATATGATCAATTAAGCCATAAGAGTGAAGATGTTACAGCTCGGGAAGCGATCGCCTCCCGTGGGATTACTGAAACGCGGGAGCAGATCCTTGAGCTCCAAAGGAAGTTAACTTTCTTTGAGTCTGAGCTTGAGGCTGCCCGGATCGATAGAGGGCTGATTATCCAGGAGACTGATAATGTCAATAAAGCTTCGGCTGACTTGGAAGTGGCTCTGAAAAGGTTGGACGACGACTGGCGAATACTCATGGACCTGGATAATGGGAAACGGTTGTCCCAGGAGGCTGAGCGCATGGATAGATAGAAGGTTGAGCGGGGTACTGCCTTGGTGAGAAACCGCCTCTTGGAATTGTGTAATACCGAACTATAGTCGGCCTTTTCTTGATTTGTTCCTATTTTCCTTTTTTTTGAGAGGAATGTGGTCCCAAAACATGTAATGCCTTTTTCGTCTATCAAATAAAGAGTACCTTCCATTCTACCCTTCATTTGTATTGCTTGTTGTGCCTGTGGTATTGTGGTGATGTTTGCCCCGCATGGGGGACTTGTTTGTGGACCTGTTACCCCTGGCATACCTTGGTTTTAGGTACGGATAACAAATTTGGTTGGGGATACCTAGAACAGTTCCACAGCAAGGTGGTCGTAGGTGTTCGGGGTATTGGGAGATAGAATGCCATGGAGCAGCTGGGCTCCCGGGGCATGATGAGGAATGATAGGCCTGTACTAGGAGACTTATCAAAGGACATTTGTGGGCCTATTATCCTTGGCGTACCCCGACTTAGGATACGGATAATAGGATGAAGGGGAACCAACACACTTACTCAGAGGTAATGAGGACATGGCAAGTATGAGGGTCTTACCGTGGAGTCTTCCTACTCAGAGGTAATGAGGACTTGGCAGGGGTGGACTCAACGGAGGATATTTGTGGTCAACAGCGAACATTTGTGGGCCTATTACCCTTGGCGTGCCCTGGTTCAGGGTACGGATAATAAGACGAGAGAGGACCAACATACTTACTCAGAGGTAATAAGGATATGGTAAGTACGGAGGTTTTACTGTGGAGTCTTCCTGCTTAGAGGTAATGAGGACATGGCAGGAGCGGACTCAGCGGAGAATATTTGTGGACCTATTATCCTTGGCATACTCCGGTTGTGGGTACAGATAATAAGTCGAAAGGGGATCATCATACTTGCTCAGAGGTAATGAGGACATGGCAGGCATGAAGGTTTCTTCGACGGAGCTTTCCCATTCAGAGGTAATGAGGACATGACAGGAGTGGGCTCAATGAAGGAGAGTACATAGAACGACTCAGAGGTAATGAGGACATGGAAGTTCTATGTAAGGGATGATTTTTTTTGGCGAAAGTGAAACGACTCAGAGGTAATGAGGACATGACCGTTTTGGAAATTTGTGGACCGGTTACCTTTTTTGTGCACTGGGAGTGCGGGTAGTGGATCATGAGGGAGGATCTTTTTCTGGAAGAAAGTTCAGAGGTATGGTCATACATGACTTGCTATTCGAAAGAGTGACCGAAATGTGAGTTCAGAGGCACCTGCGGGTACATGACTCGATAATCTGGAATGTTGTAAAAATGAGTTCAGCGACACCAGCGGGTACATGACTCGATAATTTGGAATATTGTGGATGTGAGTTCAGTGGCACCAGCGGGTACATGACTCGATAATCTGGAATGAGTGGTTGTGAGTTCAGCGGCACCAGCGGGTACATGACTCGATAATCTAAAAAACTGTGAAAGTGAGTTCAGCGGCACCAGCGGGTACATGACTCAATGATCTGGGATATTGTGGATGTGAGTTCAGCGGCACCAGCGGGTACATGACTCAATGATCTGGAAAATGTCGTTTAGACATAATATTTCTTCGGGAACTTGCCGTTGACGGGCAACATGAGCAAGTCTCCATTTTGTTTTGCGAGGCAATAAGCACCGTTGGAGAATACAGCCTCGATGATAAATGGACCTTCCCATTTTGGCTGGAACTTGCCGGTGGTCTTGTGAGTCATGACCATCGACCTCCGGACTGCCAGAACGAGATCGCCCACTTGGAATGTTCTGATTTTAACCTTCTTGTTGAAGGCTCCAGAGATGCGTGCTTGGTATAGCTCGATCCTTTGCTGAGCCAGGAGGCGCTTTTCATCTAAGGCCTCTAACTCTTGCAGTCGGCGTCGGTAGTTATCATCCGTCGTCAATTAATAAGTGAGGGCGACGCAGAGTAAAGGTATTTGAGTCTCCAATGGAAGAACTATCTCACTCCCGTACACCAGGAAGAATGGTGTGTTCCCTGTGGCCGTTCGGACTGTGGTACGGTACGCCCACAAGCATTCACCAAGCTTTTCGTTTCAGTCGCGTTTATTGGACGACACAAAATTCTTGAGTAACTTGATGATGGTTTTATTGAATGCTTCTGCCAACCCATTCGCTACTGGATTGTATGGCGTCGAAGCAATATTCTGGATGCGGTGCTTGTCGCAGAACCGATAGAAGGTGTGGCTTGCAAACTGCGGACCATTATCGTGGATGATCCTCCGGGGCAGTCCAAAGCGATAGATGACGTGATGCTTAAAGAAGCTGATCACGTTTGAAGTCTTTACTTCTGTAAGCGGGACAGCCTCCGTCCATTTGGAGAAGTAATCTGTGATTGCGAGTATGAAGCGATGTCCTCGGGAGGAAGGTGGAGTAATCGGACCGATGATATCCATTCCCCATGCTTCGAACGGCCAGGACGCCACTGTCGGATGTAGAAATTCGGATGGATGGTGGATGAAGTCCGCGTGGACTTGGCAGGCTTTGCACTTTCTAGCATAGTCTATCGCATCTGCTACCATCGTGGGCCAGTAGTAGCCCATTCGGCGAAGACGGTCTTGCAATTTAGGGCCAGGCTGATGGGCCCCGCAGACACCATCATGAGCTTCTCGTACGGCTTCTTTGGCTTCTACGTTTGACAGACACAGAAGCAATAATCCATCATTGGATCGGTGATACAGCATTTTTGTCTCTGTATCGTAGAAGAATCTTAGAGAACGCCGTCTGATGGAGGTGGCTTCCTTTGGGTTCTCAGGGAGGATATCGTAGACGACGAAGTCAATGAATGGTTGTCTCCAATCTGGGACATCGTCGATCGTTTAGCGGAATAACTCGCAACGAATTGAACGTTGTTCTTGGGGCAGATCAGTTCGTGGCCTATCACATCTACCGATTGATGAGTATGATTTGGCACTGCTAGGGAAGAGGCCAAGCCTGCTAAGGCGTCGGCTTCGATATTTCGGAGTTTGGGAACATGTTCGATAAAGAACCCCTCGAACGACGAGATGATGTCAATCCCTATTTGGTGATAGGGGATCATGTCTTCGTGGCGGACTTCGTATGAGCCCCGGATTTGATTGACGATTAACTGAGAATCGCCGTATGCTTCGAGATATTCTACCCCCAGCTCTCTTGCCAGTTGGAGGCCAATGACCAGAGCATTGTACTCGACCACATTGTTAGAGCAGGGTTCTATGAGAGAGTAAGCACGATTGATCACCAATCCGGAAGGAGAAACCAGCACCACCCTGACTCCGACGACGATGTTGCCCTTAGGTCCAGTTTTCGAAGCACCGTCGAAGAACATTCGCCATATATGAGAGATTGCATGCGAGTCGGCAACCTCATCTGGGATCTCTTCATATATTCTGGACGACTCCGAGCCTGGGTAGACTGCCAAAAAGTCTGCCAAGGCTTGACCTTTGACAGCCTTTTGCGGGACGAAGATCATATGATAAGGGACATCAATATTGCATATGTAGTGAGGCGAGAGCTGAGTGCCCCTGGTTTAGTCATGAGGACCCTGAGAGGGTTGACTCGTGAGATCACATGTATGGTTTGTCCCGTGACGTAGTACCGCGTCTTCTGAATGGCGAACACCAGGGCGAGGCATTCCTTCTCCACAGCGGTGTATCGGTGCTCTGGCCCAATCATCATTCGGCTGAGGTAATATATGGCTTGTTCATGGCTTGCATCATTGTTTTATGCCAGCAGAGCCCCAAGGGAATGTTCCATTGCTCGTACGTAGAGATGGAATGGTTTTCCAGTAACCAGGGCCACCAGGACTGGAGGGTTCGACAAATATTATTTGATGCTGTCGAAGGCCCGCTGACATTCTTTGTCCCATACGAATGAGATGCCTTTCTTCATGAGATGGGTGAATGGTCGACATCGCCCGGAGAGGTTAGAAATGAACCTCCTGATGTAAGCTAGCCTTCCTTGAAGGCCTCTGAGTTCGCAGAGATTTCTCGGGGGACCCATCTCCATAATTGCCTTTATCTTCTCAGGGTCTAAATGGATATCCTGGGCGGTGATGATAAAACCCAAGAACTTTCCGCCGGATACGCCCAGGAAGGATTTTGTGAGATTCATCTTCAGATTGTGCGCTCGTATTAGGTCGAATACCGTCCTCAGATCCTGCAGATGGTCTCCCTTACAGCGACTCTTAACGACGATGTCATCAACATAGCACTCTACCGTCTTGCGTAAGTGGTCTCTGAAGATGATACTCATGGCTCTTTGATATGTGGCACCGGCATTCTTCAGACCGAAATGCATGACTGTGTAACAGTATGTGCCAATCGGTGTTCGGAATGATGTATGCTTTTCGTCGTCAGGAGACATCTTGATTTGGTTGTACCCCGAGAAGCCATCCATAAATGATATACGTTCGAAGTCGCAGGTGTTGTCAATCATGATGTCTGTGATAGGGAGGGGGAATTCATCTTTAGGGCATGCCTCGTTTAGATTGCAAAAGTCGATGCAGATTCGAATCTTCCCATTCTTTTTGAGGACGGGTACTATGTTGGCGACCCAGTCAGGATGTTGCTCCTCACGAATGAAGCCGCTGGCTATCAGTTTGTTGACTTCGGTTTCGATCGCATCCATGATGCCCGGGCGGAAGCGTCGTTGTTGTTGCTTGACTGGCTTTACATCCGGCCGAATGTTGAGTTTGTGAAGAGCAATATCGGGATTTAACCCCGGCATGTCTTCATAGCTCCAGACGAACACATCAATATATTCTTTGACAAGTTCCAGCAGCGATTCTCGCTCTTCGTCTGTTAGGCTTTTACTAACGAAGATCGGTTTTAGAGAAGATTCGCTGCCGAGATCTACTTGTATGACCTCATCTTCAGTAGAAGGCTCTCTCTGTTCGAACCGCTTTTCCTATTGTGCATCCAACTGTTGGGCCCATGGCTTTAACTCAAGGATTTTAGGGATGTCTTCATCTTCTTCATAAGCGTCGGCGAATGCCATGTTGACTGACAGGACTTGTCTGAATACATCTCCGATGCTGGTATTCGAGTTAGAAGTTGGTAACCCGGTTGAATGTGAATGCCAGTCACATTCTTCATGAAGACTGAGAGGACGACCTGGGCAGCTTTATCGTCAAGGGTTCAGCTGGTGGAGCAGAGCATGGAGTTGTCGGCAGACTAGCGACCCCCAGTCTGGTGCTCGATGCTAGGCGGGGAGTGGTTGGTTCGCTAGAAGTTCCAGGCCTTACATCGGGGTGATGACCCTTCTTAGGAAGGCGTATCGTCATTGGCTTGTCGGGGGGATTGAGATTCTCCGTTTGCGGCTGGCCGACTCTCGGCAGCCTGATTGTCAGTGGCTTCGTTGTGGGTCTTGGCACTTGGCCAGACCTTGGCAGCCGGATTATCATCTGCTCTTCTTATGCCGAGAGGCTGATTGCGTCCTTACGTAGAGTGGCTATAAGGGGTGCGGACTTGCCAGGTTTGCGAGCTTGGAGGTGGATCGTCAGAGGTTCTTATGATCCTGTGGCTGTCTCGGTACGAGCTTGCACATCTCCTTCATCAAGGTGCCTCTTCAACTTTTCGTATAGGCAGGAGTCTGAGTAGTAGGATTCGACTCCTTTGAAAGGATCGATGTCGGTAAATTCCGTCCTCACGAAGCCGTATTTGTCGATATATTTGAAGTACTGGTGCAGCGTGGAAGGCACGATCATATAATCGTGTATCTACGGGCGCCCCAAGAGGATGTTGTAAGAAGTGTCTACATCTATGACGTAGCAGGTGACTTCTGATTGGAGATCGCCAATCTAACACTTCAGACGAATCTTCCCAATTGGGTAGCTCCTGCCCGAATTGAAACCGCTGATGGCGGTACTTGTAGGCGTCAGGCGATGCATTGGGATGCGGAGATGATGTAGCAGACCCTTCGGGATAATGCTTATGGAAGAGCCAGGATCAATGTGCATCCGATCCACCTTTACGTTGCCGATGTATCCAGTGTAGTATAGCGGGCGATCGTGCAGGTTGGTTTTGATGAGCATGTCCTGCGGAGTGAAGACAATGTTGGGCATTGCTCCCGTGCAAGCGATGTCTTGGAGATCTACAGGCGAGTTTTCTTCCGTGAGGTTGACCTGAGCCAGGTACGCGTCGGCATTTTGGAGTGCATCGCTCAAAGCCGCACGAACGTCCTTTGAGAGTCTCAGAAGCTCGTATAATGACAACTTGGCCGGTGTGTTGGTCAATTGCGCCAAGATGTCGAAGTTGTAGGGCCTCTCCAGCCCCTGCGGTGCCTCTTTTCAGAGGGATTTGTCAAAGCGAGTCTCCTTCGGCCTAGGCTTGTCGGTCGTCGGAGGTTGAGCCAGTCCCGGAGCGTCGGTTGTAGCGGGCTGATGATCTTCAGCCGAGTTGTCAGCCACAGGTTGGGATTGTGCCCCAGACCGAGTGACGATGGCTGTAGCTTCTTCGATATCTGCCGAGATTGTGCGGCAGGACCTGACTTTTCCACTCTTTTTCTTACAAATGGAATGTCACGACCCGCACCCTAGCGTTAGGGCACGAGACGTGGGTACGTCCAGCCTACGCCGCAGTGTCGGCGGTAGAACGCTGTTCTAGGTCATAGTCACATCTAAAACAATATGCTATACTCTCCAGATGGAGGACAACACATAAAGATACTATCTCAATCACAACTCTAAAGATAGATAACAGCACGATGAAATAGATAAGATAATCCACAAGAGAGAATCAGGAGTGATAGTAAAACTGTTTCTATTTAAACAAACACAAGATTTCCAATACAACTCTAAGACAAACAATACAAAAAATGAACAACCTCTAGGTAAATACTCCAAGCTCTACCAGTGTCCTCTAGGCTAACTGTGAACTCCAAGTACCTGTAAAATTTTATCAACAGGTCCAATCAGGACAGGAACGAGCACATATCTCTCACAACAGTTCATATCAGGAATGGACATATAAAGCAAGCTATAGAAAATTATACATGAAACGCTGTAAAGAGGAATCAACAGGAGAGAAGATATAACTGAGATATGATAAATAAAGAATATAACCTTCTACGTGAAACAGAGCATGAATTGGTTATGTAAACAGCTTGGGTCGCACATGGATACAACTACGAAAAGAACATGGATAACAACTACTGGGGATAATGATCACATAACCAACTACACTCTCCCTGCCCCCAACCAATACACAAGGATCGAAGCATGTTATGTTATTGCACATGGATAACAACTACTGTATACATGGAGCTCATATGGTCATGAGTGTACATTAATAACATATGAGTGCACATGGATAAAAGTGAATACATAGAGTACATGATGAACATGATAAAGTACATGAAACATGACATACTCGATGTATCCGAGGGGATAACATCGTATGAAAAGATCCATAGGGTACCGATCCGTGTGAACGTCGTGTCAGCATCAAGTATACTAGTCTATAACAAGAGTACATATCCAAAGAAGCATGAAAAGATCAGAGAATGTACTCGCTTGGTAATCCAAGCCGCTGATAAATATAGATGTCCAACTGGAGTCACAGTGTCCTATTTAGAGCAATCACAAGTCACAAAAGAGTCTAACATGAAATAAAAGTAATCTACAGTGCATTCTTGATAGTTCTAGGTCCTTCTAGGTCAAAGTCCAATCAACAAGTCCACTGGGTCAACTAAAGTCAAATTAGAGTCAACTAAGTTAAGTAGTCAAGTTCTAGTTCAATCCGGGTCAAACTAAGCCAATGGTTGACCGACAGTTGACTTTTGGTTAATATGGTCAACCTGGTCAAAGGGGATCAACCCTAGTCTCTAAGTATTAAACGATGAGGTTGTATTAATTCCGAATTACGGAAAAATAGGAATTGACTAACTAATGGTGACACCTAAAAAAACTATCTACAAACATTGTCGGATGATAAAACAATTATCACCAACGTGTCCAGAAGGGTCAAATTAGCTAGAATTGCCTGTCCTTAAGTCCAATTCTGGACACAGGGGCAAAACGGTAATTTCGGGCGAAAACGATGTCCACCGTTGGACCCGCTTTGCACCGAAAAGCGTGCCAGAGCCAACGGTCTCTAAAGTCGTTAAACTACATGTCTACGGATCCAGTTTTTCGATACGAACCCAACTGTATGTCCAAAGTTGGATTCCGGCGGGCCGTGCACAAAATCGTCCGTCAAATAGGACCGTGGGGCCCGCAAAACGACGTTCGATTCAACTGTCTCAGATTTGGACCAAACTTGGCATGCAGGACCAGAAAAATGATACGGTTCTGCTGGCATAAGTTTCGTCTCGATCTGACGAACGTGCACAAAGTAATTGGAGAATTTGCAACGTGCACGATACGGGGAATTTCGACGGATACGCATCAAATTCGTCGCGCACACGCGACCAATTTGAATTCCGTCAAAGCCCACACGACCACGAAACCGTTACGCAGCTTTCGATGCTTTCGGTTCGCGACCACGTCGTCCCGATTGGCGTGACGCACGTCGTGTGGAACAATTTCAATGTTTTGAAAACAGATTTTTGGGAAACTTTGGAATTCGATTTCTCGACGCTTAGTCGATGATTTCGAATTCTGCAAGAAGGGTTGTGAAGCCCTACATGTCGTCTAAAAGTCTCTTCAAAAAGATTTCTAAAATTCCTAACTGGTTGATCAGAAACCATCTCGAAACATGAGTGTTTCGACTAGAAATCTGTTCTGATTTTGAGTGGTTTTTCGTCATGTTCGCATCTGATTTCTGGGCAACCTAGCGCTTAATAATCCAATCTACCTAAAGGGAAATCAAGGGGGATATACTGGGTTCATACCTGAACAAACGGTTCGAAAAACCGTCGACCGTGCGCGGAGAAAACGCCGTACGAAGTAGCCTCGTCGCGCTGCTGTCAACTCAGATTCTCGCGCGCGCGAGCGCACCTGCACGGCCTGCTCTCGGCCTGTGGCCGGCCGACGTTGATGCGGCGGCGCCGAGGCGCGCGCGCGGGGTCGCCCAGGCCGCGGGGGTCGCCAGGGGTTAGAGGAGGTTAGGGTTTCTCTCGAATTTCTTCTCTCGCGTTCTCTCTTATATATACTCTCTGGTTCTCGGGGTTGATATATACAAGGGGTTGGAGAGTTGCTCGGTTCTGATACTGGGCTGGAGGGGATTTGCTCAGTGAGCTGGGCTGGAGGGGATTTGCTCAGTGAGCTGGGCTGGAGGGGATTAGTTGCCCATGGTGGGCCGGTCTGGTCGGGGAAAGCTTGGGCCGAGATGGCTTTAAGGGGGTTGCTCGGTTTGGGTTGGGCCCTGCTAGGCCGGCCTGGGGTTCACCTATTGTTGTTCCTTTCTATTCAACACAATTTCTGTTTGAAGGAAGACAAGATATTGTAGAATAGTATTTTTATTCCCTTCACTTCATCATATGGCAAGGGCCATATATATAGGGCTAATGGGCAACCCAAGGGTCATAAGTTACATAACCCAAGGGTCATGAGTTACATGACTCCAAGGGTCATGTGTAACTCATGACATAATGGTGAATAAAATGGGTTTCACAACACTCCCCCTTATTCATCCATTTCCTTGGATCCACTTATGAAATACTTCAGGATTCAATAAGCTAATGGGGTGGATACTGCTGGATCCAGAGTAAACTTGGTTTGCCTCGTTAAAACCTTGGCTGTGGAAAACCCAGTGGGAAAAACCATCAGTCCTAAGGAAAAAGAGTACAATCCTATAGTTTTACTCCCCCTGATCTATACAAGCTTCAGGCTTGCAGGTCTTTTAGTTGTCTCATCCCTATTCCTCTTACAAGCTTTACAAAAGTACATCGTGGCAGTGTTTTGGTAAATAAATCTGCTAAGTTATTACAAGATTGAATTTGTTGTACTTTGACTTGTCCCTTCTCTTGAAGGTCGTGCGTCCAGAAGAATTTGGGGGATATGTGCTTCGTCTTGTCACTCTTCATGTATCCTTTCTGAAGTTGAGCTACGCATGCTGCATTATCTTCAAAAATGGTAGTAGGCTCAAGTTTACCAGTCTTCAGGCCAGTAGATGCCAAAATGTGCTGAATGACGGAGCGAAGCCAAACACACTCCTTGCTTGTTTCATGGATTGCCAGGAGTTCAGAATGGTTGGATGAGATAGCCACACTGGTCTGTTTGACGGACCTCCAGGAGATAGCCGTACCACCGAAAGTAAACACAAATCCAGTTTGTGATTTCTCTGTGTGGGGATCTGATCTATAACCTGCATCTGAATAACCAAGTAAAGTGGAAGACCCACTATTCGGGTAATATAGTCCTAGGTCTATAGACCCTTGGAGGTAGCGCAGAAGATGCTTCACTCCATTCCAGTGGCGCTTTGTGGGCGCTGCACTGTATCTGGCTAATAAGTTAACTGAAAACGCTATATCAGGACGCGTACAGTTAGCCAGATAGAGTAGTGCCCCAATGGCACTTGGGTAAGGTACTTCAGGACCTAATGATTCCTCCCCCTCTTCCAGTGGACGGAAAGGGTCCTTTTTTACGTCCAATGATCGAACGACCATTGGTGTACTAAGGGAATGGCATTTATCCATGTGGAATTGTTTAAGTAATTGTGTATATGTAGATTGGTGTAACAGGATACCACCCTTTAGGTGTTCGATCTGTAAGCCAAGACAATACTTTGTTTTGCCTAGGTCTTTCATTTCAAAAGTTGTCTTAAGGCTTTCAGATATCTCAGTGATCTCTGCAGGAGATCCAATGAGATTTAAGTCGTCGACATAAACGGCGACTATAACAAATCCTGTTCCCGATCTTTTTATAAAGATACACGGGCAGACTTTATCATTAGTAAATCCTTGCGTAGCAAGAAACTCACTTAGTCTATTATACCACATTTTTCCTGATTGTTTAAGACCGTACAATGATCTTTGTAACCTTACAGAATAGGTGTCCCGAGGTCTATCTGTTTTCTCTGGTGAAATTTTATATCCTTCAGGGAGTTTCATATAGATATCTTTATCTATATTGCCATAAAGATATGCAGTCACAACGTCCATGAGCTGCATTTCTAGGCTTTTCAGAGAAGAGAGGCTGATCAGGAATTTGAAGGTATTCCCATCCATGACCGGAGAATATGTTTCTTCATAATCTATTCCCGGTTTCTGGGAGAAACCTTGCGCTACAAGGCGTGCTTTGTAGCGCACAACTATGTTGTGTTCATTTCTTTTTCTTGTGAAGATCCATTTATATCCCACAGGTTTTACACCTTCAGGTGTTTGGACTACTGGTCCAAAGACTTCGCGTTTCAAGAGTGAGTCCAGCTCTACTCCTATTGCCTCGTTCCACTTTGGCCAATCGCCTCTGCGTTTACATTCCGCTAGAGACCGTGGATCGATGTCATCGTCATTTTCAGTGACGTGAACGGCAATATTGAACAAAAAATCGTCGTCGACGACTGTGCTTTTTCTGTTCAGTACCTCTCCAGTACGTACATAATTTAATGATATTTCTCCTGTTTGTTCCTCTTCAGGGGAAACTAGGAGGGGAGAGGTAGCTGATCTGAGCTCAGCATCCTGTGTTGGGATCTTCTTAATTTCTCCAGGGTTTTTTCTTTTACGAGGGACTTTGTCTCTCGAACCTGGTGGGCGTCCTCTTTTTAATTGAGGTACTGCCATTTCTGCTGCCGGCGGATTGCATCCATCTTTAGGGATGTCAATCCTAGCTGGCGTGTTGACAGCAGGGACGTGTGATTTGACAATCTTCTGGTTGTCAGTAAATGTATCCGGAAGTAGATGTACAGTATTCTGAAGATGTAATATCTTTAGGATCTCATCTTCACATTGACTTGTACGCGGATCAAAATGAGACAAAGTTTTTGTGTCCCAAGAAATTGTCTTAGAAGCTTCTGGCTTCTTAGACTGTGTGCCCAGTTTAGGAAATAATCCTTCATCAAACTCACAGTCATCAAGACGTGCCTTAAATACGTCACCCGTCAGGGGTTCTAGGTATCTAATTATAGAGGGTGAGTCAAACCCAACATAGATACCTAATCGACATTGTGGACCCATTTTGGTCCTCTGTGGGGGAGCTATGGGGACGTAAACAACACAACCAAAAACTCTCAAATGTGAGATATTTGGAGGTGAACCATAAGCGAGCTGCATCGGAGATAGAATATGACCTCCAGAAGGCCGTATTCTAATAAGTGATGCGGCATGCAATATAGCATGACCCCAAGCTTCCATAGTCAACTGTGACTGCATCAACAATGGACGAGCAATCCATTGTAATCTCTTAATAAGAGATTCTGCTAACCCGTTCTGGGTGTGAACATGAGCTACAGGATGTTCAACTTCGATGCCAGTTGCTTGGCAATAGTCTTGAAAAACCTGTGAAGTAAATTCACCCGCATTATCAAGTCTTAACTTTTTGATATGGTTATCGGGGAAATGAGCCCGCAACTTAATTATTTGTGCCAATAGCTTAGAAAAAGCTAAGTTGCGGGTGGACAAAAGGCACACATAAGACCATTTAGTAGATGCATCTATAAGTACCATAAAGTACCTAAATGGACCACTTGCGGGGTGAATAGGTCCGCAAATGTCTCCATGAATTCTCTCTAAGAAGCTAGGAGACTCTAGTCCCACTTTCAAAAGGGATGGTCTTGTTATAAGTTTTCTTTGAAAACAAGGTAGACACGAGTAATCATACTTCTGAAGAATCTTCAGGCAAAGTTGTTCTTGGGTGGACTTCTGGCCGGCCTCTTCTGGGCATTCCCCATGTTAGATCTGTCCTTATTTTTCTTCTGCTTCTTGGAAGAAAAATGAGCTTCTGGGAGAGGAGCTGAGCTTGCAGGGCGTAGGTTATGAGTGGCCAAGAGAAGTTCTCTGTTTTGCTCTGCCATCATCAGGGTGGAGTGCAATTCAGAGTACTTTGTGAACTTTCGTTCACGGTACTGTTGCATGAGGATTGCGTCCTTCTCGTGGAAGGATGTATATGTTTTTTCCAACATGCGATACTCCGAGACTTCTTCACCACACAACTTCAGGCGTGAGGTGATATTATGGAGAGCTGAGTTGTACTCAGCTACGGACTTAAAGTCCTGAAGTCGAAGGTTTTCCCACTCATACCTTGCACGTGGGAGGATTACATCTTTTTGATGTTTATAGCGGTCCTCCAGTGCAGTCCACAATTCCTTTGGGTCTTCTACAGTGAGGTATTCGGCCTTCAGGGTCCGATCAATGTGTCTCCTGATGTAGATAATGGCTTTCGCCTTATCTATATCAGAGACGTTCACTGTAGAAACAACCACAGCAGTGTCTGCTGTATTTTTCGTACCAGTGGCCGGAGCCGATGGAAGAGGAGTTGAAATTGTGGCTAATAAGCCCTGGGCACGTAAGTGGAACTTCAGGTCCACGTGCCAGCTCAAATAATTTTTCCCAGCAGCATCTAGTACTTCGAAATCGACACTCGCTATTTTGGCCATTTTATCTATCATGTGAAAAACATGCATAAATTAAAATTAAATATTTATGCGAGAGTCTCGAAGACAATTGAACAAGAACAACCAAATTTAATATTCTAACAACAATGATATTAATATCTAATTTGCTTCTGTTAATGAAATATTACCACATTTCAAGTAATAAATTAATGAAATATTATTCTGTTAATGAAATAATAAATTAACCAAATTTAATATTCCATCTATTTAGAAGATCAAATGCTTGAAATGCTTGAAATGCTTGAAATACTTTCGTTCTGGGTGTTACAGGATGGTCTAATGAAATGCTTGAAATGCTTGAAAGCAAATAGATATTAACAGAAGCTAATGGAATGCTTGGAATGCTTGAAAGTAAATTAGATATTAACAGAAGCAACTATTTTGTTTGTAAGAAGTAAATTCGTTAACAAAACAACTATTTGTTTTGAACGTTAGCAATATAAAGAATATCACTCTTAGATTGTTAGATATATATATTGCTAATTTTCATTCAAACAATAATTTGTAAAAAAAATTTAAGAAGTGTTACCAGTCGGATCGACTAGGGAAAAAGGGAGGATGACGTCGAGATCTGGACGTCGATTCACCTTGCTTCAGCAATCGTGCTGATAACGTGTTTGAAGGAAGACAAGATATTGTAGAATAGTATTTTTATTCCCTTCACTTCATCATATGGCAAGGGCCATATATATAGGGCTAATGGGCAACCCAAGGGTCATGAGTTACATAACCCAAGGGTCATGAGTTACATGACTCCAAGGGTCATGTGTAACTCATGACATAATGGTGAATAAAATGGGTTTCACAACAATTTCATATATATTATATATATGTATATATATACACTATACAGAAATATATAATATATATTTAAATACATGAATACACATAAATATATACTATATATATTTATATATATAAATACATGAATTTATAATATATATTTATATATATAAATACATAAATATGTACATAAATACTTATATATATAGATATATATACACATACACATTAATATATATATTTTTTATATATATACATATACACATACACATATATACACTTATATAATATGTATATATATAAATACACATTAATATATTTACAGATATACACATCCATATAATATATATACATACACACACACACTCGTATAATATATATATATATATATATATATATATATATATATATATATATATATATATATATATATATATATATATATATATATATATATATATATATATGTATATATATACACCCATAAAATATTCAATTAAATAATATATACACATATACACGTATAATATATATATATATATATATATATATATATATATATATATATATATATATATATGTATATATATATATATGTATATATATACACCCATAAAATATTCAATTAAATAATATATACACATATACACGTATAATATATATATATATATATATATATATATATATATATATATATATATATATATATATATATATATATATATATCTATTCTCTATATAAATTCTCTCTCTCTCTATATATATATATATATATATTCTCTCTCTCTCTCTCTCTCTCTCTATATATATATATATATATATATATATATATATATATATATATATATATATATATATATATATATGCATACATATATAACACATATACATTATATTTATTAGACAATAAATAATATAACCAATACAATAATAATATTAGATAAAAATCTCAATAAATAATAATAATAATAAAATCCATTTTGTATAAATAACCAGATATTTAGGAAATATCATCAAGTCTACCCAAAAAGCTAGAAAATATTTGTACATACCTAAAAGTAGGTCAACATAGGCTTGGGCTTAGTTTGGGTCCAATTTGTACTAGTTTGGTACAACCGGGTTCTCTGAAACTAGATATTATAATTAAATAACTAAATAAACTTCGACAAGGGTTACGTCGCAACTTGGCCTGGTTTTCCTAGGTAGGGCATCACTATGGCTCGGCCTTCTCTACCAGGGCTAATACACTAGTCAAAGCATGCCACTGCACTACCCATGCCATAATTCCTAGTCACCTTGTACTCCAAATCTCAACCATGGCTAAAATCATCTACCGTCATAATTAATTAAAATAATTATTCATAAAAACTAAAAATCACCATTTTAATTAAAATAAATAAAAATTTTCAAAATTTCGGGAAGGGAGGCTACAAATCTACCCACCTTAAAATAATTTCGTCCTCGAAATTTAGGTCGATCGTACTCCTTCTAGGTCAACACCCAACAATCAAAGTCTCTAAAAAAAATTCTTAATCATACCATTAGGAAGAATAACGTATGTAGGATCATGGTCAAATCATAGGAGTTGAATGTCTTATCTAGGTGTATAAGTCATACTAGATCAAGCCAGTCATCGGGTATAAAACATACAAACAGTCTAGGGAGTCCAATTGGAAAGATAGGGAATGCCAATCATCAAGGCCGTAGGGTAGTCTACCAACCTTTATGAAATTGGCAACTATCAAAGAACATAACTAGTAACTAACTCTGAAGGGGTACTAATTCCAAATATAATCAAGAAAAATCAAAGTTTTAAAATCACGACTTGCTAATAGCACAAAAAATCCAAGCACACTATATATATATAAGAAAATTTCAGTCCCAATACGATCTAAGTTGATCAATCAGAATGAATCGATGTTTGGGCAAGATAGAGAACGAGGTCATTGAAGTTTGAGCACGAGTAGCCAAGATTTGAAATCCATGTCACAATTGGTTTAATTCAATTGAATAAGATCCCAACACATTGGATGATAAGAAGGATGACCAAGTCAACTGGTCGGTCAAAGGAATTTGAATTTAAAGGATGCTGCAAGGATATAGAGTTGAATCAATTTCCTACTTTGGATAAGGAAAACTGTATGTGATACCTCGGGTCTGTCTAATAAGTATAGTGTCTTGTCTTTCTGAAATATGTGAAAGGCAGACAATAAGGAGTTCAAAGGCGATGTTATTGAGTACAATACGTGGCTCATAGACGACAAAATAGTTCAAAGGGGAATTGTCAAGGCTGTCGCGAATGAGACATATGCCCTAGAGTCTCATCCATGTAGAGTAATATATGAAAGCGAACCAAAGTGCAATAGGTTGATCAGACCATCTTGCACCGGTTCTGATTAGACAATATGTTAGTGGGTGCCGGCCCCCAATAATATATGTCATGATCAAGCTCGAAAAGAAGATAAGCCTGCAAAACTGGTTCTAAATTAGCAACATAAGGTAGTCAAAATATAAGTAAGAATAATGATGAAAGAAGTTAAATAGTCTAAGTGAACTTATCAATGTGGTTCACTATGACTAGGATTTGCTGGGTAGTGAGGCATTCTACCCACCTTAAAAATAGTTAAACTAATAGGGTGATGGAACAACTGGTCAAGCCATCAAGATAAGGTACAAAGTTGAGCATTTAAAGAATTAAGCAGAACACCAACACATGTCTGATCAAAAGGAGTTAGTCAAGTTGGATTTCTAATTGAAATCGAAAATAGTTGGTATTATGGTATAGATCATAGTTAGTCATTTCGACTCGAAAGTCATATCAAAAGGATAGTATACAAGGAGATGAGTTTAATGGGACATGATATGCCCACATGAAGATGGACTCGTCTGGACCTTGTACACAATTTGTTGGAGGATAACAGCTAGTATTACACTCCGAATATTAAAGTCATGGTAAGAAATGTCAAGGATTCAAAATAGAAAATGGAAGTTCAAGAGGTGATAATTAATGCACAAAGTAAAGGAGATCAAGTTGAAGCACGAATTAAAATCAGTTACAGAATAAAATAATTTAGGGATACAGTTCTAGAGAGAAAATACTGTTAAGGAACAATCAAATCATTATTCAATATTACGAATGGTTAGAGAGTCACAATAAAAGATCTAGATTTGAGGAAATCCAAGTATCATCTGCCTCTGAAACCATGAAGTTCACCTGATCATAATTGCCAATCGTATCTTTACCTTACTAGTCTCCCTATGATAATTCAATCCTCATATGTTTACCATCCAGATTTTACAACCTTCCGTTATCTAAATCCTTACCATGATCATCATAGGCAGTATTCTAAATTTTTAAAACATTTCTCATGAAGCATGCCCCTTCTTATTAAGAATCAATACTATTCATTTTAAATCAATTTCCATATTTCTTCACATTGTCCCAATTTAGATCCGAAACCTCTAACTCAAGTTTATGAGATCTTTAAACTGTTAAAATTGTTTTCTCGTATCATTCAATTCACAAAACCTCTAAGCCTTAAAAATTTATTTTCCGTCGTAAAATCAACCTTCATATTTTTTTTTCGACATACACCCATGGATATTATTCTCCAATATTTTTTTTTAACACAACAATGTCCAAATTTCCACAACCTTGTGTCCTCTCTATCCCTGGTCATTTCCTTGCAATATCTTGTTCAATCTCATATCTTCATTGAATACCGTTTAATTCTCTTTTCCATTACTAACCTTCTTTAAAACTTTAGGGTAAAACTGCCCGAGAATCAATAACCAAAATTTTGAAGTTCTCAAACTAAGTTGACCTTGAATATCCTCATCAGTTTTGAAATACACTTACGAATTATTCATACCAAGTTTTCTCTAAGTGTGGTTTGTTTCCAGACTGGTAGTATACACCTCTTTTATTTCATCCTAGACCTTCACCACATATCATTCTCAAGTTTCCATGTCACATCCAACCTTTTGGATTCCTACAAAATCATCACACGATAACCAATTCAATCATTCCCGAGCTACATGATTTACGACACTACCTCAATCTTTTCCATGAAAAATACGAAGACTCAAGGGTTACAAAGTATGCAGGTACGACAGAGTTTAAGAAATAATGGTAAGGAAGGAATAATGAAGATCCGCTCAAAAGAGATGAACCAATCAAGATCAAATTTAAGAGGAAAAGAAATTCAAATCGAAATTCGTAATGAGATTCTCAAGGGTCGTCCCTGGAATCTCTCAAAGGATCCAAAGTGTGATTGAGTATCTCTAATTCTAACACCTTATTTCTTATACTCTATAGCAGGATCGTATCAGTACAACTAAGTCGTCGCGCTACTACGAAATCGCACAAATGCGAATCTCGACCTGCATGGGACGAAGAGATGAAATCGTGTCTCCTTAACTATCTTGAAGACATATCAACAAGGAATCAATTAATGAAAAAGAAACGAAATCATCAAAGGAGGACAGTTGTTTTCAAAAGGAGACAATTAACAGCAAGAATTGATAAGAGTTTTTCCTAATGTGATTGAGTACCTTAATTTATTCCTATATCCTACTGCAGGTTGTAATGATACTCTAATTCGAGTACCACTACGAATCACACTAGTTGTGATTGAGGACCTGCATGGGCCACCACTAAAAACGTGTCACGATCCGCACCCTAGCGTTAGGACACGAGACGTGGGTACGTCCAGCCTACGCCGCAGTGTCGGCGGTAGAACGCTGTTCTAGGTCATAGTCACATCTAAAACAATATGCTATACTCTCCAGATGGAGGACAACACATAAAGATACTATTTCAATCACAACTCTAAAGATAGATAACAGCACGATGAAATAGATAAGATAATCCATAAGAGAGAATCAGGAGTGATAGTAAAACTGTTTCTATTTAAACAAACACAAGATTTCCAATACAACTCTAAGACAAACAATACAAAAAATGAACAACCTCTAGGTAAATACTCCAAGCTCTACCAGTGTCCTCTAGGCTAACTGTGAACTCCAAGTACCTGTAAAATTTTATCAACAGGTCCAATCAGGACAGGAACGAGCACATATCTCTCACAACAGTTCATATCAGGAATGGACATATAAAGCAAGCTATAGAAAATTATACATGAAACGCTGTAAAGAGGAATCAACAGGAGAGAAGATATAACTGAGATATGATAAATAAAGAATATAACCTTCTACGTGAAACAGAGCATGAATTGGTTATGTAAACAGCTTGGGTCGCACATGGATACAACTACGGAAAGAACATGGATAACAACTACTGGGAATAATGATCACATAACCAACTACACTCTCCCTGCCCCCAACCAATACACAAGGATCGAAGCATGTTATGTTATTGCACATGGATAACAACTACTGTATACATGGAGCTCATATGGTCATGAGTGTACATGAATAACATATGAGTGCACATGGATAAAAGTGAATACATGGAGTACATGATGAATATGATAAAGTACATGAAACATGACATACTCGATGTATCCGAGGGGATAACATCGCATGAAAAGATCCATAGGGTACCGATCCGTGTGAACGTCGTGTCAGCATCAAGTATACTAGTCTATAACAAGAGTATATATCCAAAGAAGCATGAAAAGATCAGAGAATGTACTCGCCTGGTAATCCAAGCCGCTGATAAATGTAGATGTCCAACTGGAGTCACAGTGTCCTATTTAGAGCAATCACAAGTCACAAAAGAGTCTAACATGAAATAAAAGTAATCTACAGTGCATTCTTGATAGTTCTAGGTCCTTCTAGGTCAAAGTCCAATCAACAAGTCCACTGGGTCAACTAAAGTCAAATTAGAGTCAACTAAGTTAAGTAGTCAAGTTCTAGTTCAATTCGGGTCAAACTAAGCCAATGGTTGACCTACAGTTGACTTTTGGTTAATATGGTCAACCTGGTCAAAGGAGATCAACCCTAGTCTCTAAGTATTAAACGATAAGGTTGTATTAATTCCGAATTACGGAAAAATAGGAATTGACTAACTAATGGTGACACCTAAAAAAACTATCTACAAACATTGTCGGATGATAAAACAATTATCACCAACGTGTCCAGAAAGGTCAAATCAGCTAGAATTGCCTGTTCTTAAGTCCAATTCTGGACACAGGGGCAAAACTGTAATTTCGGGCGAAAACGATGTCCGCCGTTGGACCCGCTTTGCACCGAAAAGCGTGCCAGAGTCAACGGTCTCTAAAGTCGTCAAACTACATGTCTACGGATCCAGTTTTTCGATACGAACCCAACCGTATGTCCAAAGTTGGATTCCGGCGGGCCGTGCACAAAATTGTCAGTCAAATAGGACCGTGGGGCCCGCAAAACGATGTTCGATTCAACTGTCTCAGATTTGGACCAAACTTGGCATGCAGGACCAGAAAAATGATACGGTTCTGCTGGCGCAAGTTTTGTCTCGATCTGACGAACGTGCACAAAGTAATTGGAGAATTTGCAACGTGCACGATACGAAAAATTTCGACGGATACGCATCAAATTCGTCGCGCACACGCGACCAATTTGAATTCCGTCAAAGCCCACACGACCACGAAACCGTTACGCAGCTTTCGATGCTTTCGGTTCGCGACCACGTCGTCCCGATTGGCGTGACGCACGTCGTGTGGAACAATTTCAATGTTTTGAAAACAGATTTTTGGGAAACTTTGGAATTCGATTTCTCGACGCTTAGTCGATGATTTCGAATTCCGCAAGAAGGGTTGTGAAGCCCTACATGTCTTCTAAAAGTCTCTTCAAAAAGATTTCTAAAATTCCTAACTGGTTGATCAGAAACCATCTCGAAACATGAGTGTTTCGATTAGAAATCTGTTCTGATTTTGAGTGGTTTTTCGTCATGTTCGCATCTGATTTCTGGGCAACCTAGCGCTTAATAATCCAATCTACCTAAAGGGAAATCAAGGGGGATATATTGGGTTCATACCTGAACAAACGGTTCGAAAAACCGTCGACCGTGCGCGGAGAAAACGCCGCACGAAGTAGCCTCGTCGCGCTGCTGTCAACTCAGATTCTCGCGCGCGCGAGCGCACCTGCGCGGCTTGCTCTCGGCCTGTGGCCGGCCGACGTCGACGCGGCGGCGCCGAGGCGCGCGCGCGGGGTCGCCCAGGCCGCGGGGGTCGCCAGGGGTTAGAGGAGGTTAGGGTTTCTCTCGAATTTCTTCTCTCGCGTTCTCTCTTATATATACTCTCTGGTTCTCGGGTTTGATATATACAAGGGGTTGGAGAGTTGCTCGGTTCTGATACTGGACTGGAGGGGATTTGCTCAGTGAGCTGGGCTGGAGGGGATTAGTTGCCCATGGTGGGCCGGCCTGGTCGGGGAAAGCTTGGGCCGGGATGGCTTTAAGGGGGTTGCTCGGTTTGGGTTGGGCCCTGCTAGGCCGGCCTGGGGTTCACCTATTGTTGTTCCTTTCTATTCAACACAATTTCATATATATTATATATATGTATATATATACACTATACAGAAATATATAATATATATTTAAATACATGAATACACATAAATATATACTATATATATTTATATATATAAATACATGAATTTATAATATATATATTTATATATATAAATACATAAATATGTACATAAATACTTATATATATAGATATATATACACATACACATTAATATATATATATATATATATATATATATATATATATATATATATTATATATATATATACACATACACATATATACACTTATATAATATGTATATATATAAATACACATTAATATATTTACAGATATACACATCCATATAATATATATATACATACACACACACACTCGTATAATATATATATATATATATATATATATATATATATATATATTCTCTATATATCTATTCTCTATATAAATTCTCTCTCTATATATATATTCTCTCTCTCTCTCTCTATATATATATATATATGCATACATATATAACACATATACATTATATTTATTAGACAATAAATAATATAACCAATACAATAATAATATTAGATAAAAATCTCAATAAATAATAATAATAATAATAAAATCCATTTTGTATAAATAACCAGATATTTAGGAAATATCATCAAGTCTACCCAAAAAGCTAGAAAATATTTGTACATACCTAAAAGTAGGTCTACATAGGCTTGGGCTTAGTTTGGGTCCAATTTGCACTAGTTTGGTACAACCGGGTTCTCTGAAACTAGATATTATAATTAAATAACTAAATAAACTTCGACAAGGGTTACGTCGCAACTTGGCCTGGTTTTCCTAGGTAGGGCATCACTATGGCTCGGCCTTCTCTACCAGGGCTAATACACTAGTCAAAGCATGCCACTGCACTACCCGTGCCATAATTCCTAGTCACCTTGTACTCCAAATCTCAACCATTGCTAAGATCATCTACCGTCATAATTAATTAAAATAATTATTCATAAAAACTAAAAATCACCATTTTAATTAAAATAAATAAAAATTTTCAAAATTCCGGGAAGGGAGGCTACATGGAAGATGGTGTGGACAGAGTCACTTCTGATACCAAGTCTGGATGGACCCACATGACCTCCTCTCATGATGTGGTGAGGGGCACTAGACCAGCAGCCTGATCTCGGGGAGGTGGAAAATTAGCAATCTCCATTGTCGCCAGGGGGATGGGGACCACACTGTCTTAAGTTTCCGTTGGAGGGAAGCTGCCAAATTGCACTGACACCATATTGGCTGTCACTGTTACCTCCTCAAAATCGATGGCCAGAGCGTTCGAATCGATGAGATTTTTGATGTACCGTTTTAGTTGGTAGCATTCGTGTGTGGCATGGTGGACTTAGCGGTGGTAATGGCAGTACTTTGGGTTCTCCATGTCTGCCGGCCGAGGTTCCCGTCTTGGTGGAGGAAGCTGAATTCTGTCTCCTTGTATGAGCATGTCCAAGATGGGCTTGACGTGACCGTCTTCAAATTAGTAAGTGATTTGCGGCCATTGTTTGTCTGCCAACTTTGGCTCAGGTTTCTGTGCTGTGTCGGCCACCATAGCCTGCTTACCCCTACTGTCCCGATTGTTGGAGGGGCTACCTCCATTGTCGTTGTTGGTGTTAGGACGCTTGCCCTTGTTCTCTCTGTCTGAGATATGCAATCCCAGTTGGTGAGCCTTCTTCAATCGTTCTTCGGCGCTTGTGGCACTGATGATAAACGTCTTCCAGTCCTTGAATTGACTTTCGTCCATCCAGAGACTGATTGTTGGGAGCAATCTCTTTTGGCAAATTTTAATCAAGGAGGAATCCGGATTTCCAGACGGCAACTTCATTACGGTTTGGCGGAACCGCTCAATGTAGTTCCTTGTCAGCTCTTTCTTCCCTTGAACGACGTCCATGAGGGTGGACATTGTGATGTCCTGTCCTACTTCATAGAATCTCTCCAAGAACATGCGCTTGAAGCCGGCGAAGGAGTGGATGCAGTTGTTTGGAAGGTTGCGATACCAGTCGAAGGCGACTCCTTCCAATTCTCCAATGAATAACCGTGTGAGGATGGCATCATCATAGGGCAGATGGTCGGTGGTGACCTCGAAGTAAGTGATGTACCGACTTGCGGAGGTCTTGCCATCATATGGGTTGATGTTGAATGGCTTATATCTTGGCGGGAAGGGGACATCCCTCCATACAGCAGGGTACGGTTGCCGTATTATGAGGTCTTGAGAATTTTTTTGAGTGTGAAACATGGCTCGGAGCTCCTAGACCTCTCTTCTCGCTTCGTGGGCCTCATTTACGGCGGTGGGGGTCGGTACTTCAGGAGGATTGTTGCCCGGGTTCGGTGCTGCTGAATTCGAGTCCGTATTGACCGTGGGACCCACGCTTGTTTGGCCAGGCGTCCCTCCTTGCAGAGTTGGAAGGGCCGCTTTGATCTCATCCACAGACTTGACCAAAGCAAGCAGTATAGCCTCCAGAGTGTCGATGCGTTGGCGATTACTGGAACCCCCTTGGCTGCTGTCCGTCATGAACACCGTCTTTACGTGAGGAGAGATGGATGGCACAGTGGAGGACGTGTCTTCCGAGTCATACCCCTGTAATGAGAAATCATCGGGGTATGTGGGAATGTCTTCCTCTGCTTCGGACTCAGAAGGAATAGTACCCCCAGTTTTCGAGTTCGCCTCGTCTTGGGAGTTGTGGACGTCCTCAGGGACGTCAGGGTTTGCTGCATCTGATGGGAGAGTTGTTTCCCCCGGCTCGTCTTCTTAGAACATCAGATTGTCGTGGAGGTTTGGAGGAGTGCTACCCCTAGTCCCAGCAACCCCCAGTGGTGTGACGACGAATCTCCTACTATAGCAGATTTTGTCTTAGAATGGGTACCTTGGAAAACTTCGGTGGTGGGCACCCGCTTAGATGACAGTCTTTTAGTCATAGTGGTTGATATCTTCGGGCTAGGAGCACTGGTCTTCTTCCCTCTCCCATCGGTGGGGACTTTCTGAGCAGAGTTGCAGGAGACGACGGGAAGTGCCTCGTCTTCTGAAGACGGCTGTTGCATTCTTTGAAAGACGGACTGCCGGTCTTTTCACACCGTCACGTTATTGCAGCAGCAGTTGACGATGACTTGGGTGCAATGACGTCCGTGGGAGGACTCTTTGTACCCCGATGCATCTTCTCTTTCCTTGCGTTTGTGGAGGATGGCCTCACGCAAGTCAGATGGGTCTGGATCGACCGTGTTTGCTCCCTGGATTTTGGAAGACTTTTGTGAACCTCTCTGTCCGTTTGCCGTCGGGGGCTGGACTCGAGTGGTTCTGTACAACTTCCCATCTGAGGCCCGTATAACAGTATGTGGGATGCTCGGATGGTCAGAGACCGGATCAGCGGACCGAGCTTGCCAAGCTCGCACTGCCCTAGACTTCTTCGCTCTAGTGCGTAAGGGCACATAGTAGGAAGAGTCTAGGTGATGCTGGAGAGAGTCAGACATATCTTCTTGAGAGCACAAGAGATCAGGACCAAAAGAGAGGCGGTCAAAGACAGAGCCACGCGGGGTAGGCGTCATGCTGCTGTCATCAATAATCTTTATACGGCTGGCAGGCGTAGCCGCATAGTCTTTCTTCATGCGGCTGGGAGTCCCAGCCGCATGAGTTTTCTTTATACGGCTGGATGATCTGGCCGCATAGACCTTCTTCATGCGGCTGGCAGATTCAGTCGCATGAGCATCCTGCATGTGGTTGGCAGACTTGGCCATATGAGCGTTCGACTTCTTCTTGGGGCGCATAGAACCACTCTTTGTCCCTGCAAGTCCAGCATCGTAGTGCTTTCCTCTGCCGGACTTGGGAACAACAGAGTCCTCTACGGCTCGAAGTGGAGCCGTATGAGAGTCGCCTTCGCCGTCTTGGGTAGCAGAGAGTACCCCGTCCAGAGCTTGTGAAGGAGCAAATAATTTTGGCCTCCACTCGCAGCGAGCTTTCTTTGTGCGGGTTTGCTTCTGGACCAGGCTAGTACTTCCTTCAGAGAGCATTTCTTCAAACGCCTGTTGGTCGAAGCGGACGACCATTTTTTGTTGCGTGGAGCCAAGTTTGGCTGTATCCGATTGCGTCACCAACTCCTCAGCCGTGGAGAAGTTTGTCCCCAGCAGAGTCGCCAGCGTATTTGCCATGAAATATAAAAGAACAGAACAATTATCGAAGGACTGGACTTTTACTTCACAATACAAACTCGCTTGTACAAAGAAAGCCTAGGGACGAAAACCTAGGTACAACAATCTAAGTACAATTGTTTATTTTAGATTCTGGGGGGTGACGGTAGAGGCTCGGGAAAGCGATGACAGCTCTGCCTTACTCCTTGGACGATCGGGTGCAGTCTTGGCTCTGTAGAAGAACTGCTGGGCGTTGATGAAGAAATGCTCTCTCTTCAGGCTCTCTGGCTCTCTCTGTCTCTGTGTATGTCTCTATATGTCTCTCCGTATATGTCTGTATATATTTGCAAGAGAATGGCACCCTATTATTTATAAGAGTGGGGGGCCTCATTAGGGTTTACAATGATTGCCCATTCTTGAAAGTCGGCGGCTAATGATCACTGGATCTGGGCCTTTCATCGAGATTTGAGCAATAAATGTGATTGCATCATATCTTTTGTGGGTAATTAATACTGATTGACATAAATCCTCCTGATTTGTCATGCCAACCTCGAATTCCTCGACACGTGTCTTTAATTGGCTTATTTGCAAATGATCTGATTTGATCCCAATATTTTATTGGGATTTATTGAGGGATTTCGATCAATCTGATGCCACGTACCATGCTATTATGCCACGTGTCATAACAGCAGAAATCTGAGCCGCAAGAAAGTTACTCCTTATTGGACTGCATAAGGCTAGCCACGTGTCAAGGCTACCTAAGAGTGGCCTCCCTCAGAACATTTGGACCGCATGGTAATGATTTGAGCCACATGAGTGTGGATGACCGCACGAGTGAACCGCATGGAGATAGTCCTCGCGAGCCGCATGGAGAGCATCTTCATGAGCTGCATGGAGCTAGTCTTCGTGAGCCGCATGGGGCTAGTCTTCGTGAGCCGCATGGGGCTAGTCTTTGTGAGCCGCATGAGGCTAATCTTCGTGAGCCGCATGGGGGAGCCTCCGCTTGGACCGCATGGGGGAGTCTCCGCTTGGGCCGCATACGACTGCCCACGTGTCAAGGCCGCATGACAGTTTCTGACTCTCTGGGGATCGTGTCAGAGATTTTCTTCGCTTCCCAAGGAGTCCGTCCTTATGAGGAAGTCATAATGATATCTTTGTGTCAGAACTGTCACCTTGTCAAAGCTGTCAGCCGTCAAGGCATTTAATGCAAAACGAGAGAGCTGTTTGTAGGCCACGTGGCTCTCTTTGAGCCGCATAGAGCTTGTTTGAGCCGCATAGATACTTGATCTGCATGGATCCTTGAGCCGCATGAACTCTCTGAGCCGCATGGGGCTCTCTGGCCGCATGGATCCTTCTTTATTCTTTTCTATGCTTCTACAGGGATTTATAAAATGACTCGATTACAAAATGCACGCTGATGAGATAGTCGTTCCATACATACATCCCTCAATTTACAATAAAAGTATTCCAGCCACCTGGAATGGAGGGAAGCCGAGAAATATTTCTTGGACTGATATAGAGAGTCTTCAAAAAGTGGAGTAGTGAAAGTCTTCGATGTGCGGTCAAAGCTTCAAAACACAAACATCGCCTTGGTTAATTGGCACATTCCTTCGGATTCGCGGCACCTACGGATAGCGAGGGTCAGTACAATCATATGTATTGGCGAGTGGCTAATTAAACCCAACCTTCCATTTGTTCAAGCAGTTTTATAAAAACATGTTAGCTATTTTGTGATCTTTCTAACCATCCTGATTGATTTGAATGTTAACATGTTAAGAGGCAAGTATTCGATAGACAATAAAACATAGCTTACGATATATCTTACCCATGGCAGAGCGTACTGTTGTAGCGTAACTTACCATGTTCCTTCCCTGTCATATTTATAACAAGCTTATAATTTATATGCAAGTGTGGGTCACTGGCAATTCAAGCCATCCTGGACGTATAGCTTGGTCAAAACGGCGACCCTTTCAGCACGGGTAGCTAGCCCCGTTGAAAGTTCAGAATGACCCGTGCTTGCATCCAGCACAGCTATCTTGCATTTCTCCTAGGCCGAAACAGTCCCGTGGCCTCGGGTTGCCGTTCGAAGAAGCGAAGCCTTGCTCGCAAGTTGTCCATGACCGTGCTTAAGTTAACAAGGTATTCAAAGCATATTTTATAGTATCCTTGGGACTATTATGTAATCGATTCTTTTACTTGGTTTTGCAGATCCTGAAATAATTTTCTCGTTTTTCTAGAACCTTATTTTTTCTCTTTTTGAGCATAGAACTTGTTTTTTTCGAGTAAATCATTCTACTTCGATATAGTTATCCGAGTTCTTGTTTTTGAAATAGAGGGCCGAGGTGAAGAAGGTCAGCCACTCACCTTAGTCTTTTGCTTCAGGCGAGGGACTGGTTGGCTGTGCTTAGACGTCAACTATATTGACCCAAACTACATCACAGTCAACCTAATTTAGAGAATTAACAAAATGATAACTGATATAATCTAATATGACACATCAAATTCAAGACAGAATATCATCTACGATCCAATACAACGTATCAAGCTCAAAGACAGACGTCGTCAATAAAGCTGTTACAGTAAAAATGTATTTGTTCTTAGTCTGTAATCTTTCAATTTATTGAGTCTAGGTAAATATACGTTGAGTTGTACTGAGTCATCTCAACCCCTAGACTTACTACTCCAAGCTCCACCATACAAAACTAAATAATTCCTGAACCAAGCCAAAGCTCCATAGCCCTTTAGAACTTCTGGTCTCTAGGTGACAAAGTTCTGGCCGAACTCTGCCTATGGCAGAACTAGGCCGAACTCTGCCCCCTGAATATAGCAACCTAATTTTTATGAACACCCTGCTACGAGCTGTCCAACGTTTGAATTTCTGAATATTTGGGACAGAATTCTGGCCGAATTCTGCCTCCCCTGACTAGTATATGTAGGGCTTGATTTCTCTCATTTCAAATAATCTCTCACTCTTAGTCTTCTAAGCCTTATACATTCTAAGCCTTACTCTTCCAATCTATTAGCCATAAAACTTTCTAAGCCCCAAGGTGCTCAGTGCAATTTAGTTAGAAATTTCTATGCAAGACTTGAAAAGAAGTCACTTCGACAATTCCAAGTTTTGCCTCTGCGATGTTGTAGTAAGTTGGCGTGCTCTTCTGAGTAAAGGTATGTGTGTACTCTATTTCACAAATAGTGGATTTCAATCTCTAGCAAGAGTTCTCAGGCCTGGACTAGTCCTCCACGAGGAAAACCAGGTTATATCATTGTGTTTGCGTATGCTCTTCTGATCTCTCTTAATTTTTGCATTACTACTCAGATTATATATTCTTTTGGTAGTTGCTTCTGGACTTGGCATAGAGTTAATTTTTAATTGGTTATTTTTTTACATAAACTCTATTCACCCCCTCCAGAGTTGTCTACACGTAACTTCAATTGGTATCAGAGCTCTGTTCTCTTGATAAAAGGATTAACATCCTAGAGCTGATCCATGGCAACCACACAACCTATCTTTACCAACTATGGTGAAGGACGGTCCACTAACAGGCCACCTCTATTTGATGGAACCAACTACACCTACTAGAAGACACGAATGAGTTTCTATCTGAAGTCTCTAGACTTTGACTTATGGACCATAGTCACAGATGGCTATAAGAAGCCTGCTAGAATTATTGTTGAGGGAAATTTCATAGAGAAACCCCACGACAAATATACTGATCAAGAAAAAAAACATGATAGTCTAGATGCTAGGGCTATTAATGCTCTCTTCTGTGCTATAGACATGACTGAATTCAACAGTATCTACGTGTTCTACTTCCCACGAAGTATGGAAGCTTCTAGAAGAGACTCACGAAAGAACCACACAAGTCAAGGAATCGAAAATCAGTCAGCTAACACAGGAGTACGAAGCATTCAAGATGAATCCCAATGAGATGATCAAACAAATGATCACTAGATTCCTCGACATTGTCAACCCTTTTTCTTCCCTCGGTAAAGACTACTCCAACCATGAGAAGATACACAAGGTGCTAAGGAGATTAATGAAGAACTGGAACCCCAAAGCCACGATAATCATCAAAGGCAATAATCTCACCACCATGTCTCTGTAAACTATGGTGGGCAAACTAATGACGCATGAGCTTGTCCTCAAGGACTTTGAAGAAACAGCTCCAAAGGAGAAAGAAATCGCTCTAAGAGCTCATTACCGAAAGGCTACTCCAAAAGAAACAGACGATGATGACTCTGATGGTGATGATCAAGCGCTCATGGTTCGCAACTTCAAGAAGTTTCTATGTTTCAAACAAAGAAAGAAGAAATAACACAAAGATGACGATGAAGAGCCTATCTGTTTCGGCTGTAAGAAAATGAGGCATGTTAAGAAAGAATACCCTGCAGCAAAGAAAGGGACCCGATATGAAAGATCATACAAGAGGCCATCCTCTCAAAGTATGCCAACACAAGCATCTGGCATGAGAGCGAAGCCAGTGACTCAGAAGAAGAAGAGGACTCTCCCCAAGATATTGTAAACGTCTGCCTAATGGCAACGTCCAAAAAGGTAACAAATGATCCACTTGATGACTTTACTTTTGATGAACTTGGAGATGCCTTTAGTGACTTACTTGAAGATCACAAGAAGTTACTTAGCAAGTATAAACATGCAAAGGATACGATCAAGACCCATGAAGTTGAGATTCATAGACTTTCATGCTTGCTTGATAATGTTAGAGACACACCACCCATGAAGAACACTGAGGAGGTATCCAAGCTTAAATTAAGCTTACACGATGCCGAATCTCGTATTGAGAAACAAACACGTGATATTACAACACTCAATAAAGAATTCTCAGATGAGAAAAAGAAGTATAATATTGCTGCTGTAAGAATTGATGCCTTAACTGCCAAGCATGATGATATATACAATGCCTCTAAAAGATTAGAGATCAGACTGGAGAAATAAGTTATTCAGCCTCAAACCCAATCTCACAGTCACAACACGTACACAAGACAAAAGATTTCTCAACATAAGAATACACGTCACAAAAAAGACACATATACTCATGCTGCACACAAACATGCCTTTATGTACATATATTCACATGCAGCATGACACCCACACATACATATGGCACACACAGACATGCTTTTATGAACACACATGTAGCACGAAAAACACATAGACATCACTATTACCTACACCTAACACTAATATGCATGCTACATGTCACTACTGTGGTAAACATGGACACACTTTACCACAGTATAGAATTAGAATACTAGTTGACTTAAAACTATATGCATGGTTACCAAAGACTAACCTTTCAGGACCCTCAAGAATTTGGGTACCAAAGGTCACATCTACTCGTGGTGTAGATGGACCTTCTTTTACCCTCTAGAAGAAAATGGATTCTCGATAGTGGGTGCTCGCGGCACATGACTGGCAATACAAATCTGTTCGTAACACTATCGATGAAAAGGGAATGATACATATCCTTCGACAATAAACTGAAACGTTATATTATAGATAATGGTACTATTTGTAATGCTCCCTCTCTTGTCATTAAAGATGTCTGTTTAGTAACAGAGTTAAAGCATAACTTGCTCAGCATTAGTCATCTTGCTGATAATGGATATTATATTAATTTTGAAAGACTAAATGCTCTATATATGATAGATCAACTGGAGACATCGCTTTTGAAGGAATAAGGGAAGATAACATCTATATATTTTATCTCTCGAAAGATACTAATAATGCAGGAAGATGCCTCTACGCTCACAAGGATGAAAGATTACTATGGCATATGCGTCTTGGACATACAAACATGGATACCATATCAAGACTGTCAGCCAAAAAGCTAGTAGGAGGACAACCGGATATCACATTAAAAAATGATATGGTTTGTGCCGAAAGTGAAAAAAATAAGGTGACTAAATCCTCGTTTAAATCCATCAACTCTGTAAGTACTACTAGACCCTTACAACTTCTTCATACGGATTTATTCGGTCCTAGTAGAATGACCAGTCTTGGTGGAAAACTCTACGCCTTTGTAATTATTGATGACTTTCTTGATTTACTTGGGTTTTCTTTCTTTTGAACAAAAGTGATACTATTTTCTTTTTTGAAATTTTTGCTAAAAAGGTTCAAAACGAAAAAGGCTTCATGATTACTCGAATCCGAAGTGATCATGGCGCCAAATTCAAAAAACTCTGATTTTAAAAAGTTTTGTGATTCAAATGGTTTTAATCATGAATTTTTGTGTCCTAGAACTCCCCAACTAAATGGTATTGTAGAGAAGAAGAATAAAACTCCTGGCGATATGGCCAGAGTCATGTTGAATCATTTTTACTTTCAAAATATTTTTGGGCAGAAGCTGTAAGTACAACATGCCACGTCTTGAATAGGGATTTGATTCAACCAATTTCGAAGAAAACTCCCTATGAACTTTGGTTTGGTAGAACACCAACTATTTCTTATTTTCGAGTGTTCGGTTATCGCTGCTTTATCCTGAATACCAAAGACAACTTAGGCAAGTTTGATGCCAAAGCTGACGAAGGTATTTTTTTTGGTTATGCTGCCAAGAGTAAAGGATATAGAGTATTCAACAAATGCTCCATGATTGTTAAGAATCTGCTAATATTACTTTTAATGAGAACAATAGTTCAGCAGTGGTTCTTGATGATGATAATGATGTCCACATCAAACCAATAACTCCTACCCCTGCGAGTACAACATCTGGAACCAGTTCTCTGGATAGCTTACCAAAAAGTTCCGCTTCACACCAGAACATCCGAAAAACTTGGTAATAAGTGAGGTATCAACATGAGTAAGTACTCGTTCATCTGTTAGTGACTCTATAGCTAGCATTGCTTTTATTTCTCAAATAGAACCCAAAAACGTTTTAGAAGCTTTCTCTGATGAATTTTGGATATCTGCAATGCAATAAGAACGCAACCAATTCGAAAGAAATCAGGTTTGGGAACTTGTTCCTAAACCTGCTAATTATTCGATCATTGGTACTCGATGGGTCTTTCGTAGATAAAAGTTAATGAGTACGGTTCAGTCACACGCAACAAAGCACGTCTCGTAGCTCAAGGATACAACCAAGAGGAAGGTATCGACTACGATGAGACATATGCTCCTGGTGTACGACTTAAATCAATTCGTATGCTTTGTGACTTTGCAAAATTTCAAAATTTTAAACTCTTTCAAATGGATGTTAAAAGTGATTTTTTAAATGGTTTTATTAAAGAAGAAGTTTTCGTAAAGCAACCACCTGGTTTTGAAAACTATAAGTATCCTGATCATGTTTTCAAGTTTAAGAAAGCTCTTTACGACCTCAAACAAGCCCCTCGAGCTTGGTATGAACGCCTTAGCACTTTCTTACTTGAAAAGGGCTTTTCAAAAGGGAAGATTGACACGACACTCTTTAGAAAATCAATTGATGACACAATTCTATTAGTGTAAATTTATGTAGATGACATTATTTTTTGATTTACTAATAAGGTATTATGCCAAGAAATTGCCAAGTATATGCAGAATGAGTTCGAGATGAGTATGATGGGGGAGCTTAACTACTTACTTGGATTGCAAGTCAAACAAAACTCACAAGGAGTCTCCATCAGCCAATCAAAGTATACAAAGGACATGCTGAAAAAATTTGATCTTGACAACATCAAACCAATTAGTACTCAGATGGCTACTACAACTAAATTAGAACCTGATGAAAGCGGCAAACCAGTCGATCAACGTAAGTATCGAGGTATGATTGGTAGTCTATTCTATTTAACTGCTAGTCGTCCCGATATCATGTATAGTGTATGCCTATGTGCTCGTTATTAAGCCAACCTTAAGGAATCACACATGATCGCAGTTAAGCGTATCTTTTGATACCTTAAAGACACTGTTACGGTGGGCTTGTGGTATCCTAAAACCACATCCTTTGACTTGATCGGTTATTCGAATGTCGATTTTGTTGGATGCAAAGTCGACCATAAAAGTACCATGAAAGTACCAGCGGCACGTGTCATTTATTAGACAAAACTTTAGTCTCTTGGTTTAGTAAGAAACAAAAATCTGTCGCACTATCTACAACAGAAGCTGAATACATAGCTGCAGGATATTGTTGTGCTCAGATTTTATGGATGAAGCAAACCCTAACAGACTATAATTTATCTTTTAAGCACATACCTATATTATGTGATAATACTAGTACAATTAACCTGATAAAGAATCTAATATGTCACTCACGCACTAAGCATATAGAAATACGAAACCACTTTCTTAGAGATCATCAATTGTACGACACTATTAATCTAGAGTTTATTGACACTGATTATCAGCTAGCAGACTTTTTTTACTAAACCACTTGCCGAAGAGCCTTTCAACTTTCTTCATCAAAAATTAGGAATATTGGAAAAAAATGTCATACAATAAGTCTTACCTGCGCAAATATTTATTAAATCAAAGTCGTACATGTTGCATTGTTTTGGGTACAAGTCGAAATGACCCTTCTGACAACAAGGCATAAAAGCCTAAGCGACACGGTGCCTAGTGTCATATCTCTTCATTGGCATCATCTTCTACCTCTCTCCAACCTTATTTCTCTAAACCTTAACCATGTTCCTCTCTTTACGGGGGAGCTGTGCTTTATTTTGCTAAGTGACAAAGGGGGAGAATAAAAGATATTTAATGTATATGATGTGATATTATATATGAATTATGTTGTGCTTGGATAAGAACTTTGTACCAGGACGGAAACGGACATATCTAGTTGCGGGGGAGCTACTTCATACGTACAAATTATTCTATCTCCTTCAAACATATGTCCATGTATGAATATTGAGAACATACAAATATCATTTTGTCAATTATCAAAATAGAGGAGATTGTTGACCCAAATCGGATCACAATCAACATAATTTAGAGAATTAACAAAATGATAACTGATATGATCCAATACGACACATCAAGTTCAAGACAGAATATCATCTACGATCCAATACAACGTATCAAGTTCAAAGACAGACGTCGTCAATAAAGCTGTTACAGTACAAATGTATTTGTTCTCAGTCTGTATTCTTTTAATTTATTAAGTCTAGGTAAATGTACGTTGAGTCGCACTGAGTCATCTCAACCCCTAGACTTACTACTCCAAGCTCCACCATACAAAACTAAACAACCCCTGGACCAAACCAAAGCTCCATAGCCCTTTAGAACTTCTAGTCTCTAGGAGATAGAGTTCAGACCGAACTCTGCCTATGGCAGAACTCGGGCTGAACTCTGCCTATGGCAGAACTCGGGCCGAACTCTGCCTTTGGCAGAACTCGGGCCGAACTCTGCCTTTGGCAGAACTCGGGCCGAACTCTGCTCCCTAAAAATTAGCAACCTAATTTTTAGGAACACCCTGCTACGAGCTGTCCAACGTTCGAATTTTTGAATATTTGGGACAGAATTCTGGCCGAATTCTGCCTCCCCTGACTAGTATATATAGGACTTGATTTCTCTCATATCAAATCATCTCTCACTCTCAATCTTCTAAGCCTTATACATTCTAAGTCTTACTCTTCCAATCTACTAGCCACAAAAATTCCTAAGCCCCAAGGTGCTCAGTGCGATTCAGCTAGAAGTTTTTGTGCAAGAGTTGAAAAGAAGTCACTTGGACAATTCCAAATTTTGCCTCTGCGAAGTTGTAAGAAGTTGGCATGCTCTTCTCAATAAAGGCACGCGTGTACCCTATTTCATAAATAGTTGATTTCGATCCTAAGCGAGAGTTCCCATGCATGGACTAGTCCTCTACGAGGGAAACCAGGTTATATCATTGTGTTTGCGTATGTTCTTCTGATCTCTCTTAATTTTCGTATTACTACTCTGATTATATATTCTTTTGGTACTTGCTTCTGGACTTGGCATAGAGTTAATTTTTATTGGTTATTTTTGACACAAACTCTATTCACCCCCTCTAAAGTTGCCTATACGTAACTTCAGCCTACACGATCACCTGAAATCGCATAAGCAACTGATTAGAATACTGTGTTATTCAAGAAATTTGATATGAATACGAAGTTCGAAAACTCAAGCCATAAAAACCATCGGAAACATTCACGAAAACACATTCATGAAAACCAAAGCCAAAGCCAAATCACGTACGACATAAAAACCAGAGCAACGGGAGGTCTCTTCCACTCAGCCGTAGAGCCAATCCTTGAGGTACAACCCGCTGAATATGGGACTTGATTCCGAAGAAGCCTTTTTATAACGAGAAAAGGATCTGAATTCAATCGTTCTCGTTCGACCGATTCAACCGATCCCGATCTACCGGTTCCGACTGAATCAGTAGCGACAGTATTCCTTTCTCGTGCACCCTATAAGGACCCTAATTTTTTGGATTTTTTTATTATTTTATAGTATTTCTAATTATTATGTTATATTGTATATTTAAATATGATTATATATGTACTTTTTTGTGTTTTTGATTTTTGGAGCACAAGACATGCCCATCTCTCGAATCCTTTATAAATTTTGTAGTAGACAGGATGACCTTCAATTTGGTATATCATGTCCCATCCAAATTTGTTCCCTAGCATCCTTTTGACTTCCACAAGAGACGGAAGGACGGGAGCTTCGTCGACGAAAGGACCAAGGCGACGGATGTAAGTACTTACGTTTATGAGATTTATGTTAGAATTATAAGTATTCAGACAATAACTTAGGTAAACTTAGGATTCAGACAATAACTTAGGTAAACTTAGGATTCAGACTATAACTTAGGGTAATATAGGATTTATATTATAACTTAGGTAAACTTATAGTATAATAAACACATTCATTTGATAGGCTGTGTATCGTGAGGCCCTTAGTCGGATGCAGCCATCTGCTCCCGAGGATGTCGACGAAACGACGTCCATCGGGACGCCCTCTTCTACGGCCACTCGCTACGACGACTTATTCGTATATACCGTCGGCGGCTATAGGAAAGGGCGTGTGTACAGAGTCGACTCCCTGGCTAATTTGTACTCGATGACTCCGAGATTTCTACCTCCCCCGCCTCCTCCCGCGGCCCCGGCAGACGATGATGTGAGGTCCCATCTTGCACATCTGAACGAGACGGTGTCGGAGATTCGGACACAGTTGTCCACGTACCTGTGTCCTTCTACTGGTGCTGCCGGTCCGTCTGCTCCCTGTCCGTCTACTGGTGCTATCGGTCCTTCTAGTACTGCCGGTCCTTCTTCTGCCGGTCATCTTTCTTTTGACCCTACTTCCCCTATCGTACCGCCTCCTACTTTGACGGCCCTCATTGACATGATGACACCAGAGCAGCTGCACCAACTTCTAGGCCATGTCTTCAAGGGATTGTCGTCGGACTTGGTAGACGATTATATGAGTCGGGCACAGCAGAGAGTACCACCACCAGCGGATGATCGCACCCCTCGTCGTTGATGTTTGTATTTTTGGGATTATTTTGTTTGTGTTGGTGGATATTGGATATTTTAAAAAATATTTAAATATTGAATATTTGTGTGTTTTGTGTGAACAATTTGAATGCTTGGGATTATTTTGTTTGTGTTGGTGGATATTGGATATTGGGAATTGTGTATACTGGGAATGCTCAGTTTATTTGTGTTTTTGTGGGAACAATTTGTGTGTTTATTTGTGTATTTTGTATATTGGAATTGTGTGTATTGGAAATGCCTAATTTTATGCTATTTTTTTCAAAACTTTTCCAGCTACCGACGGATTGGCGACCAATTTCCGACGGACTATCCGTCGCTAACTGGGAGATTCCCAGTTAGCGACGGATGTGCGACTAAAAGTCGACGGATTATCCGTCGCCAAGGTTCTGAAATTATGAAAGATTTACAAGATAGGGCCGACGGATATTCTGTCGGTATGCCGTCGCTAGTAGTCGGTAAAACATTGGCGACGGATAATCCGTCGCTAAAAGGGCAACCGATTGGCGACGGTCTAGCGAGGACTCACGACGGAGTAACGATGGATTATCCGTCGCCAATGTTCTGGAAATATGAATAATTCACAGAACCGGGTCGACGGATATTTCGTCGGTATTCCGTCGCGAATTCGTCAAAACTTAGCGACCATTCGCGACTGATTGTCGGCAGAATTTGCGTATCAGAAACTCTTTGATACACATTTACCGACCAAATAGCGACGGATGTGTCCGTCGGTAAGTGATACGTTATTACTTCTTTTGATACATGATTTGACGGTAATCCGTCGGCGAGTCGTCGCAAACAGCACGAGTATGGTTGACGGCAGTCCGTCGCTAATTCATCGCTGGACGACAACTTGCCGACGGATTGTAGTTAGAGACGAGGCTTTTCTCGACGACCTTTTTTAACCAATATCCGTCGACCATCCGTCGGTAATTACATTTATCGATGAATTTTTGTAGTGATAAAGAGAACGAGTATACATCTCCATGTCTTATTAAGAGATCGAGATTTCCATCTAAGATCTGTTTCGGGATTAACAGTATGATAGGACTTAATTGCTAATAAAATTGCATGTTGAGCTCTATCAATTTACTTGTCTACAAGTTTTGTAGTGCTTCGTACATATTGGAAGGTTTTTCATGAAATTTGGCGTAGATGATCGAGGATTGGGATCTCGCTTGAGTCCACCTCATCTTTGCCTTGATATCATAGAACCACTTGACAAAATTTTTAAGGGTCACATGCACCCTATGGTTAATAAAAAGACCTACTCGTCCGTAGTTACCAATTTATTCTCGGTTCAACATTCCCTATGAGTGTTTGCAAGAACAAAAGTCTTTATTACAAACTTTAAAAATGAGTACAATAGTACAATTGATTTTTGGGAAAGTACAACTATAGGAATCTGATCAGAAGACGATCACTTTATCCCTTGGACGATGTGATATCGAAGACACGAGCCTCTGGAGAATGCAACAACACTTTAGCAGGAGATTATGATAATTCTTGATGCTTTGAGATTGATTTGAAACTTTATTTATAGAGTTCTTGAAATAACTGTTTAGCAGTTATTCTGGGTGGTACGCGCTTCAGGTTGCACGCCTCCTGTTCACTTGTGTGAACGGTTTTACTAACTGTTGTGGACATGTGGCATCGTGTGATTGAGATGTGCGTGGTCATGGGCAGTGTAGTGGGCACGTTCTGCGAAGTTAGTGGCTTGTGTGCCATGTCACTCTGTTCTGAACACTATTTGATCACCTAGCACGAGCTTTATCAGGTTCCGAGTGGGCGCAATGTAGCAACCTACGTGAGAGGTTGTACTAACTGCTGTGGACGCATGGCATCGTTTGATTGAGATGCGCTTGGTCGTGGGCAGTGTAGTGGGTACGCTCTGCGAAGTTGGTGGCTTGCGCGCCACGTCACCCTGCTTTAAAATAATAGTTGATCAAGTGGCATCAACTAACCAGGCTGCGCATGGGCGCAACTCAACAACTGGCACCTTTGACTAGGTCTTCTGTGCTTTACTGATTAATTCTCGTGCTACACAATAACTTGCACAAACCAGCTGTCAGCATTAATTACACGCTGACAAAATCTTCTCGAGTGCCGCGTTACGCGGGATTCGAATAGATTTTCTTTAATCTCCGTGCTGTCAGTTGTCAGCTGTCAGGCAATGATGATGTCATTACATCTTCTCGAGGAAGTATGCCACGTGGCGCTCGCGCAACCTGATTCATACGTAACCAGATGTTGGCGTAATCTGATGCTGCACAACTTGATGGTTTGGCGCAACATAATGATTTGGTGCCATCTGATGATCAAACACTTTAGTGGGTGGCGCAGCTTGATTTTTAGCCTCTACAAGACCTCTTTCAAAGTTTTAAATACTTGAAAATACTTCAAAGTTTTGAAATACTTTGAATTATGCTAGTTTTGTCTGGATTGTGCCAGTCAACTCGAGCCCGATTCTTCAGAATTAATTGCGTAACTGTTTGGGCTATAAATTGCCGTACACTTTTGGATTTTTTCATTCTTTACATCATTTGGGATGGCTCAAAAGAAACCCTATCTTCTTTTCATTTTTCCCAATCTTTGAGAGCTTCGATCGGCAACAATGGCACCCAAGCACTCCGCTACTGAGAAAAGAAAGATGGTGGCCGAGCCATCCACGCGAGCTCCGTCTTCGTCAAGCCGAGAGACGGCCAACCCGACCATGGAAGGTAAGTGTTTAACCATAAACCAATTATCGATCACCCACTTTAGGGTTTGACTCTTTTTTGACAGCGTACGCCCGCTCTTTTTAGAGTTGGGCATACTCCATAACTTGCGCCTCCCTTATTAAGGTTTGGGTTGCTGTCGATTTGTGTTGCGTGACATTTCGAAAGTTGTGCTCTCTTTTAGACGCAACTTGACATATTGCACAGCAAAAATGTGGCACAACCTGAAAGCTGCACAATATGAGGGTCGCGCAATCCGAGTACTGTGCAACATGAGTGTCGCACAATCTGACTGCTGCGTAACATGAGTATCACGCAACATAAAGTTACGCGTTTATTAACCAAAAAAGATCATTAAGTGCTCAGTTCATTCCCGACGATGAACCTATTTATGGGGGCGTTTATTTTCTGAAACGAATTTCTCTTCTTCTTCCTCGTTTCAAGTTTTTCTTTAAATGTAACCCGCTTTTTCATGGGAATCTGAAGAGTCGACGGGGGCTGATCTTTACTGTATATATATGGGCATTATGTCTAGCCTCCATCTTCATTCACTTTTATGGCTTCCAAAGAGAACATGAAGCATGAGATGAACATCAATGTCGACGATAAAGCTTCTGAGGAGAAAACACACTCTGCGCCTATGGCGTATTTGTTGGAAGCTGACCCGTCCTTGAGAGCGAAGAACTTTCTAGACTGCTTTGGTCTGACCCCAACAGTCTTCGCTCGTTCCAGTGGTGGGCTATCGTCTTCTTTCGAAGAGTGTGGCGCATTGGAACAGAGGAAATGGTTCCTCCGTTTGATGCACCGCTTGGGTATCCACAACATGGAGGAGTTAAACGCTGCTTTGCGTCAGACTGATGACGGAAAGAAGAAGTGTCGTGCTATGAGAGCATCATTTTTCATAATGGCCATAGTGCCTACGTTTGTATTGTCTGTCCTCTTTTTCCATTAAAAAATAAAAAAGTTTGGCTTTATTAAATCCTGGCGCGTTTAAGTTTTGTTGTGTAACTGTTTTGACATATCATCAACTTCTGAACAACACGTAGCATTTCTTCCGAAATATACGCCTATGGACGTGCATAACGTTTCAACTCCAATTGCATAATAGTTACGAGAAGAGGAAAACATTTACTGTATTCTCTTCTTCTTTCTGATGTTTGCAGGAGACCAACTGACAAAAATTTCCAGAACCTGTATCGGTGATTTTGGATGTTATGAAGTTGAACCACTTTGACACACACATCAGAGAGCTCATAACTCTTCATGCTTAAAAGGGCTTCCTCAAGATTGTAGGAAGGGCCTTTATACATGAGAGTTGGACGGTGGAGACACAGAATTAGGAATCGTATCACAAGGGTGATCTCATTCCTACTTCTCATGAAGGGTCGTCTCTTCTCCACCAATTGTATTGACAGCAACTTTTTTTTCGAGCTGCTGCACTCTGTGGTTCTCCTCTCGTCTTTCTAAGAGAGAAGACCAGAGTTGATTCCGTTGCCTTGCTCGTTGCTTCAGGTCGAGTCGACAAGGAACTGGCACCAATAAGAAGATCCAAAGATGTAATAGACCTTTATTTGTTAAATTTAGAATGAAAATCCGAGATGTAATAGATTTCCATTAAGATGTATCTATGTTTTTAAAGAAGGAATAAAGAATGATTTTCTCTTCTTTATGATTTGATTTGATGTGATGATATAGAAAATAGAATCTAGAGGTAATGTGGACGTGAACTCATTAATAATCTTCAAGTCCGCTGGGACTTAAAGATAGTATATTGTGTCTAAAAAGACAATATCTGTGATAATATGGATTTATCATAAAGAAAAGACATCTTTTAAAACAGCTGGATTTCAAAAGACAGAATTGATGATTCGGATAGGCTCCGCAGGAGATTTTGAGTTTTTATTATCTTATGGCTTTATTTACGAAAAAGTAAATAAACGATAGTAAATGTAGGCCCATTCACGAAATGAAATAGAAATGAAAAGACTGATGACTAAGCATGCCTTTTCAAGGAAATGTCACTTTTGTTCTTGAGATAGACAACAAACTGAGACCTATTCACAAAAAGATGAAATGAAAGAACATGCATTTTCGAGAAAAGGTTGCTTTGGTTCTCGAGACAGAATGTTTGGCTTTTCTGTATATAAATAGTGTAGAATTTTTCTGAGGGCATCATTCACCCCTTTTCTTTCCTTTACAAATGTCTTCAGAAGATATGCCTAAGGAGACGAAAGTCATCTCGAAGATCGAAGCCACCCTTGACACTCCTTCCGACGAGCTTCCACCGCCTACTCAGCCAGAAGTCGGAGAAAGCTCGGTTGTCCCTGGACAGAAGCAAGACATTCTTGCCAAACTGGTGGAGCCTGGGAGTACTGCCGAGGAAGAAGCTCTGAGGAAAGCTGCATGTGAATGGTTGGTGTCATCTAACAATAATGTATTCGAGCTCCTTGTAAAATTTGTCTTCGATCAGGAGGGCTCTGGTCCTTGTTAATTTTATGTATTTTCTTCTGTCTGAGATGTACAATAAAAGAAATTTTATTTACATTTTGAGTCTCTGTGTTGATATCTCTTTGTCTTTAAACATAATATTTCTTGAGAAATTTGCCATTGATAGGCATTATGGCGACTCGACCATCCATACCAGTCAATTGATAAGCTCCGTTGGAGAAAACTTTGCTTACAATGTAGGGTCCTTCCCACTTTCCTTTGAATTTTCCTTTTGTTCATGTGCGTCATAGTTATAGGATGTCTGACGGTTAGAACTAGTTCTCCTTTCTGAAATGTTCGAACTTTGACTTTATGGTTGAAGGCTTTTGATAGACGAGCTTGGTATAACTCAATATGTTGTTGAGCTAGGAGCCGTTTCTCGTCAAGCGCTTCAAGCTCCTGAAGTCTCAAACGATCATTGTTTTCAGTTGTGAGTTCATTGGCAATGGCAATCGTTAGTGAAGGGATCTGGATTTCTAATAGTAAGACAGCCTCGCATCCATATAGCAAAGAGAAAGGTATGCAGCTTGTAGGAGTATGTATAGTAGTACAGTAAGCCCACATACATTCTCTAAGCTTTTCACTCCAGTTCCATTTGTAGGTAGAAACAAACTTCTTGAGGAGTTTGATAATGGTCTTCTTAAATGCTTCTGCCAACCCGTTACCTGCAGGATTGTAAGCTGTAGAAGCAATATTATTGATCCAGTTGTCATCGCAGAATCGAGTGAACTTCTGATTGATGAATTGTGGCCCATTATCATGAATGATTCGTCGAGGAACACCAAATCTGTAGGTCACATGATGCTTAATAAAATTGATAATGCTGCTTGTCTTGACCTCAGCTAGGGGTATAGCTTCAGCCCACTTTGAGAAGTAATCAGTTATGGCCAATATGAACCGATGTCCTCGAGACGAGGGAGGGTTAATAGGACCAATGACATCCATGCCCCAAGCTTTAAAGGTACATGATGCCGTCGTTGGGTGAAAAAATTTTGATGGTTGATGGATGAAGTCAGCATGGATTTGACATGCTCGGCACTTTCTTGCATACTCGATTGCATCAGATACCATTGAGGGCCAATAGTAGCCATACGACGAATACGATCCTATAGTTTAGGACCAGATTGATGTGCGCCATAAACACCGTCATGAGCTTCACGAAGTATTTATTTTGCTTCTTCTCCTACGAGACAGCGTAGAAGTAAGCCGTCAAATGTTCGCCGGTAGAGTATCTTTGTAGCATGATTATAATATAATCTGAGTGACCGCCGACGAATTGTTGTAGCCTCCTTAGGATCTTCGAGTAAAATATCATGGACCATGAAGTCTATGAAAGGAGTCATCCAGTCTTCACTGATGGCACAAATTTTAACTGAATTATTGAATTCCATGTTTGAGTTGTTGACTTCAATATTTAAGTTATTCTCGACACAAAATAACTCTCTATTAGTGATGACAATCATTTGTTGCCTTCTTACTGGAATTGCTAATACTGCTGCAAGATTAGCGAGTGCATCAACTTCCGTATTACACGCTTGACGTACATGCTCGATGAAGAAGCCTTTGAATGAAGTAGCCATCCTGATCGCCGCATCATGATATGGGAACAGATCTTGATGTCGAACTTTGTACGTGCCTATAACTTGGTTGACAATTAGTTTGGAGTCTCCGTAAACTTCAAGATACTCCATATCTAATTGTTTAGCTAATTGGAGACCAATAAGCAGAGCATTGTATTCAACTACATTATTGGAACACGACTCGGCTAAAGAATAAGCTCTTTGAATAGCTAACCCTTTTGGTGAGACGAGGACGATTCCGACTCCAGCAATAATAGCACCTTTTGGTCAGATTCTGGATGCACCATCAAAGAATAGACGCTAGGTAAGAATTTTTTCTGAAATTATATTGGACTCCAAAGTTTCATCTGGAATCTCGTCGTAGAGTTTAGACATTTCGAAAATTGGATGAGCTGCCAGAAAGTCAGCAAGGGCTTGACCTTTAACAGACTTTTGAGGAACATAAACCATATCATATTGTGCTAATAATATGGCCCATGTTGCAAGCTTGGAATTGAGTGTACTAGGCTTCTTCATCAGGACCCGGAGAGGATTAACTCTAGAAATAACATGAATAGTTTGGCCAGTGATATAATGTCTCGTCTTTTGTACAACAAACATCAAAGCTAGACATTCTTTATCTACTGGAGTGTATCGATGCTCAGCTCCAATCATTGTATGGCTAAGGTAATAGATAGCCTGTTTATGACCTTCTTTATTCTTCTGAGCTAATAAAGCACCTAGGGAATGGTCCATTGCTCAAACATACATCAGGAAGGGTATTCCTGACACTGGAGGCACTAGAATTGGAGGGTTCATCAAGTATTGCTTTATGTCTTCAAATGCTTGTTGACATTCTTCAGTCCAAATAAAAGACACACCTTTCTTCATGAGTTGAGTGAACAGTCTACAACGTCCAGAGAGATTTGAGATGAATCTCCTGATAGACGCAAGCCGTCCCTGGAATCCTCGTAGCTCTTTTAGGTTGCGTGGAGGATGCATATCTTGAATGGCTTTAATTTTCTCAGGATGAACGTGTATACCTTTAGAGGTAATAACGAATCCAAGAAATTTGCCACTAGAGACTCCCAGGAATGACTTGGTGGGATTTATCTTGAGTTGATGCTGGCGCATTAGATCGAAAATAGTTCTCAAGTCTTGAATATGGTCTTCTTTTAGACGACTTTTGACAGCAATATCATCAACATAGAATTCTACAATCTTTCGTAAATGATCACGAAAGATAGTACTTATAGCCCGCTTATAAGTTGTACCAGCGTTATTAAGACCAAATGGCATGACAGTATAACAATAGACTCCAAGAGGAGTACGAAAAGATATATGTTTCTCATCTTCTGGATGCATCTTGATTTGCTTATATCCTGAAAATCCATCCATAAAGGACATATGTTCAAATCTACAAGTATTGTCGATCATGACATCAGTGATTGGAAGAGGGAATTCGTCTTTGGGCAAGCTTCATTAAGGTCTCTAAAGTCGATGTAGACTCGAACTTTTCCTGTTGTCTTCAAAACTGGGACAACATTAGCCACCCAGTCTGGATGTTGTTCTTCTCTGACGAAACCGTAGGCGATGAGTTTCTTGACTTCAGCTTCTATGGCATTCATCATGTCGGGCCGAAACTGACGTTGTTGCTGCTTGACTAGCTTCAAATTCGGCAGAATGTTGCACTTATGGGTAGCGATTTGAGGATCCAATCCCGACATGGCTTTAAAGCTCCAAGCAAATACATTAATGTATTCCCTAATGAGCTGGATCAGTTCTTCTTTATCTGTTTTGGGGAGGATTTTGCTGACAAATATCGGTTTTGGGGAAGTTTCATCTCCATTATTGACTTGAACCAACTGATCTTCGGTTGGTGGCTCACGTTGCTAAAGCGAAGCTCCCATTGAGTATCCATCCTTTGTACTCAAGGATCAGTTTCAGAGACTTTGGCAAAGTCTCCGTCATCTTTCGAGAACTCGGCAGTTATCATATTGGAAGATAGAGTCACTCGATGGACGTGCCCTACACTGGTATCTGAATCCCACGAGATAGAATCAGAAGAGATAGATCGTTTTCATCGGATTCAGAGGCTTTTGGAGTCGGAATTGGTGAAGTATAACCTAATCCCCGCTTCGTTTTGCTGTTGTATTATTGTAATTATCCTTTTGGAGCAGGAATACAAATAGGAGTTCACCTTCCTTTGCCGCCGTTGAGACCAGCTTTAAAATTATAGCTCATCTTTTGAATGATATCTTTTGTTTGCTGACTATAATGACGTAGTTGAAGTCTTTCGCTATCGTGATTTTCTTCTTCACTATCGGGCGTGATCTTCTGTTCTGTTCCTTTACTAAAAAGAATAAGAAGTTCATCTTTCTTCCTGGAAGGAACTAAGAAGAAGGAGTCCTGTATTGGCTCGAGCAATACTTTATTTTAGGAAGCTTCAACTGCTCCTATGGTAAGTGGTTCGAAGTTATCTAACATTTTAAAATAACATCGAGTATAATAAAGAACATCAATAAACTGTAAAGGAGATACTACTTTATTGATTTGTACATTATCATTTACAACATGATTCTTAGCCTTAACAGAAAGCTTAGTAAGGTTGATAACCAGAGGAAGAGTAGGAGAAGGAGAAGGTGAAGGTTTGTTACGACGAAGGTCGATAACAAGAGGCTCAGAAGAGGAGAGCTCCCTTTGTTCCCTTTCTATAGCAGGAGGCTATTTGTTATGAGAGGAAAGATGTATAGTCAATGTCTGAGAAGAATAGGGATGAGTAGTACGTCCTTTGATGGGGATCATGAGAACATCTTTTTAAGTATCTTTCTGATCTTCCTCACTATCCATCGCCAATACAACTTTCATGAACTCCTCCCTATACATCCGAGAGTCCGTACAATACACTTTAATGTCCTTGAAAGGATTTAGGTTGACTACTTCCTTTTGGACTTCTCCATTGACGTCCATATATTTGAAGCATTGATGTAAAATAGATGGTACAATGTTATGCTCATGCAGAAAGGGTCTTCCCAGCAAAGCATTATAAGAGCCATGATTATCGATCACGTAGAAAGTAACCTTTGTACGAAGATTGCCTATTTGAACTTTCAGGCGGATCTTTTCCAAAGGTTCACTTTTTCCAGAATTGAATTCAGATTGTCGTGATAGTTGTTGAAAGATTGTGTACAGGAATCTTTAATGCATCTAGTAGAGTCTTTGGCATGATGCTAAGTGCAGACCCAGGAGCGATCAAAATGCGATTAACCTTCATGGTATCAACATATCACGTAAAGTAGAGGGGTCGGTCATGACGATTATCTTCAAACAACATATCATCTTGTGTAAAGGTGATGTTTGGCATCAGCTCCATCATACTATGACAATGAAGGCATGTTATAGGCTCTTCCTCGGGCTTCCTGAGAAATGTTAGACAAGTATCAGCTTGCATCAAAGCTTCACTCAACGTTTCCCGAGTTTCCTTCGAAAGACGGAGTAGCTCAAAAATTGATAATCTTGCTGGGATATTAGCCAGCTGAGCCAGTATATCAAAATTATACGGCTTCTCAAGTCCAAAGTTGTAGTCTTCTTCAATACTTTATCAAAACGGACAGGCTATTTTCCTTTGTCGGCTGTCGTCGGTTTGGAAAGAGTTGGCTCTATTGGAGGTGATAAAACTGATGTACCATTGACAGCAGGAGAAGATGGTGCTTGAGGAGCCTCCAGAGCTGGAGCAGGGTTTTCTTGACCTTCTGAATAGTCTCTTAGGTAAGATTTCCCAGACCTGTTACCAGTTAAGACTTCTTCTTCTTCGGATACAGGTTCAAAGGACACCATATTGCAACTCTTTGCCTGGATCTTTTTTTTGGAAGGTTTTTTTTGGCAAGATGGAGAGTTTGTCCAGTAACCCAAACCAACTCGAGATTGGTTCTGAGAAAGACATAGGGAAAGAGGTACATGAGATCCCTTTCCATGGTTCAAACCAAAGGCATTTTGTAGATCATATCCTATTTTCGTCATTAGTTCACGAGACTGTGGACTATACAGATGGAAAGATGGTTGGTATTTGGCTTCTGACTTTGATAATGTTGTCTCTGCAGGGGAAAAAGAAGAAGGATTATTTGCTGCCGAGATGAAGGTGGCAGTTAGAGGTGGAAGACAATGTTCACCAAATGAAATCATATGAGATGATTTATTTTTAGTAGCCTTCTTAGACTTGGTAGAAAAATATGGTGTTTTGAAGTCCGCCACTAAATCTGGATGGATCCATATAATTTCCTCTTTATCAGTAGACAGAGGAATAAGACCATCAGTTCGTGCAGGTGGAAGATTAACAATATCTAGAGTAGTTCTCGGGATGGGGATGACTCCGTCCTGCACAAGTTGAGCCAAAGAATCTCTAAACTGTAAAGAGACGACGTTAGCCGTTATAGTTTTCTCGTCTTATTGGAGAGTGATTGCATCAGAGTTGACCATCTCCTGAATTTTACCCTTGAACACATAGCATGCTCGAGTTAGATGTCCAATAAATTTGTGGTAAACATAATATTTAGAACGACCAGTCTTACCAACTTCCTCTGGCCGTTTTAGTTCTGGCAGTTGAAGTTTATTGCTCTTGATGAGACAATCAAAGATACTCATGATATCATCTTCATCAAAAGAGTATTCTTCTTTTGGACGTGGTGCCCTTTGTGGTGGTGCTGTTGGGGCAGATGTTGTCTGATTTACATTGATAGCTAGGACTTCTTTGCCTTTGAGATTAATGGCCAAAGTCTCCTTGCTCTTGTGATTGTTCTGACGGCCACTATTATTTGGTGTAGCGTGTTCATCTTTATCAAGATTAGGCATTTGAATACCTAATTGCTTGAATTTGTCAGCGCTCTCTTCTGCTTGGCGTTCACTATAAAGGAAGGCCAGTCTTTGAATTGTATTGATCCCGTCCACATGCTGATTATAGGCAACAGATTTGATTTGCAAGTGTCTATAGTCAAAGCAACTGGAGTTCGGAGAGGCATTTTGAGTGCTTCACGGCAGAATCATTCAATGAAACGTTCAGTAGTTTTATTATGTCGTTGTTTGATTTTGATGAGAGCAGACATAGTCATATCGTTGGTTCCCTCATAAAATCGTTCCAAGAACATTTGTTTGAAGCCAGCGAAAGAGATTATACAACTATATGGTAAACTACGATGCCAGTCATATGTTGCACCAGCTAAACAGCCAACAAATACTCTAGTAAGAAGAGCATCATTTGGTTGAAGTTGATCAGTCATTACTTCAAACTGATTCAGGTATTGACTTGGAGACGTGCTGCCATCAAACAACATAATAGTAGGGGGTTTGTATTTAGGAGGAAATTGGTGTCACTACCACATTTCTAGTTTGAGGGTATTTTTGTCATTTTTGAATTATTTGAATTTAATATATATTATTTGGAATTTAATATGATTAATTAGAATGGTGTGATTTAAATATTAATTAATTTCCATGTGGTTTAGATTAGCCTAACCTAGATTGGACCTAACCTAGATTAGTCATAGCTAGTCTAGTTAGCCATAGTGAGTTTTAGTTAGCATTTGTTAGTTGGGTTTAGGTCATGATTGGTTAGAATGTATAGGTTGCAACTTGATAAGGGGAGACCTAGATTTTAGGCCATTAATAGGCTTGATGCATTGCTAGCCCTTAGATTGTTTCCCTAAAAACCCTAACCCTAGCTAGTGGCCGGCCAAGGACCCCCCCGCTATAACATACCTTTTGAAACTTGTGCCTCTTTTCACTCTTTCCATTATTCTAAGAACAAGGTTTGTTTCCTTTGAAATTTCTTCATAGTTTATTCATTAATGATCCATTTTCATTGAGATTTCTTCCATAGTATTCTAAATGTTGTTCTCCTACTGTTGGTGGAGTCAAATCTCAGGTTTGACATAATTTGGGGACTTTTGCTAGCTAGTGGAGAGCTCCTCTTTGAAGGCTTTTTGTTGTGAAGAGCACACCTAGGTAAAACTGTATTCCTCTAATGAAATTAGGATTTCTTTGCATAAACACCAAGCCCTAGGTGTCCTTGTACTGTAGGAATAGGATTTGTACTATTTCGTGTCATGTACGTGTCCGTATCGGACACGTATCAGTGGGTGCACGCAGGTGTTCGACGAAATGCCACAGTGGGCATTTCGATCGAGATTTTGAATTGTGTTTGAATAGGAAATAGTGTTTTAGTCTCGCTTATGGTTTTCTGGTGGACTGAGGTAGTAATAGTGTCGTATCGTGTCGCATTGGATACGGGTACACGCGGGGTGCTGCACGCGTGCATGCGAGTATCATTCCCCTGCTGCTCGGGGTCCACTGTGCCATGGATACTGTAACGCCCCAGTCCCAAAATACGTAGGACTAGGAACGTAGACATGCCAGCTGTATTCATACAAAGTATACTCCAATATATGGAAGACTCGTATAAATACATAAGCTGTAAAATGCAGTAGAACCATAACTAATCTCATCCACACAGAATAAATGAATAAAAGATCATATAATGAGAATAAATTTGTCTTGATACAATATGTTGGGCGGAGACAAATCTACTACCAACAAAATAAGGAAAAGTACATAGAAAATAAAATGAGTGGCGAGCGAAGCGAAGACGATCCAAATGCAATCATCCTCGAAAAAATAGCAAAGATCACGGCTAGAGCTAGAACACCTGCGAAAGATAATAGCACACACTTGGCAAGACAACCAGGTCCTCAGAGGGACGTAACAAGACACATAATAGCATGCCATATAAACTGAATAAATATTGCTCAATAAATAAGTAAATCAAATTTATAACATGGTCCAATACGCACCTACTGAACGAGCGTACCATCCCCCCAACCAAACAAGGACAGGAGATGGTAAACTAATTCACGGTAACGTATCTTCCCATGCTATGAATCCAATATGGTATCCGGACCCCAACAAGGTTCAATACCTTCTCATCGAAGTAGTAAGTCACACCTACAACCAAACAAGGACAAGATGTGACGAACTAATCTGCGACAAGTTATTGTTCCAAGCCACGGTCAGATACAAGTACCTAAACCAAAAGTACTCGTACCTAACGGATAAAGGTAGCCTACCGTTCTAAGTGAAATGTAGTTAAGAACAATCCTTCCTATGCATGGGCCCTGGCTAAATAGGATCGGCGTAGTCCCCCTTTGGGCACCAGAGGCCCCATCAGGAAGAGCATGACGTTCCGCAGAATCGTCAGTGGCCGTCAGTAATCATGGGTCATCAACCCCGTATCTCCAGCGGAGAGTCCGGGTCACAAGGGAAGTGCATCGAAGCCCATACGCTAAGGAATTGCCCTCCCCGCCCAATGCCTACTGTGTTGTATCCACAACACAAAACCACTATAACCGCTAAATCAAACTAGCATGCAACCTCTATTAGCGGTTATTCCTATCGCACGGCTTGTACGTACTGGTGGCCAGCCAATCACGTACTTCCGTGTTCTATATGCGACACACAACTTCGTGTTACAACGTGTCAAGGCCAATGAATGCAACACACATGGTGGTCCCTTAAATATAGGTTTAATTTGTAAAAAAAATAATACACAGCAGGAAATATAAATGAACAGTTATGCCATGTATCACAGTTTATTTTGCATAAAAAAATAAGTAATGCATGAAATATGAGCTAAAATAATTAAACAACTAATGGCAATGTGTCTTGCCTGGTAGAGCGCCTGGTGTGCTACGATAATCACGGTGGCACGAACTGCAATTTCAGTGTAACAACTGTATAAGGGGACCTCGGATGGTGGCACGGACAGTTTTATTGGGTTCAGGACGGTTGAATTAGTTAGGGTCAATAGGTGGAAGGGAAGAATTAGCTAAGGAATAGGAAGATTGGGATTGGTTATGGACATGAGATTTGATCGATAAAATTTTGATAATTAATATATATGATTTAGAAAACTATTTGTGACACTTGAGAAAGAAAATAATTATACTAGTTAAAAATAGTTTTAGATAAATATAAGGAAAATAGTTTTCAGACAAAACTTCTAAGTTTATTACAATACACTTCTTAAGTAGAAATCTATATATATATTTATATATATTTTTGGTCAAAATATTTCTAGATAAAATATCAATAATCCAGAAAATTTGTTTATGGTTTTTAAAATAGTATTTTAAAATATACTAAGTCAAATAAATGACTTTGAAAATATTCGATAACCATGATAAAATATCAAAACCACTATTGATAATAATAACCCAATAATCGCAAACTTAGCACCGTAAAAGTAATAAAACAAATGATGATAATAATAATAATAATAATATTAATAATAATAATGATAATGATAAAGGTACATAATAATAATGATAATAATACTGATAATAATAATAATAATAATAATAATAATAATAATAATAATAATAATAATAATAATAATAATAATAACAATATTAACAACAGTACTCCTCCTCTTCTCTAGATTGAAGGAAAAATCAAAATAGTTATAATAGTAATAACACTTAGTAACTAAAATTTCTAGTCAACATTCACAATTAACAAAGTGTTTGACTGGAAAAAAAATAAAAAAAATAAATAAATAAAAATAAAAATAATAAAATATAACATTGAGACAGTGTTCTCTTTTCCCGTTGATTAAACAACCAACGAAGAAGAGAGAGAAAAAAGGATCTGAGAAAATCGAGAGAGGTTGGGAGCTGAAGAGCGTGAGAGAGAGAGCGGAAGGAGAGAGAGAAGAAGGGGGCGCTCGCTCGCCGTGAGCGGCGGATCCGCGGAGTCGTTGCGATGGCGTGAAGTCGGAGGGCCAGAGGTGAGGGAGCTCACGCGGGGAGGAGTGGAGCGGTCGACGGGCGCTCAGGCGAAGGGAAGAGGGCGGAGGGTTTTTTTTTGGTGGTCCGACGGTGGAAGAGGTTATGGGCGGCGGAGATCGGCGCGGGATGCCGACCCAAGCGCACGGTTCTGGGGGTCCGCTCATGGGGCGGCGGTGGAGCTACCCTGGCCGACGGAGGAGCTACCTACGGTTGCGGATCTAGAGGACGGTGGGAGGGCGGCTCCAGATCCGGCGGTGCGACGGATGAGCGGTGCGGGGGCTGGCCGGCTCACGCGGAGGAGGAAGGGCGGAGAACGGAGAAAGGGGTTCACGAGGCGGAGGTGATCGGGGCTGCATCGAAGATGCGCCGGCCGCGGGAGAACGGCGCGGCGGAGAGCAGGAGAGGGATTTCGCGTCGGTGGCTGGTCGGCATGCGGGAAGTACGGCGGAGCTTCCGGTAGCGTGCGGCCACGGCGGTGTCGGCACGAGGCCGAAGTCAGGTGAGTGTTTGGATTCTCTGCCTTTTCTTTTGGGTGGTGGTTGGTCGATGCTGAAGGCGGTGGTTGCGATAGTTCCGGCCGATGGCCGTGATGGGTTGGGTGTTCTTGCGGGTTGGTGGTCGTGGTGTATGGCTGGGTCCTGGCCGGTGGTCGTAGGGAGAGGGGACGGGCTGTCTTGCTGGTTGGGTACGGTGGACGGGGTGACGACAGTGGTGCTGGCGGTGGTGCTTTGGGTTGCTGGATGGTCGGCCAGTGGTTGCGGACATGGTGGGGCGAAGGCTGTGGTTACGGCAGTTGGGTGTGGGTGATGATGGACGGTGGCAGGAGGAGGCGACAGCTATAGGCTAGAGTTAGGGTTAGGGTTGGGTTTAAGATTAGGGCTTAGGAATCGTGTCCAAGTGTCGGACACGGAGATAGTTGGAAAGTTTTGGTGTACGTGTCCGGTATGTCGAACACAAAGAAGACGATATACCTGTAAAAATAAGGATAGTGGAAGACACCCGGGGTCGAACCCGAGGCCGTCACGGCTGACACGAGGATGGATGGAACACCGACATGAGACACACCTATTTGTGGTGGAATAATTTGTGGAGACAATTGGTGGATGATAAAAATAAATTGGAGGAGTACCTGCCTATTTATAGGATGTAGGAATTCCCAATAAGATAAGGTTTAGGATGTTTAAACCCAATTTGGATATTTCCATATTTAGTTTAAAAGCAATCAAATCAAATGCAAATCTAATTCCAAATCTAATTTAAATCAAATTAAATTTTCTTAGTTTAAAATCAAATCAATAAATCAAATTTCAATTATTTAACTATTTAAATAATTACATAGATTCAAATCAAGATTTAAATCTCCACAATAAATTCAAAATATGCTTTCCAAAAATACTAATAATATTAATTTCGAAAATTGTATTTAAAATAAACTAATAAATATTTATGAGCTATATGTATGCACAAATATTCTTTATATAAATATACCTTCTAATATAATACTTTATAATTATAACTGCATAAATAAAATGCTTTTCATAATTAAAACCATAAAATTGAAATGATAGCTAGAAATAATTATTACCTATATTATTTTGAAACAATAAAATAATAAATAAAATATTTTTCTAAAATATGTACGCTCGCACATATTCGCACTCGTCGAGCAAAAATAAAATTTCGTGCGCGACGTAAAATACGACTACGCGACGTACAATACAAAATTTTAAATCCGTACAAATATTAATAATAAAACAATTAGTAGAAATTTAGGGGCTTTACAGATACACCACTTGGACATGTGTAAATCGACACATGGGTGCGGGCAGACACTGACACGAGGCTTCCAAAGTTTCGTGGGTCCTCGTGTCGTGTCGGACACGGAATCGTATGTGCTATGGGCGTGCACTGTGCGTGTGCAGTTTTATTAGTTTGTTTACTGTTTAATTCTATTTTAAATGGTTTAATTCATGTTTTAAAATGCTAATTAGATCCTATACATGTCTAATGATCTATGTTAATTGAGTTTACTTATTAGTTTAGGTTGATGTGGAATTTGAATTCGAATTTGTTAGTTGGTCGACTGATATTGACTGATACTTTATTTCAGTTTTCCCCAAAACTGTTGAATCCATTTCAATCCTATTTTAACTAATGTTTTCAAATGTCAATGTTTCCCACTTAATTGTTTGTTCATGTTTACTTCAATGTCATATTCGAATTAGGCTTTTTGATTGGAAATGGGATTTTAGTCATTAAGTTGGTTCGAATGGGTTGACTGATACATGTATTGAATGATTATTTCTTAATAATCTGAGTTGATTCACTGCTGTTGGGTTTAATCCCTGTTTTAAATAAAATGTGAATGTTAGTTCTCATATTGGTTTTGGTTTCATGGTTGAATAGAGGTTTAGTTATCGGGTAAACTGTCAATTAAATTGATAGGAATCACAAACTTGAGAACTGATTTCCAGGATACACCATGTTAGCTCATTGTTTTGATTCATATTAAATTGTCCTTGTTTCTTCCCATTACAACTGTTATTTAGTGCTTTAAAACCTGAGATTTAGTTTACAAGTAACTGTCAATGTGTTCCAGTTTTCCAACTCATTGTTTCCTGTTTTCAGGATAATATACACTTCACTGTTTTTCCTACTTCCTATTACATGTGATTGATTTCATATAGACACTTTGCTACACTGTAAAGTTAGCTCACTGATTTCCAGATTTCACTCCATATTTCCCAGATTCCCACTGTTTCATAACACTCACTGTACACACACAGGTTCACACAAATGTTAGCCACTGATTTTTGTTCAAATGTAGACTATGTCATGTATTCCCAGATTTCCTACTCACTGATTTCAGGATATTATGCACACAATTTATATCAATGTATCACTTCACTGATATTCCTGTACACAGGTTTACCTACACACTCTCTTGTATTTTCACACTCACACTCTAAATTACTTAGGCACTTTCCTACACTATATAACCTTCACACACCCATGTTATATCACATATATTCCCATGTGACACTCTCATGTCTCACTAACACACACACACACTCCTATTGGCACTTTGTGACACATGCTCTCATGTCACTCTACACACATTGCCTAACACTGATTTCCCTTAACACTCTCAACACACATACATGTACACCATCACATTCATTTTTCCTAATTCTCTATGTATATGTATATATACACCTGTATATATATATATGTATGTGAGATTCACATATTCATGTATCCTATATATATTTGAGTATACTATTTATATTAGATATATGTATTGATATGTTAATATATGATATGTGGGTTGGCTTGGGCATGTTATAGCCTATAGCGTAGGGCTCACGGCCTATGGGTGTGTCTGTTTGCCTAGTGAGTGTCTAGTAGACTTGTACAGTCTAGAATTGGTGTGTGCTTGATAGAATAGACTAGTTAGACTAGTATAGACTTGTTTGACTTATGTTTGACTTAGTTGACCTAGTTTGACTTCTAGGGCTGACCAGAGTTGACAAAGAGTTGACTTTGGTCTAGATTGACCTAGATTCATATAGAATGCATTGAATTACATCTTATTATCATTTTAGACATGTTGTGACTAGTGCTGCTCTGATTAGGAGCCAAACACCACTCCTCGAACAGTAGATATTCTTCAGATACTCAGGATACAAGCGAGTACATTCTCTGATCATTTTATATCCTGTTAGAATTATTCTCCTGCTTTAAATTACTTTACTTGATACTGTCACGTTGGTCACACGGATTAGTACTATATGGATCCTTTCTTGAGATGTTATCCCCTCAGGGAGCATCGGATACTACATGTTCTGTGCGTTTCACTTACATGGTGTATCACTATGCTTCATGGTTCATTGAATCACTTGTGACATGTACTCTCATGATCACAGAGTCTTCCTTGAATCCCCCATTTATGGGCTTTCCTAGAATCCCTATTTATGGGACTATCATGTACCACCCTTCGGGGGCCGTTACATGAATCATAACATAACCTGGCTAGATCCTTGTGTATTGATTGGGGGTACGGGGGAGTAGAAGTAGACATGTGAATAATATCCAAGTAGTGTAGCATCAGAATCCTTCCGTAGTGTAGCATCAGAATCATCCTATGTCATTCACATGTTTATATTGTACTCTGACTCACTAGCCACTGTTAGTTCTCTACTTATAGTAGATATTTCTATTACAGTTCTCTCTGTTTACATTCTGTACTTTCTTTCAGTTTCCTGTATCATACTTTACTGCATGATTATATTTTCTAACCTACTATGATCTGTTGAGATGTATTGTGCTCGCTCCGTCCTGATTGGGCACCGTTGATATGTTTACAGAGGACGAGGAGGAGGCTGGTGTTGACACTTTTTATGGGACAGCCCTAGACGACACTTGTGAGCTGGACTCTCATGAGGACCCAGCTCTAGCTGATGAAATTACCCCTACTGCCTAGACTAGTTTAGTTAGGCTCTATTTCTGTCATTTGAGATATGGATTGTATATATTCTTTCATACTCTGTAGTTGAGACTTTGTATTTCTGGATGTTTGCTGAGTTGTTATCTTAGACACTTAGACTCTTCTGATCATCTGTATTTCATTTGAGTTCAATATCATATCGTGTTTCTTCTTCCTTATTTGTGATTGAGTTTACATTATGCTATGTCACCCCCATTCGGGGAGTATAAACTGTTTAGCCTTATACTGTTTGATGCATGAGACCTAGGACATCGTCTACCGTCGACACTGCGGCGTAGGCTGGACGTACCCATGTCTCGTGCCCTTACTCTAGGGTGCGGTTCGTGACACATTTTTAGTGGTGGCCCATGCAGGTCTAGACTAGAAGTGTAGTGGTATTCGAACCAGAGTATCACTACAGCCTGCAGTAGGATATACAATAGTAGTTTTCAAGGTACTCAATCACATTAGGAAAAACTCTATTCTTGCCATCTAAATCCTTACTGTCAATTGATTTCTTTTGAATTTTAACTGTCCGCCTTTGTTATATTGCTTCTTTCTCAGCAATTGATACCCTTGTTTGATCTATCTTCAGGATGGTGGAGATGCGGTCACAGCATACCATTCATGGGGATACTGTAGAGGGGACTTCTACCTCTCAGCCAGTTTAGCAGGGTCAGGAGGCTGCAGCTCCTGCCACCTCTGCTCGTATTGGGACTTCAACAGCAGCAGCAGGGGGTATGCCTCCACCAGCTCGGAGGCAGGACCCAGTCATCCCAGAGGTGCCTTTCCAGCAGCCGCCGCCTACAGGATACGTGGACGCGGCACAGATGTTCGCCTACTTTTAGCAGTTTATGGAGGTGCAGCAGATCCGGCAGGCCAGGAGCATGGAGTTGGCCCTTACGACAGTCGCAGCTCGACCAGCAGTCCAGCAGTCGAGGACACCTGGGATAGAGCAGTTCTAGAAGATAAGCCCCAAAGACTTTCTGGGGACGGAGGGAATTTTATATGTTGACGAGTGAATCGAGCATATATAGGAGATCTTCCGCCTGGCCCGGATACCGACAGATCTCTAGATAGAGGCAGCAGCTAGCCGGATACGAGATCTTGCTCGCACCTGGTATCAGTCAGACCCCTGGGTGGGGGTAGCTGGACTGGGAGGAGTTCAAGGGCTTCTTCAAGAAGAAGTTTTTTCCAGATGCAGCGCTCCGAGCCTTGGAGTCGCAGTTTGAGAGCTTAGTTCAGGGGAGCCTGTCAGTAGAGGAGTACGTTGAGGAGTTCGGCCTCCTCGGCAGATTCGTAGAGGGCTTGAGCGAGACGGCGAAGGCCCAGAGGTTCCGAAAGGGTCTGGTCAAGGAAGTCAAGTCCTTGACCAAGGGCAACATGTCACCTCCAGTTTTCAGAAACATGGGTATTTTTGTCATATTATATTTTTGAATATTTTTAAAATTATTTTATTATTTATGATATTATTTTGGGGTTGAAACTTATTTTATTCTTTATGATATTGTTTTGGGGTTATTTGAGTCTGGTTCGAATTTCAACTCAATCCGACTTGAAACGGGGACCCGGAGGGTAGTTTGACTCTAGTGGGACCCACACACTAGTTAGGCATGGCCTACATGATATTAATTTTAGTCTATATGATATTAATTTTAGTTAGTAGTTAGACTAATTATTTATGGATAGGTTTAGTTTAATTAGAGACTTAAAACTAGACTAAATTGACCTCAACCTTTAACCCATTCCTAATTTAAATCAAATAGATTAGTGGAGGGCATTTTGGACATTCAAATAGGGGACATCTCACCCTTTTTGGGTAGCCACTTATGGGAGGGGGGATAAGGAGTGAGTCACTCCTTCATTCATTTGTTTTCATCCACTTTCTCTCTCTTGTTCTTTCCCAAATTAATTTAGAGATGAACCTCCATTGATTTCATCTCCAAATCAACCCCCTTTTCCACCAAATCTTCTTTATTTCTCCTCTACTCCATGGTTAGAGGGTGCTAGCCAAGTTTGGAAGGATTCGGAGCTCGTTCGTGTCCTTTTAGAATCTCTACGTGTCGGTGTCGTGTCGGAAGGATTTTCCTTTGAATCTCTCTCCCGGAAGGTATAATCTCTCCTCTAATCTATCCCTACATGCATATAGAAATATTTTGAATCCATAGGAATGACCCCCATGGTTGTATCTCCATTTGTGTCCATTTCGTGTCCATTTGGAGGTCATAGGAGTGTCCTTTGTGTTGTGGATGTGTCCATGTGGGAAAACCCCAAATTTGGACACACTATGTGTTGTTGTTATGTATGAATGAATTATTACATATTTAATCTCATATTTTTGTATTGGAGATGTGTTCTATAGTGTCTCATATATATATATTAGTGTAGAGAGTGAGTTCTTGATATATTATGTTATATACTTGTGTTTCTTTTGTCTCAAACTACCTAAATTCATCATAATATTTATCCACATTTTTAGTAGCAATACCCACTTAAAAATGTCATAACTTTTAGCTTAAAACTCTGATTTATCTCTTATTTTTTCTAAAAGAACCGTATCAAAGTTAGCTTTCCAAATATATATTTTAATAAGCCAAATTCGTTCTGAAACTTTCTGCGAAATTATTTGAGTATCAGCTGTACGAAAGACGAACACATTTCAGTGTTTTTGCGATTCCGGGAGCTTCCGGACACAAAAATGTGATCCGTTTAAAGTTTCGAAAAGCTAACACAAAGATCTATAACATAATTTAATACTAGAATTTAGTAAATGCCCAATTAGTACAGTATTGATTTTAAGTAGAAGAATGACTATACGATATATGGATTTTGTGTAACCTATGAGCCTATGTAGTATGGATATTAAATGAATATAGAGTATGTAATGCATGATATGTTAGATGAATGAAATAATATATATAAGATATATATTCTTTTTACATTAATGTATATATATGGTTGAATGCAAGCATGTAGGAATGCAATTAATATAATGCATATAAGCAATGCATGAATGAAAGAATGATATACAATGTATGCATATGTATAAAACATGTAGGTAATGCATAGATGCATGAATGAAATAAATGTTTGCAATATGTTAATATAAATACAAGTATCTAATATGCATGAATGTAAGTATAATATAATACAAGTATACATGTATGTATCATGTAATGTAATATATATGATATGAATGTGTGCATGTATACACTGTAAGTATGTATGTATGCGTTTCTATAAACTGAGTTAACCTATAACCTTTTACACAGATGCATTCATACACCCTTTGACATCATGTATTCCATGTCACATACACATACCTATCACTAAATTTTAGAACATTAACACATATCCTTTCACACATGCAAAACACACACATACTCACTTACTCTTTTACCTCTCTTTCTCTCTATATATATGTATGTGTCTACATATATAGCTTTCCTATATATATCTATGTATATGAATATGTGAATATGAATAATATATATACATTATATGACTAAGTTTGTGTGCCATGTTAGCTTATAGTTTAGTTTTGTGCTTGGTTTAGCAAATGACTTAGGCTATGAGTTAGTAGCTATCTTGGATACTTGATTTGCATATACTTAGTTTATTTAGACCTAGAATTGACTAACCTAGACTAGTTGGCCATTGTTGACCCAACCCTAGCTAGTTTGACCACAGTTGACTAGAGTTGACCTAGTTTGACTTTATAGTTGACCAAAGTTGACTTTGACCTAGATTGACTTAGAATCATGTAGATTGTATTATAATTTCAATTACCATATAAATTGAACTCTTTATAACCTATGTTGCTATAACTAGGACTCTGTGACTCCAGTTGGCCATCTATTCATGTCAGCTGTTCAGGGTATCAGGCGAGTACATTCTCTGATCATTTCATATCATGTTTAGGATTATATTTCCTGCTTTAGACTATCTTACTTGATGCTGACACGTTTGTAACATGGATTGGTACTATATGGATCCCTTCATGAGATGTTATCCCTCTCAGGAGCATCGGATACTTTTGTCTCGTATGTTTCACTTACATCACGTATCTCATGCTTCTATTATCATGAATCTTCAGGAATCAGCTAGTGACTCATGTACCCTCATGATCACCGAGCCTTCACGAATCAATTCATGAATCACCCTTTATGGGCAACGTAGTATAATCATGAATCTTAACGTAACTTGATTGGATCCTTGTGTATTGATTGGGGATGGGGGAGTATAAATGAACATGTGAATAATTCCAAGTAGTGTAATCATGAATCAATTCCAAGTAGTATAATCATGAATCAGTCCCATGCCATTCACATGTTTATCCTGTACTCTGAATCACTAGCACTGTCTCTTTTATATATCATAGATATTTATTTATAGTCCCTCTCTTACATTATGCTATTCTTCAGTTTTCTATATTTTATTCTCTAGCATGATTATATTTCTTTTCCTGTTATGACTTGTTGAGATGTATTGTGCTTGCTCCTGTCCTGACTGGACCTGTTGATAAATTTTACAGATAGCCTGGAGGTTGCCTGCTATCCTAGATGAGACACATTAGAGGTTGTTTAGTTAGCTATTTTCAGTTGTCTAGAGTTGTATTTATTTTATGGATTACTGTATTTGAGCTTTGAGATGTATTTCTAGATTTGTGTATCTTAGACACTTAGGCTTCTATCTGCTGTATCCCTTTTGGATTTCATGTTTTATCTATCTTCCTTTATGCTCTACCTTAGATGTGATTGAGACTGTATCTGCTATGTCACCCCCATTCGGGAACTATAAACTGCTTAGCATATTATTGTTAGATGTTGTGACCTAGGACATCATTCTACTGCCGACACTGCGGCGTAGGCTGGACGTACCCACGTCTCGTGCCCTAACTCTAGGGTGCGGGTCGTGACACGTTTTTAGTGGTGGCCCATGCAGGTCAAGTTTATGTAGTGGTATTCAAACTAGAGTATCACTACAGCCTGCAGTAGGATTATGATATATTTTTGAAGGCACTCAATCACCGTTAAGCCTCCTTGAGAGATTCCTGGGACGACCCTTGAGAATCTTATTTAACTTCGATTTGAAAACTCTTTTTCCTTGATTTGATTTATCTTTACTTTCTGTTGTTGAACTTGATTTTGATGATGATTGTGGAGTTTTGAATCTTGATGTTAGTTGTTGCATCCGAGTTTGTATTTATATGATTTGATGGATTATTGTTCAGTTTTGAATCTTGATGTTCGTTGATAAATTTGATTTTTGGGTATCCATTGTTGATTTAATTTAATTTTTGTCAAGATGAAATCATATGGGCTAGGTCATCTAAGTTATGGAATCTAGTCTTCTACCGTCACATTAGCCAGCATGGTGAGGACATATAGTCTGATTTTGGATATATTTCTCGGGTGTGGGAATTTAAGATTTTCGCAGCCAAGCTAGCGGCATCGCGAAAATTTTAAATACCATGATTCTAGAGGTATGTGCCTAAGTCGAGAACTCTGTGATTATCATAGCCTTACTTACTACTATGACGAGGATTTAGAGTACCATGATTTTGGATAGATGCATATGATTATCAGATTGTACCTTAAATATTTTTGAACATGTTTTCTCTACTTTTGTTCCAGTCCTTCAAAAAAATTTATTATTTGTTTGTTTTGTTTGCTTCTCATTATTTAACTTAGGAGTAGGTTTAGTTGTTTTTATAAACTCTTGTGTAACTTCTTGCTATGGGTTTCTTCATAATACAATGAATCGATGATTTTTACTAGACCATATCTTGGATTTGATAGTTTAGCTCTGGGTTTCAAAAATGGTTCCTTCTTTAAACAGATAAGCAGAACAGATTTTATCGTTATTTCCTTCTTGCTATTATTCTTATATTAAAAAAAATAATAATAATAAAACTGTCTTGACTACATCAAATTACCTACTTTGCAATCTTGGTAGAAATCTAAATATTGGTCTTGATATAGAATTTAATTTTTTTATATTAGAACATGAGAATATATATATAGTGGACACAGACTCTTTGCCTGACACGTATGCATGCTACATTTGATTTCCCACCTAACTAAATACATATTAATATGTTGTTGATGTTTAAATTGTCAAAATCCTAATATTTCTGGTTTTCTTCTTTTCCAGTTTAAATTTGTAATTCAAATAAAGATTTCATGTTATTAGTTATGTTTACATCACTGCACATGTATGTTATACGTAGGGTTTCAATTCAAAAAAAAATTTTAGTTGAGTTTTGTGTTTGAATTTGTCAAATCTAAGACTGTGTGCATATTAACCCTTAATACTGGATTCCAAATGTTTAGTTCAATTTGCTATTTTTTTTTAAAATGTAATATTTTGGAGCTATGTACATTATTGTATGTAGGGATATGATGTTAGTTTTATACTCTTACATGTTAGGTTGTGATAAATATTGGGTTGGTTAATATTATACTGGTTTAAATGTTAGTTTATTTTAGATTTTGTATGTAAATGCTGAACTAAAACCGGATTTAACCTTTCAATACTAATCTATACCATGTACAAGGACACACACACCCTAACTTTGTATACACTGCCATGTAAACCTATCCCTTCCTCTCTATATTATGTTCATATATCTATATAGATATATATAGAGTTTATGCATACATGTTATAACGTATATATATACATAACTAAATCTCTAACTCTTTATATATATAGATATGGTTAGCCATGCATGTTATGAGTAAATAGGTTGTGCATTGTAGATTGTTTAACCAATATGCCATGAGTAGTGTAACTTGATAGCTATTGTTTTGAAACCCAAATCCTCCCATACATTCATGTATATTTCACAATACACACATGCCTACTATCTAACCACATGAACATGTCCATATACACCCATACACGCACAAACCACATAACCTTTACATAATGCTAGCTTTTTCCTCTCTAACGCTCTCTCTTTATATAAATATATTGTGATTGGATTTCCATGCAATTAGCTTTCATTCTTTAACTTTTGATTTTAATTTTCTTGAGTAGTACCCCTTATTAGATAAATGGTAGTTAACTTTATTTTATTTTGATAAGTACCAGTTTTCATATAGGATGGTAGACTGCCTTATAGTCTTGATGATTGTTATTTATGTATCTTTTCTAGTTTATCACCCTAGATTGCTTGTGTGTTTTGATACCCTATGACCGTTTTGGTTTAGCATGACTAGTATACCTAGATGAGACTTTCACTACCACCGTATGCCATGACCCTGTATGTCATCCTTTTAAATCATATGATTTGTTTAAGTTCCGGGACTTTGATTGTGGGGGTTTGACCTAGAAGGAGTATGAACATTTTAATTTCGAGGACGAATTTTTTTAAGGTGGATAGATTTGTCACCCCCAGTTTTCAGAAATATGGGTATTTTTGTCATTTTATATTTTTGAATATTTTTAAAATTATTTTATTATTTATGATATTATTTTGGGGTTGAAATTTATTTTATTATTTATGATATTGTTTTGGGGTTATTTGAGTCGGGTTCGAATTTCAACTCAATCCGACTTGAAACAGGGACCCGGGGGGTAGTTTGACTCTAGTGCGACCCACACACTAGTTAGACATGGCCCATATGATATTAATTTTAGTTCATATGATATTAATTTTAGTTAGTAGTTAGACTAATTATTTATGGATAGGTTTAGTTTAATTAGAGACTTAAAACTAGACTAAATTGACCTCAACCTTTAACCCATTCCTAATTTAAATCAAATAGATTAGTGGAGGGCATTTTGGACATTCAAATAGGGGACATCTCACCCTTTTTGGGCAGCCACTTATGGGGGGGATAAGGAGTGAGTCACTCCTTCATTCATTTGTTTTCATCCACTTTCTCTCTCTTATTCTTCCCCAAATTAATTTAGAGATGAACCTCTATTGATTTCATCTCCATATCAACCCCCTCTTCCACCAAATCTTCTTCATTTCTCCTCTACTCCATGGTTAGAGGTTGCTAGCCAAGTTTGGAAGGATTCGGAGCTCGTTCGTGTCCTTTTAGAATCTCTACGTGTCGGTGTCGTGTCGGAAGGATTTTCCTTTGAATCTCTCTTCCGGGAGGTATAATCTCTCCTCTAATCCATCCCTACATGCATATAGAAATATTTTGAACCCATAGGAATGACCTCCATGGTTGTATCTCCATTTGTGTCCATTTTGTGTCCATTTGGAGGTCATAGGAGTGTCCTTTGTGTTGTGGTTGTGTCCATGTGGGAAAATCCCAAATTTGGACACACTATGTGTTGTTGTTATGTATGAATGAATTATTACATGTTTAATCTCATATTTTTGTATTGGAGATATGTTCTATAGTGTCTCATATATATATATTAGTGTAGAGAGTGAGTTCTTGATATATTATGTTATATACTTGTGTTTCTTTTGCCTCAAACTACCTAAATTCGTCATAATATTTATCCACGTTTTTAGTAGCAATAGCAACTTAAAAATGTCATAACTTTTAGCTTAAAACTCCGATTTATCTTCCTTTTTTTAAAAGAACCGTATCGAAGTTAGCTTTCCAAATATATATATTTTAATAAGCCAAATTCGTTCTGAAACTTTCTGTAAAATTATTTGAGTGTCAGCTGTACGAAAGACGAACGCATTTCGGTGTTTTTGCGATTCCGGGAGCTTTCGGACACGAAAATGCGATCCGTTTAAAGTTTCGAAAAGCTAACACAAAGATCTATAACATACTTTAATCCTAGAATTTAGTGAATGCCCAATTAGTACATTATTGATTTTAAGTAGAAGAGTGACTATACGATATATGCATTTTGTGTAACCTATGAGCCTATGTAGTATGTATATTAAATTAATATAGAGTATGTAATGCATGATATGTTAGATGAATAAAATAATATATATATGATATATATTCTTTTTACATTAATGTATATATATGGTTGAATGCAAGCATGTAGGAATGCAATTAATATAATGCATATAAGCAATGCATGAATGAAAGAATGATATACAATGTATGCATATGTATAAAACATGTAGGTAATGCATAGATGCATGAATGAAATGAATGTTTGCAATATGTTAATATAAATACAAGTATCTAATATGCATGAATGTAAGTATAATATAATACAAGTATACATGTATGTATCATGTAATGTAATATACATGATATGAATGTTAGTCCCGGGGCTTGATCAAAGATGGTAAAACAGATGCAACAAAGATCTACGATGATACAAATACCAAATAACCCGATTATAATATAGAGGAGGAAAATAAAGAAGAGAATATCTCTCGTTCTTCCTTGCAAACGTGTGGCAATTGGGACAGATCGAGTTACAATAATCTAGAAAGAGATAAGAAGAAGAACAATGTTGGGGTGTCAAAACACCGTTGCTCAAAGTAAGATTCGCCCCACACGATCTGCTTCCAGGAACCAGCAAGTTTGAAGAACTTGTGGAACGCTCGAAGTCACCTCTGTTCTGACTCCTCGGATGGACTTGCAATGGCGGCAGCAACCCTCTCTCTCTGTCTCTTTTTCTGACTTATATTTTTGTAGTAACCACAAAGGAGGCCAGAAGAGAGTATTTATAGAGAGAGGGTGGAAACCCTAGCCGCCTCTTCAGTTATGGAAAGATTGAATCAAATTTCAAAAAGATAGCAACGAGATTAATTCAAATCCCACAAAGATAGGAACAAAATTAATTCAAATTCCACAAAGATAGGATCTGAATTAATTGCGTTGATTCAGCCTTTCCATAACTGACTTGTAATCTGCACAGTCAGCGGCCGCATGAGCCGTATGGCCGCATGAGCCGCATATGAGCTGCATGCCGCATAAGACCGCATGTCCGCATATGAGCCGCATAAAGACCGTATGGCTGCTGACGTGCTAAGTGCAAAGTGCGCCAACAAAATGCCACCTTACGCCTCATGATCCCATGAGCCCGAGTTCGAGTCTGAGTCCGAGTCGCTAAGCCCCTTTGGGGCTTAGCTCCAAATGGAATTAATCCAAGAGAATGACAAAAGCATTAATGCTTAATCCTTGGAGCCTTATTCTTACCTCCTAGTAAAATCACCCACATGGTTCCCTCCTTAGGGTCACCACCCCATGTGCATCTCTCAACAACACACCCAAGTATATATGTTGAGATAAATCATGGTACATTTTCGATGTGGGACTAAAATTTACAAGACATGTTGAGAGCAATCTCTCTCCATGTAAAGAAAGCACCAACAATGAATGTATGCATGTATACAATGTAAGTATGTATGTATGCATTTCTATAAACTGAGTTAACCTATAACCTTTTACACACATGCATTCATACACCCTTTGACATCATGTGTCCCATGTCACATACACCTACATATCACTAAATTTTAGAACATTAACACATATCCTTTCACACATGCAAAACACACACATACTCACTTACTCTTTTACCTCTCTTTCTCTCTCTCTATATATATATGTATGTGTCTATATATATAACTTTCCTATATATATCTATGTATATGAATATGTGAATGTGAATAATATATATACATTATATGACTAAGTTTGTGTGCCTTGTTAGCTTATGGTTTAGTTTTGTGCTTGGTTTAGCAAGTGACTTAGGCTATGAGTTAGTAGCTATCTTGGATACTTGTTTGTATATACTTAGTTTGTTTAGACCTAGAATTGACTAACCTAGACTAGTTGACAATTGTTGACCCAACCCTAGCTAGTTTGACCACAGTTGACTAGAGTTGACCTAGTTTGACTTTATAGTTGACCAAAGTTGACTTTGACCTAGATTGACTTAGAATCATGTAGATTGTATTATAATTTCAACTACCATATAAATTGAACTCTTTATAACCTGTGTTGCTATATCTAGGACTCTGTGACTCCAGTTGGCCATCTTTTCATATCAGCTGTTTAGGGTATCAGGCGAGTACATTTTCTGATCATTTTATATCATGTTTATGATTATATTTCCTGCTTTAGACTATCTTACTTGATGCTGACACATTGGTAACACGGATTGGTACTATATGGATTCCTTCATGAGATGTTATCCCTCTCGGGAGCATCAGATACTTTTGTCTCGTGTGTTTCACTTACATCACGTATCTCATGCTTCTATTATCATGAATCTTCAGGAATCAGCTAGTGACTCATGTACCCTCATGATCACCGAGCCTTCACGAATCAATTCATGAATCACCCTTTATTGGCAACGTAGTATAATCATGAATCTTAACGTAACTTGATTGGATTCTTGTGTATTGATTGGGGATGGGGGAGTATAAATGAACATGTGAATAATTCCAAGTAGTGTAATCATGAATCAATTCCAAGTAGTGTAATCATGAATCAGTCCCATGCCATTCACATGTTTATCCTGTACTCTGAATCACTAGCACTGTCTCTTTTATATATCATAGATATTCATTTACAGTCTCTCTCTTACATTATGCTATTCTTCAGTTTTCTGTATTTTATTCTCTAGCATGATTATATTTTCTTTCCTATTATGACTTGTTGAGATGTATTGTGCTCGCTCTTGTCCTGACTGGACCTGTTGATAAATTTTACAGATAGCCTGGAGGTTGCCTGCTAGCCTAGAGGAGACACATTAGAGGTTGTTTAGTTAGCTATTTTCAGTTGTCTGGAGTTGTATTTATTTTATGGATTACTGTATTTGAGCTTTGAGATGTATTTCTGGGTTTGTGTATCTTAGACACTTAGGCTTCTATCTGCTATATCACTTTTGGATTTTATGTTTTATCTATCTTTCTTTATGCTCTACCTTAGATGTGATTGAGACTGTATCTGCTATGTCACCCCCATTCGGGGAGTATAAACTGCTTAGTATATTATTGTTAGATGTTGTGACCTAGGACAGCGTTCTACCACCGACACTGCGGCGTAGGCTGGACGTATCCACGTCTCGTGCCCTAACTCTAGGGTGCGGGTCGTGACACAATAGGGATGCCACTTTTGAGGAGATTTTGACGGGAGCTTTATTGGCTGGGGACGATCTTGAGCTGAGGCTCAAGAGGGGGCGAGACCCTATTGGGGGCAGCAGCAGCGGAGGCCAGGCCAAGAGGCCTCACTTTCAGCACCAGCAGTCGAGGCAGTTCCACCCCCAGCCGTTCCAGCAGAGACAGCAGTAGCAGCCGAGACAGCAGCAGCAGGGCCAAAGACAGATTATCACTTGTGCTTACTGTAAGAAGCCCGAGCATGTATCCAATGAGTGCCGAAAGAGGCTGGGCCAGCGCCTAGTGTGTGGTTCAGCAGACCACCAGATGAAGGAGTGTCACACGGGACGAGCAGCTCAGGGAGCAGCAGTTAGAGCTCCAGTAGGCCAACAGAGGGGACCAGCCATGCCGACACAGCAGCAGAGATTCGTTCAGCACCAACAGCAGGCCATAGGAGGCCAGCAGGGGCAAGCTTTCGCCATGGCGGCCGAGGATGCAGAGGTGATAGGAGAGCTGATCGCAGGTTCAGTTCTTCTCGACTCCAGCCCAGCTTTTGTATTATTCAATTTTGGTGCTTCGCATAGTTTCGTATCAGTATCATTTGCGGTTAGACACGGTATCATAGCTGAATCGTTGCCTAGGACTTACAAGATCACGACCGGGGGTGGCATTATCCTCGTGAGTGATGTTTTTAAGGGTCGGAGTGTTGTTTTGGGAGGCCATGAGTTGGAGGTGAGCCTGCTCGTAATGCCATTACCGAACTACGATATAGTACTCGATATGGATTGGTTGAGCAGGTATCACGCCAGCATTGATTGCAGAGGGGGTAGAGTTCTCTTCAGAGTGCCGGGGGAGCCAGAGTTCGAGTACTTCAGACGTCAGACGGAGCAGAGCAGCAGAGTTTTCTGCGGAGTCTCGGTTGAGGAGCAGACGATTCCACACCCCTTGATAGCAGAGTATATGGATATTTTTCCAGAGGAGTTGCCTGGATTGTCACTAGACAGAGACATTGAGTTCTCGATAGACTTGGTTCCAGAAGCAGAACCCATCTCTCAGCACGTCTATCGAGTAAACAACAGTGAGTTGGTGGAGCTGAAGAAGTAAGTGGATGAGCTGTAGGACAAGGGCTTCATCCGTTCGACTTCATCGCCATGGGGTGCACCAGTATTATTTGTGCCGAAGAAGGATGGGTCAGTACGGATGTGTATTAACTACAGGACACTCAACAACCTGACGATCAAGAACAGATACCCACTGCCCTGGATCGATGATCTCTTTGATCAGTTGAGCGGTGCTTGGGTGTTCTCTAAGATTGATTTGAGGTCAGGTTATCACCAGGTGAAGGTGAAGGGGGAGGATATTCCCAAGACCGCTTTTAGGACGTGGTACGGGCAGTTTGAGTTTTTGGTTATGCCGTTTAGGCTAACCAATGCACCAGTAGTGTTTATGAACCTAATGAACAAGGTGTTCCACCAGTACTTGGACAAGTTTGTAGTGGTGTTCATCGATGACATCTTGGTATATTCCAAGACTGAGGAGGAGCACGAGGAGCACTTGAGAGTAGTGCTGGAGACTCTCAGGAAGGAGCAGCTTTATGGGAAGCTCTCCAAGTGTGAGTTCTTCTTGGACCGGGTTGACTTTTTGGGGCATGTGGTGACTGGAGATGGGATCTCAGTTGACCCTAAGAAGATCGTAGCAGTTGATGCATGGGCAGCGCCGACTTCAGTGGCAGAGATCAGGAGCTTCTTGGGGCTGGCAGGATATTATAGGAGATTTGTACAGAATTTCTTCCGGGTTGCAGAGCCGTTGACTCGGTTGACCCGGAAGGATGCTGAGTATGTTTGGTCAGAAAAGTGTCAGGCAGCTTTTGATGAGTTGAAGAAGCGGCTTACGACAGCTCCGATTCTGACATTGCCTTCAGGATTAGGAGGATTCACTATTTATAGTGACGCTTCAAGGAAGGGGCTGGGTTGTGTCTTGCAGCAGCATGGAAAGGTGATTGCCTATGCTTCCAGGCAATTACGTCCCCATGAGAAGAACTACCCTACCCACGACCTGGAGCTTACAGCAGTGATATTTTCTCTGAAGTTGTGGAAGCACTATCTATTTGGAGAGAGGGTGGAGATTTTTACAGATCACAAGATCTTAAAGTATGTGTTCACTCAGAAGGAGCTGAACATGAGGCAGCACAGATGGCTAGAGTTGATGAAGGACTTTGACATCCTACTTCAGTATCACGCAGGAAAGGCCAACGTGGTTGCCGATGCCTTGAGTCGGTATCCGACAACCATGTGTTTGACCATGGGCCGTCACTTGCTTGCTGATTTGAAGAGCCTGGGGATTAAGGTGATCGTGCCCAGAGTGCAGATGCAGTTATGGGGCCTTCAGATACAGTCGGACTTGAAGGAGAGGATCAAGGCGACACAGTTTGAGGACGTTGCTCTGCGGTGTCTCCGCGAGCAGGTTAGAGCAGGGTTGGTGGACGGCGAGTTTTCTCTTGCAGAGGATGGTGCCTTGCGGCATGGTTCCAGGTTATGTGTGCCCAGCAGAAATCTCAGGGAGCAGGTTATGCAGGAGGCCGACAGATCTCAGTACTCTATACACCCTGGTGCCAACAAGATGTACCGAGATCTGAGGGAGCATGTTTGGTGGTATGGGATGAAGCGGGAGGTAGCTCGCTTTGTAGCTAGGTGCTTGGTCTGTCAGTAGGTCAAGGCAGAGAGGCAGAGGCCCAGAGGATTATTGCAGCTATTGCCCATTCTAGAGTGGAAGTGGGAGCATGTCACCATGGATTTTCTATCTGGGTTGTCGCGTACACCAGGAGGTAAAGACGCGATTTGGGTCATCGTTGACAAGTTGACCAAATCGGCCCACTTCTTGCCATTCAAGATGGGTACGTCTACAGAGAGGCTTGTGGAGATGTACATACGGCAGATTGTCAGGATTTACGGAGTTCCGGTCAGCATCGTCTCGGATCGGGATAGTCATTTTACTTTCCATTTTTGGAGGAGTCTGCAGACTAGTTTGGGCACTCAGCTCAAGTTTAGTACTGCATACCACCCCCAGACAGACGGACAGTCAGAGAGGACTATTCAGACACTCGAGGATATGCTGCGGACGTGCGTCTTGGACTTTGGAGGTTCCTGGGAGGATCATCTATATTTGGTGGAGTTTGCTTACAACAACAGCTTTCAGGCTAGCATTGAGATGTCACCTTTCGAGGCTCTGTACGGGCGTAGGTGTCGTACACCCTTATCTTGGGATGATATTGGTGAGCGAGCTTTACTGGGACCAGAGATGGTTGTTGACACAGCCGAGAAGGTAAAGCTCATCAGGGACAGACTTCGCGTGGCACAGGACAGACATCGGCACTGGGCCGATAGCCACCGGAGGCCGTTGGAGTTTGAGGTACAGATTAGAGTAGGATTAGATTTAGGTTTGTTTGTTTGTGTTTTATTTATCATAGTTAATTTGAGACCTTGCTTGTGTTTAGGTTGGAGACATGGTTTTTCTGCCGATATCTCTGACTCGTGGTACTATACGTTTTGGTGGAGGTGAGAAGCTTAGCCCGTACTTCATCAGACCTTTCGTGATCTGCGGGAGAGTCGGTGACGTGGCATACAGGCTAGACTTGCCACCTGCACTAATGGGTGTCCACAACGTATTCCATGTATCACAGTTGAGACGGTACGTGACTGACCCTAGCCATGTGCTAGATCATTCGGAGATTGAGGTTGGACCTACTCTCAGTTATCCAGAGCAGCCTGGGGAGATTCTGGATCGCCGAGAGAGGGTGTCGAGAAACCAGGTGATACCCTTGGTTCGCGTCGCATGGAGGCATCATTCTCCAGGAGAGTCTACCTGGGAGCGGGAGGATGAGATGCGCGAGCGATATCCTTATCTTTTTGGACCGTGAGGTATGATTGTCTATCCTTCTCATTGTTAGTTTCGCCTTTCAATTTTGAGGACAAAATTTTTTTAGGAGGGTAGATTTATCACTACCACATTTCTAGTTCGAGGGTATTTTTGTCATTTTTGAATTATTTGAATTTAATATATATTATTTGGAATTTAATATGATTAATTAGAATGGTGTGATTTAAATATTAATTAATTTTCATATGGTTTAGATTAGCCTAACCTAGATTGGACCTAACCTAGATTAGTCATAGCTAGTCTAGTTAGCCATAGTGAGTTTTACTTAGCATTTGTTAGTTGGGTTTAGGTCATGATTGGTTAGAATGTATAGGTTGCAACTTGATAAGGGGAGACCTAGATTTTAGGCCATTAATAGGCTTGATGCATTGGTAGCCCTTAGATTATTTCCCTAAAAACCCTAACCCTAGCTAGTGGCCGGCCAAGGACCCTCCCCGGCTATAAAATCCCTCTTGAAACTTGTGCCTCTTTTCACTCTTTCCATCATTCTAAGAACAAGGTTTGTTTCCTTTAAAATTTCTTCATAGTTTATTCATTAATGATCCATTTTCATTGAGATTTCTTCCATAGTATTCTAAATGTTGTTCTCCTACTGTTGGTGGAGTCAAATCTCAGGTTTGACACAATTTGGGGATTTTTGCTAGCTAGTGGAGAGCTCCTCTTTGAAGGCTTTTTGTTGTGAAGAGCACACCAAGGTAAAACTCTATTCCTCCAATGAAATTAGGGTTTTTTTGCATAAACACCAAGCCCTAGGTGTCCTTGTACTGTAGGAATAGGATTTGCACCATTTCGTGTCCTGTACGTGTCCGTATCGGACACGTATCAGTGGGTGCACGCAGGTGTTCGACGAAATGCTACAGTGGGCATTTCGATCGAGATTTTGAATTGTGTTTGAATAGAAAATATGTTTTAGTCTCGCTTATGGTTTTCTGGTGGACTGAGGTAGTAACAGTGTCGTGTCGTGTCGCATTGGACACGGGTACATACGGGGTGCTGCACACGCACGCGCGAGTAGCATTCCCCTGCTGCTCGGGGTCTACTGTGCCATGGATATACCACTTGGACACGTGTAAATCGACACATGGGTTCGGGCATACACTGACACGAGGCTTCCAAAGTTTCGTGGGTCCTCGTGTCGTGTCGGACATAAAATCGTGTGTGCTATGGACGTGCACTGTGCGTGTGCAATTTTATTAGTTTGTTCACTGTTTAATTCCATTTTAAATGGTCTAATTCATGTTTTAAAATTCTAATTAGATCCTATACATGTCTAATGATCTATGTTAATTGAGTTTACTTATTCGTTTAGGTTGATGTGGAATTTGAATTCGAATTTGTTAGTTGGTCGACTGATATTGACTGATACTTTATTTCAGTTTTTCCCAAAACTGTTGAATCCATTTCAATCATATTTTAACTAATGTTTTCAACTGTCAATGTTTCCTACTTAATTGTTTGTTCATGTTTAATTCAATGTCATATTCGAATTAGGCTTTTTGATTGGAAATAGGATTTTAGTCATTAAGTTGGTTCGAATGGGTTGACTGATACATGTATTGAATGATTATTTCTTAATAATCTGAGTTGATTCACTGCTGTTGGGTTTAATCCCAGTTTTAAATAAAATGTGAATGTTAGTTCTCATATTGGTTTTGGTTTCATGGTTGAATGGTGGTTTAGTTATCGGGTAAACTGTCAATTAAATTGACAGGAATCACAAACTTGAGAACTGATTTCCAGGATACACCATGTTAGCTCACTATTTTGATTCATATTAAATTATCCTTATTTCTTCCCATTACAACTGTTATTTAGTTCTTTAAAACCTGAGATTGAGTTTACAAGTAACTGTCAATGTGTTCCAGTTTTCCAACTCACTGTTTCCTGTTTTCAGGATAATATATACTACACTGTTTTTCCTACTTCCTATTACATGTGATTGATTTCATATAGACACTTTGCTACACTATAAAGTTAGCTCACTGATTTCCAGATTTCACTCCATATTTTCCAGATTCCTACTGTTTCATAACACTCACTGTACACACACAGGTTCACACAAATGTTAGCCACTGATTTTTGTTCAAATGTAGACTATGTCATGTATTCCCAGATTTCCTACTCACTGATTTCAGGATATTATGCACACAATTTATATCAATGTATCACTTCACTGATATTCCTGTACACAGGTTTACCTACACACTCTCTTATATTTTCACACTCACACTCTAAATTACTTAGGCACTTTCCTACACTATATAACCTTCACACACCCATGTTATATCACATATATTCCCATGTGACACTCTCATGTCTCACTAACACACACACACACTCCTATTGGCACTTTGTGACACATGCTCTCATGTCACTCTACACACATTGCCTAACACTGATTTCCCTTAACACTCTCAACACACAGACATGTACACCATCACATTCCTTTTTCCTAATTCTCTATGTATATGTATATATACACCTGTATATATATATATGTATATGAGATTCACATATTCATGTATCCTATATATATTTGAGTATACTATTTATATTAGATATATGTATTGATATGTTAATATATGATATGTGGGTTGGCTTGGGCATGTTATAGCCTATAGCGTAGGGCTCACGGCCTATGGGTGTGTCTGTTTGCCTAGTGAGTGTCTAGTAGACTTGTACAGTCTAGAATTGGTGTGTGCTTGATAGAATAGACTAGTTAGACTAGTATAGACTTGTTTGACTTATGTTTGACTTAGTTGACCTAGTTTGACTTCTAGGGCTGACCAGAGTTGACAAAGAGTTAACTTTGGTCTAGATTGACCTAGATTCATATAGAATGCATTGAATTGCATCTTATTATCATTTTAGACATATTGTGACTAGTGCTGCTCTGATTAGGAGCCAAACACCACTCCTCGGACAGTAGATATTCTTCAGATACTCAGGATACAAGCGAGTACATTCTTTGATCATTTTATATCCTGTTAGAATTATTCTCCTGCTTTAAATTACTTTACTTGATACTGTCACGTTGGTCACACGGATTAGTACTATATGGATCCCTTCTTGAGATGTTATCCCCTCAGGGGGCATCGGATACTACATGTTCTGTGCGTTTCACTTACATGGTGTATCACTATGCTTCATGGTTCATTGAATCACTTGTGACATGTACTCTCATGATCACAGAGTCTTTCTTGAATTCCCCATTTATGGGCTTTCCTAGAATCCCTATTTATGGGACTATCATGTACCACCCTTCGGGGGCCGTTACATGAATCATAACATAACCTGGCTGGATCCTTGTGTATTGATTGGGGGTACGGGGGAGTAGAAGTAGACATGTGAATAATATCCAAGTAGTGTAGCATCAGAATCCTTCCGTAGTGTAGCATCAGAATCATCCTATGCCATTCACATGTTTATACTGTACTCTGACTCACTAGCCACTGTTAGTTCTCTACTTATAGTAGATATTTCTATTACAGTTCTCTCTCTGTTTATATTCTGTACTCTTTCAGTTTTCTGTATCGTACTTTACTGCATGATTATATTTTTTAACCTACTATGATCTGTTGAGATGTATTGTGCTCGCTCCGTCCTTATTGGGCACCGTTGATATGTTTACAGAGGACGAGGAGGAGGCCGGTGTTGACACTTTTTATGGGACAGTCCTAGACGACACTTGTGAGCTGGACTCTCTAGAGGGCCTAGCTCTAGCTGATGACATTACCCCTACTGCCTAGACTAGTTTAGTTAGGCTCTATTTCTGTCATTTGAGATCTGGATTGTATATATTCTTTCATACTCTGTAGTTGAGACTTTGTATTTCTGGATGTTTGCTGAGTTGTTATCTTAGACAGTTAGACTCTTCTGATCATCTGTATTTCATTTGAGTTCAATATCATATCGTGTTTCTTCTTCCTTAGTTGTGATTGAGTTTACATTCTGCTATGTCACCCCCATTCGTGGAGTATAAACTGTTTAGCCTTATACTGTTAGATGCATGAGACATAGGACAGCGTTCTACCGCCGACACTACGGTGTAGGCTGGACGTACCCACGTCTCGTACCCTTACTCTAGGGTACGGGTCGTGACAATTGGACCTCTTTCCATTCTATGGGATAGGGTTGTTTGATCCCATGTTTCTGCAGGCCATCTTTCTGTTTGAAAGCTTTAAATTGAGTACGTAAAAGTTTTATGGCCTCATTGGTACCTCCTGTTGATTGCGGAGGAGTAGATTGATTTGACATGTTAGGAGAGGGTACCGCATGATAAGTACCACCCCCGGCACCAGATTGACTTGGAATAACCTGCGTAGGAATGGAAGCGGTGTGAGGAGACTGTACCCCAGGTCAATATTGATAGGAGTTGATGTTGTTATAGGTTCTTAAGTCGAAATCAGATTCATGACCGGTGGAACTGTATGTTGTGCCATAATCACAACATACATGTCTATCATCATCTCAGCCATGTTCTTCAAACTAGCCTCCAAAGCAGCAATTCTCTGCTCTTGACTGTTAGAACGGAAAGTATCTTGATCTTCTATGACGACATAAGTAGTCACTTCTCTAGCCCTTGAAGACGAGCTAGTGGAAAGGATTGTCCTTTCAGAACTTTTACTGTCAGCATCAAAGTTATATAAAGAACTACCCCCAGAATAGGTGATAGGGATGTCTTTTTGACTGAAGGAATCTTGATTAGAATCAAGAAGCTTTCTTTGACCGATTGTGTCTTGGTCGAAAAGAAGATTCCTTTGACCGATTATTTCTCGGCTTCTTGATCTAGTATATTGGTATACTTCTTCACCGGATTCATGAATCCGATCTAAGTACTATTGACTAGGATTGCGGGATGCATTACGTCTTGGACGTTTTCTACCCCAGTGCTTCGAGATTCTATGTTGACAGGAGCATAGAGTAATTCATCTTCGTACACTAGGATTGGTTCAGGAGTCTAAACATAATTCAAACGGTCAAAGACGGACCGCTTGGCTGACTGACAGCAGCATTTGATGACAACTTCATGGTGGTGATTGCAATGACGCTCTTGCTGTTAGTCCACCGTTGGATGAGATGGATTTGCAACCTTCCGCTTCTGTATTAAAAGTTCATGGAGGTCATTAACAGGACGAGAAGAAGTCGCAAGAATGTAGTCCTTGACGATATTCGAAACATGGTCCTGTTCTTGAGGTGTCCCGTACCTTGAGTTTACAAAGACGTGCTAAGCTGGTTAGTATAAGTCATAGGATCATTCACCGCAGCATTCTTCCTCTGGTGAAAGTTAGCAACTGGTATAGGTTGCACTTGATATATTTTATATTTTCCTGAGGTTGACCCTGATTGACACCTGTTGATATAGGTGTGCAACTCTGATAGGGGAGCTACTTGTGCATCTACTTGAGATACTAGCAGTTTGCCTTGTCGGGATCTTGAGATACATATGGTTGGTAGATCCTGCCCTGACCTCTTTGGAGTAGGCATAATACCCTTTTGCGTGGAAAGTTTATTCTGAATAGAACCATCTTCCTGATAGAGATTTGGTTGTCTCTGTTAAGGACAATAGAATTCCTATCTGAATTAGCAGTACTTTCCACCCAGTCAACGACTCGAGAAAAATGAGGAAAAGCTAAAGAGCGCTTTCTTTGATTTAGTGATTTCTCACTAAACTTCTGGTTTGGTTGCAAAGAGGGAGCCACTAAATAGTATTTCTCTTTACGTTGCGCTAGTACAGAAGTATGTGCAGGTTGCTGTTAGCCCAATGATTATATCATGTTTTTGAATATGGCTAATCAATTAAGTTTAACATAATGACATCACTAATATTCATGTAATCACTATCATGTTGTTACTTAAACTTAGCATTGTCTAATATTAGCATTGTCCTAAATGTTCTATATTATATTGCTATGCTTGTATCATATTGGTTTTGTTTGTCTAACATGTATTTGTAGACATGCTGTAAGCATGATCAAACATGATCAAACCAGGACATATGCAATGGGCCAAAGACGGCGTCATACAAGAGGATTTCTCTGAACCGCCTAACGACCTATCCGGGGCCTCGCATCGGGGATTCCGCTGCCCGGTCAGCGGACAGGGGTCGAGGGGGCAGCGCCCCCCGTCAGGGGTTCGGAGGCGAAGCCCCCGAAAGGTATTCAGATTTCCAGATCTGTTTATCTTTGGACGACCGCCGTCAAGAAAAAAGGCGTCTTCAAGTCTGCTCAAATATTTGAAGAAAGGCGTCATCAAAGGGTTCTTGGTTTTCCTATTTCATCAATGTATTTTTCATATTTATTGAGTCTAGGAATATGATGTACACTGCATCGTACTGGCAAATAGGCTACCCAAGAAATGTTTTCAAAATACCCTTTCATTTTGAAAATAAGCCCACTTACAAAAGCCCAAACTACTTCCTAACTGTTTGACTTTTCAAAAAGCCCAAAACTAATTTACAAAAACCCTGACAGAACTCCAACAGAACTCGGACAGAATTCGGCCAGAGTTCGGCCAGAATTCGGCCAGAGTTCGGCCAGAGTTCGGTTAGTGAACGTTGCTTTTTGAACTTGGTCTTCCTGCAGTTACGGATCCCACCGAGATTTTCTCATAGAGTTCTGCCCGAATTCTGCCCAAATTCTGTCAGAATTCTGCCTTTGGAAAAACTATAAATAGAGAAGGATTTCGATCATTTCAACTCACCAATTCACTTTCATATCTCTTCTCTATCAGCCTACTACTTCTTCCAAAGTATTCTGAGCTATCATTTTCAAATCCCAAGCCAGTTACAATCCTCTAGTCGATTTGTCAGTGCGGTACGGTCTAGAAGTTTCAGAGTGGTTGTAATCGGAGGCTTGATTGAAGTTAGACACTTCACAATTGAAGTTGGTCGAGTACTTCGGATCAAAGCTCGCGTTGTAGAAGTTGCAAGATCTTCGGATGAAAACTTGTGGTAGTTTTTCTTATAGTGGATTCAACTGGTAGCAAGAGTTCTACCGACTGGATTAGTCCTCAACAGAGGGATACCAGTATACATCGCTGTCTTTGCGTTTGCTTTCTGAACTCTGCCTTTACATTATTTCAACTGTGATTATATACTGTGATTGTGTTTCTAACATTTTTTAATTAGCATTATTCCGCTGCCAACTCTATTCACCCCCCCTCTAGAGTATTACGCTTTACTATATCGTTCCTACAATTGGTATCAGAGCGGGTTATACAGGTAAAGCGAGGTAACACTGCTATTATATTCTTATTTATAACTGCTGTTACATAGATCACTATATCACATATGGCAAGTATGTACTTCACAACTGAAGAGCAATCCTCAAATAGACTCCCACTATTTGATGGAACAAACTATAGCTATTGGAAGACACGGATGAGCTTCTACTTGAAGTCTCTAGATTTTGACTTATGGTCAATTGTTGTCACCGGCTACAAAAAGCCTACTATCACTTCTATTCTTACATCCTCTATAATCAATAAGCCTTATTATAGTTACACGGATGAAGAGAAGAAGTTAGCTAGCCTTGATGCAAAAGCTATGCATATGTTTTATTGTGCTGTAGACACAAATGTATTCAATCTTATTTCTACTTGCACAACATCTCATAAAATTTGGAAAGTTTTTGAAGCTACTTATGAGTGCAGGTATGAAAGCAAAGCTAGCAACTCCAGAGAGAAGGATAATCTTCATAATGATGCAAATATTTGCATGACGAAATTTAGATTTAAAGTACAGCATCATCCCTTATACGAAGAAGAGCTTGTATGTGAAAACTACAAGAAGATAGACCACATCCAAGAAGATTGTACTACTACAAGAAAGGAGAGTCACTACGAACAATCAAATGAAGAAAGATCATCGGGCATATGGTGTGAAAGCGAAGCAAGCATTTCTGAAGAAGAAGAAGAAGATGATGAAGAAGAAGAGAGACCTCATCAAGCTGCAAATTTTTGCTCAATGGCATTATCTAACGAGGTACAAAATATTTTTTTTTCTGGAGAGAGTGAATTTTCTTATGATGATTTATCTGATGCTTTCAGTGATCTGTTAGAAGAACACAAGAAAGTATTAGATAAATATAAGCAAGCTAGAAAGGATATTCGATCCTATAAGCGTGAGATTGAAAAGCTTACTTGCTTATTGAATGATGCTAGAGATACTTCTACTTCTGATAATTCTACTGAGATTTCCATACTGAAGTTTAGATTGCATGAGGCACTTGATTGCATTGAGAAAAGCACTCAAGAAAATGCTAAACTTAAGGAGGAATTAGAATCAGAAAAGAAGAAGTATTCTATTGCTTCATGTAGAATTGATGCTCTTTCTGCTAAGTATGATGAGATCTGTGCTAACTCTAAAAAGTTAGAGATTAGACTTGGGAAGCAGGTAATACAACCTACGACTCAGTCTAACACAGGACACTTAGCACATCACAAAGGCACACATGTCAGATCTTTTAGAAAGGAAGCAAGCAAAGCTAAAGCTTCACACAACCATGCTTTCTATTATAAGTATCCACGCACATCATATCACACCACTGCACATTCTCATACTGTTGCACATAGTACTAATATTAATTCTTTCTGTCATTATTGTGGTATGAATGGACATGTTTCTAATCATTGTCAGATTAGAAAACTAGTTGATATGAACTTGTGCAAATGGGTTCCCAAAGCTAACAAATGTGGATCCAAGTATTGGATACCAAAGTCTTCACCTAATATTGCAGGTGAAGCTTCTCATATCAAATAGAACTATGGAACATGTTGGTGATTGCAAAGCTAAAAAGGTCATCTTCCAAGCAATTGCACCAACAGAACTGCGGTCACTAGAACCACTTTGGTAACATGCTTTCTAAATAGTTTTTAATATTTAGCATGTTGTTATTGATTTCTTGTTATTAGATCTCATTGATATCTTTTAAATTGTCTACTGTTTGAATCAATATGAGATATAATCCTAGCTTGACTAGCTGTTTTACTTAAATGTTTAGTTCACACTATATAATGTTTATTTTCTATTAGTGTGACACATTTATCTATGTATGCTCTTTATTTTTAGTTTTATCCTTGAAGCATGCATAGGAGCTTAATTTTCTTTTGGTGAATATGTTTTTGACTCTTCGTCTTTAATATTTTTAATGGTCACTTCTTATCGATTTATTTTTAACATGTCGTATTTACTTTGATCAGTATTTTGTAAGTATGTATGTTTAGCACAAGTCTTCTATTTACTTGAAAAGTATATACATATATTTTTATTCTTAACCTTGTGCTTGCATAATATATTTACTATTGATTCACAAATTTTATTTGATTAACTTCTTATGAATCAATTACATCTTTTCTGATAAAGTTTATTTATGCATATTTTTTTTTGATTGTTAATGATACATGAATAATTCATTTTCATTTATATTGCTCATGTTTCTTATATTGTATAAATATCTTTATGGAATATATGAGTTAAGTTCAAGTTCTATATTATATTATTTTGAAAAGTAGTTTCAAACTTGTGCTTATCTCATACTTAAGTTATTGATTTTGTTAACAAATTTATGTTCTTTATCAGCTTCTTCCTCAAAGCCACTTTTAATGATGTTTTTATTTTCTTGGCTTTTTGGTTGACATTTTGTATACATAATATTTTTAATATCTAGATCTTGATAAACCATTCCTTGGGTATTTACTTTTAGGAATTCTGGATTTTAATGTTGTTCGATGATACTGCATATATTCCTTTGAATCTAAGTTCTTAAGAGTAGAAATCATTTTGGGAACAGCCGAAAGGGTCCTTCTGTCATACAGGTGTAAATAGCCTGAAGCGACACGGTGCACTAGTCTTTGGACTACCGCTAGCTGGGAACTGGCCCCTACAGCTAACCCGAAGTGATCAATACTTTATAGACTTAAGATTTATTAAGGTGTACTTGCAACTATCGTCTAGTTCTGGATCCAAGGTACTGAACCCAGTCCCCTAGGTTCCAGAATATATCAACGTATCTAGGTCTTACTTTTTGATTTACAAATGTTTTATATTTTATTATTACCCAATGATTTTGTAGCACATATGGATAAATGTAATTCATACATCTTATACCATATGCTACATTGTTCTAAGATTTTTAAGTCCATAGAATATAACTTTTTATATTGCACTAATTCTTTTTAAATCCTCGATTATTAAAGAAGAGATTTATTTTGGGTACAAGCCTACAAAGGGTCTGTCTGTCACCACGACTACGGTCGAAGCGAAGCGGTACTTAAGTGTTCTCCGGTGAACCTCCGTTAGCTGGGACAGTACCTCTACAGCTAATCCAAGATTGATCGACGCTTTTTAAACTAAAGATTTATTGAGATCTAGTTGCAATTATTATCTGATGGATTTTGAATTTTAGATTTGATGGATAATATTCTCTCTTTATATTTTCACAAAAGGTAGCATATGTTGATCTATTGTCGATTGTGAGATTATATAGCATAGATCAATTTATATCATCTTTTGACTTATACGATTATTCATCTTGCTAATTTGAAATATCTTTTATTTTTAAATGTTTATTTAATGGATATTTCTTCTTTTGTCTAAAGATGATTGTTTTTCGTATTCGTGACTACTCATTGAATATTATGGTCTTGTGATTTCATCTTTAGCTTGCGTAATATTCATGATTTTTGAGCTTTATATTATTATCTTCTTATTTAAGTTACTTACTGTCTACAACAGTAACTCTTTGTAGGGGAGAAGTCATGCTTATTGAATCTCTCTCAAAGCGTTTCTTTTCTTTAAACCTTACGGTTGTCAGGTGGACACCATGCTAAGGCTTTAAAAGGGAAGAAATGAACTTTGATAAGAAGACCTAATATTTTTGAATTAGTTTCATACTTCCGAAAATATGTCTCTGAATTTTATTTTAAAATTTTATTCGATATTATTATTTTGGATATAGCCATGTAAAGGTGGAGTAGTTAATTGTTTCAAATCAATTATCCCCTTGACATGCCATATATCTAGAATACACTTTTCTTTGGACATTTATCTAGTTATGTTTTCAAAATGGATTTATTTATGATTTATGGATTCTTTTATTGTTTTCGTGATTCGAATCGTCAGCTTTCAGTCTGAGGACTAAATGGATGCATTCGAACATTTACTAAGACAGTTTTTCGTAATAAAATTCTATATTTTTGAAAAGTCTTTTTGATGTCTTTTTGATTTATTGAATCTGTCCGGTACTCAAATGTTATTATTAAAGACAGTTTTCAAAATCTTTTTATGTATTAAAATATTTCTTTTATATATATATTGGCGATATATTTTGTTTGTTCATCTTTAAGCATTTATTGGATTTCTTTTCTTGCCTAATGATGATATTTGTTTTGAGTTTGGAATTTTATATGCATTTGATCAAAGGAAAGAAAAGATGTATATCTTGGATATTCCTTAGATCTTGTGATTATTTATTTTATCTATTTTATGCATATAAATTATTTTTGAACTATACACGCATATTTTAAGGGGGAGCAAATTAATTATTTCAATTCTTTTTTGCCCTTAATATGTGGTATACCTAGTTCATCATGGACATATATTCTTCTACGTTAAAATATCTTGTTGGGTTGTTCATGATATTTGGATTTGTAATGGTTTTATGAAAGAATATGATTATTATTTATTTTTAATTCTCTCATTTTTGAGTTTCTAAAAGTTATCTTGCTATAATTAATTTAATTTAATGATTCTTTTGAGTTTAAACTGATTTGGCATCTCTAATTTAGATTTTATCTCAAAGTTCATGATTATCTTATTTAGACTGATCATACTTTGCGGGGGAGCATTCAAGTCGACTAGATTTCTCCTTCTCAAGTATTTTGTCTTCATTACCTTCATGTTTATCTGATGGATATATATATCATGCTAAGGTAATTGAATTCAAATGTATGAACTTTGGTATAGATTTTGTATAGATTCTAGTATACTTATTTTGATTCCTTTTCGATGATTATACTCTTTATGGAATTGATTCACTAATTTGTATGGGCAAATTATGAATCATATTTTTTTTGTGATCATTGTTAAAGTCTTATTATATTTTGATTTTTTTATATATATTAGATCTATGAATTTCTATTCTTCGTGATTTATTTATGACCAATGAATGATTCCTACTATATTGATATTTTTTTTTGGTCTATTTCAAAACTTACTTCATTTTTAGATTTCTAGTTGGTAAACAATGTATTGATTGATTTCAATGTTCTTTGTTTTTTAGTTCAACCAACTATTTTTGACAAGTTTTTCTACTATTGTTATGTAATTTTCTACACTTGTCGTTACACTGTTCTCCTAATCCTTGATCATGATTATTTATGCTTTCCTCCTTTACTTATGCTTGAATTCATTTTAGCTCTAATTACGGGGGAGCTTATTTTTGATCATGTCAAAGGGGGAGAAATAAGTTTAAGTGGGGAGAAATAAGTTTAAGAGCATACAATATTCTAGTATTATGTGTTTATTAGTGATACATGCATCTATTGTATATATATTAAACTTAAAGGATTTGCCATAATCAAAAAGGGGGAGATTGTTAGCCCAATGATTATATCATGTTTTTGAATATGGCTAATCAATTAAGTTTAACATAATGACATCACTAATATTCATGTAATCACTATCATGTTGTTACTTAAACTTAGCATTGTCTAATATTAGCATTGTCCTAAATGTTCTATATCATATTGCTATGCTTGTATCATATTGGTTTTGTTTGTCTAACATGTATTTGTAGACATGCTGTAAGCATGATCAAACATGATCAAACCAGGACATATGCAATGGGCCAAAGACGGCGTCATACAAGAGGATTTCTCTGAACCGCCTAACGACCTATCCGGGGCCTCGCATCGGGGGTTCCGCTGCCCGGTCAGCGGACAGGGGTCGAGGGGGCAGCGCCCCCCGTCAGGGATTCGGGGGCGAAGCCCCCGAAAGGTATTCAGATTTCCAGATCTGTTTATCTTTGGACGACCGCCGTCAAGGAAAAAGGCGTCTTCAAGTCTGCTCAAATATTTGAAGAAAGGCGTCATCAAAGGGTTCTTGGTTTTCCTATTTCATCAATGTATTTTTCATATTTATTGAGTCTAGGAATACGATGTACACTGCATCGTACTGGCAAATAGGCTACCCAAGAAACATTTTCAAAATACCCTTTCATTTTGAAAATAAGCCCACTTACAAAAGCCCAAACTACTTCCTAACTGTTTGACTTTTCAAAAAGCCCAAAACTAATTTGCAAAAACCCTGACAGAACTCCAACAGAACTCGGACAGAATTCGGCCAGAGTTCGGCCAGAATTCGGCCAGAGTTCGGCCAGAGTTCGGTTAGTGAACGTTGCTTTTTGAACTTGGTCTTCCTGCAGTTACGGATCCCACCGAGATTTTCTCATAGAGTTCTGCCCGAATTCTGCCCGAATTCTGTCAGAATTCTGCCTTTGAAAAAACTATAAATAGAGAAGGATTTTGATCATTTCAACTCACCAATTAACTTTCATATCTCTTCTCTATCAGCCTACTACTTCTTCCAAAGTATTCTGAGCTATCATTTTTAAATCCCAAGCCAGTTACAATCCTCTAGTCGATTTGCCAGTGCAGTACGGTCTAGAAGTTTTAGAGTGGTTGTAATCGGAGGCTTGATTGAAGTTAGACACTTCACAATTGAAGTTGGTCGAGTACTTCGGATCAAAGCTTGCGTTGTAGAAGTTGCAAGATCTTCGGATGAAAACTTGTGGTGGTTTTTTCAATAGTGGATTCAACTGGTAGCAAGAGTTCTACCGACTGGATTAGTCCTCAACAGAGGGATACCAGTACACATCGCTGTCTTTGCGTTTGCTTTCTGAACTCTGCCTTTACATTATTTCAACTGTGATTATATACTGTGATTGTGTTGCTAACATTTTTTAATTAGCATTATTCCGTTGCCAACTCTATTCACCCCCCCTCTAGAGTATTACGCTTTACTATATCGTTCCTACAATTGCACCAGAGCATGAATAGGCATAGGTTGCGCCAGAGCCTAAACATGCACAAGTTGCACCGGAGCAGGAACATGCGCAGGTTGCGCCAGGGAGAAAAAGGCCAAAGGGCTTTCCTTTATTTTGTCCAGCAGTGTGTCGAGACGAAGTCTCTTTACATTTCAGAATAAGAGAAGTAGAGGGGTTAGCCAAAAGGCTATTTCCCTTAGGTTGCGCCAAGGCAGTTATGGGCGCAAGTTGCGCAGAAGCAAGTACAGGTGCAAGCTGCGCCAGGGAAGTAAAGGCCAAAGGGCACTTTCCCTTGTTTTGGACAGCAGTGTGTCGAGACGAAGTCGCCTTCGATTTCAGAATCGGAGAAGTAGGGGGATTAGCCAAAAGGTTGTTTCCCTTAGATTGCACAAAGGTAATGATGGGCGCAAGTTACGGAGAGGCAGGGGATTGTGCCGTCGAGGACTTAGGAGTCCAAACAGAGCGAGTCTTGCTCTTAACAGTAGCAGTAGTGCGCTTGGCATCCCCAGTATTGATCATGGCCTTGTAGGCTGTTTGGTCGACTTGAACGACCAGGGTCTTCTGCATCTTGCCGATTGACGCGGTATCACATTGAGTTGTCACTTTCTCATCGGAGGAGAAAGTCGTCCCCAGCAGAGTCGTCATTTTGTTTGCAAGAACAAAAGTCTTTATTACAAACTTAAAAAAGAGAGTACAAGAGTACAATTGATTTCTGGATAAGTACAACTATAGGAATTTGACCAGAAGACGATCACTTTATCCCTTGGACTATGTGATATCGAAGACACGAGCTGTCACGACCTGATCCCAAATTGTTGGGTCGAATCGGATCATGCCCAGCCTGCACCGTTGTGAGACGACGGCAGTAAGATGTTTCTAGTTACAAGAATCTTCAACAACAACTATACATTTGTCACAACATGAATATACAGAAATTTTAAAACTTTTAATATTCAACAAAGAGAAGTACAACTGGAAATAAAAGTACTAAAATAAAATACTGAATTCAAAATCTACAAACTCCAACACAATAAAACTAGGTAGCTGAAAAAATGACTAGCTAAACGGTCGGCTCATCAGCCTCTGGTTCTGCGTCCACCAAGGGGGACTCTGGCAACACCACATGATATAACACCGGGTCATAGTAGCTATTATACAATAGCTCAGCATCATCAACATCACCTATTGGAGGGGATCCAGTCAGGAAATGAGCAAGTATGAGTACATACCCGACATTCTAAATAATAACAGAAAGATGCAATTTTAAATAGTTGAAATACTTTGAACAATATTTTCCAGCAATTTTCAGTAATTCAGTATTTAAAACAATGTGATTTGAATAGGTAACATCTATGACCGACTTGGGTTGTACAATAGCATCCTAGCGATGCGATACGGCTTATCCCCATGTGTAAGAGGGATAAGTTCGCGCAATAATGCAATATGAGGGTATTGGTCATAAAATCTACACTACTCCCCCAATATCCCCACAATCAATAATCGAACTCAAGAAGAGAGTTTCGTGTATCAATGTGGTTTAAGCATGCAACATGACAATTACTAATTAAAATGCAAGAAAACATAACCGTAACTTGCCTCTGATTGTATGACTGGATTGGGATGTCGATACCGGGAAGGAAGTCAAGTACGTCCTCGAAATCCTATAGTTTGAGAATCCTGACTTAGAACCATAATGTGCCATATCTAGTTGTGCTAGTTGCAATTTCTAGAAACAGACCCTAGTCAGGTTTTAAGTTACTAAATTAATCTATCGAAATCCGTCTAACGTCGTAAACTACATTTGTTATCAATTAACAGGATAAACGATTTACTGATTTATTGGGGAAAATAGCAATTACCGGTTAATTGGCAAAACTTTGTATTTTAATTATATACGATTTACTGATTAATTATATATATATATATATTATATATATATATATATATATATATATATATATATATATATATATAAAACTAAATTTCTTTAAGTGATAAAGCATAGACTTGTTAACTTACTAGTAATTATCCATTTTACTTAAATATGAGAAATACTTATTAATTTATACAAAATAATTAATACTCAAATATAATTTATATGTCCAGCTACACAAATAACCAACTCAGAAAAGAAATAGAAAATCTAAACTACACAATACAGGGCCACAGAAAAAATAAAGGAAAGCTGGGCTTATGCCCTTACAACTTATTAAATAAATTAAATTTAAATAGCTGATACGAGCTCTGAGTGCCTTGAAGCGGTCCAAACAGAAGGCCGAGGCCCTGCACCCAAAATACTATAGGCCAGTAACAAGTTCTAATAATAAAATATAATTTAAATATAAATTATAGAAAATGGGTGTACGTCTCAGACTCGGTCATGCAATCTCACGTTGATGGCTTACGTCTCAACGTACATGAGGGTCCTGTAGCACTTGCATTTTGCCGAGGCTCATCCGACCGATACGGTCGTCGCTCAACAGAGGATACAGAAAACTCACAACATCCAACACTTAAATCCCACTGAAAACCAATTTTGTAAACCGTTTGCAAAGACCGAATTTCAAAAATAGATTTTAAATTACCAAATTAGTGAACTCAATTAAATACTATTATTTTGAAATGCTTTTTCGAAAATTTGAGCAGTACCTCCTCTGTAACTAGGGCAACCTAGCCACGAGGCGATACCGATCCACACCCAAAAAGTCGGTCCTATACCAGGGAGACAATACCATATCATACATACAAAGTCCAACCCAAAAAGAATATAAGCCAACAAAGCCAACACAGCATATGAATATTGTCCCATCCATAAGATAACTTAACATACCAATAAAAATCCAACTAAAGAATCACTAATGAGATAATCCACAGAACACAAATCCGAGTAGAAGTCGGACGTCGCATCCCATAAAGCAACAATATTAGAAATGTCGATCCCCGTAACGGGGTCGGGACCGCGTCATCCTCGACATGTAACTCGATACACCAACGGGAGGGAAACGAGGACACGGAAGTATACCTCGGGTGCTCGGCTAGAGCTCTCAAATGCAAGAATAGAGAAAAGAATTAATCAGTGCAGACTCGGAACGGTCCAGAAGCACGCGGACAGCGGGATCGGCTCGAAACACCGCACATGAGTGCGTACAGTGCACGGATAGCGTACATGAGCTGCGGGACGGCAGATCGGGGACCGGGGTGGACCGAACAGCGGCACGGAAGACCGCGGGGTGCGAGGTCGCGGGCGAAACAGCGGTACAGGTCCGCGGGGTCGCCGGGAGGCGGGCAGTCGGGAGGCGGACGGTCGGGTCGGCCGCGAGTGGGGCGGTCGGCCGGAGGCTCGCGGGGCGGAGCTGGACGGCTCGTGGACAGGGCTTGGGCGGTTGGGCCAGATTCAGGGAGAGAAAGAGGAGATGAGGAAGAGATTTGGAGAATTAGGGCTAGGGATAGGGTTTGGAGTTCCCTGTGAGTTTTGGAGGGATTAAGAAGTGAGGGTTTTTGAGAAGTAAAGAGGGAGAACGAGAATGAAGGGGAGAAGGAGTGGTTAAGAAAGGGAGGAGGAGAGTGAATTAAGGAGGGAACAGGGAGAGTGGAGAAGGAATAGGGGTTTGTGAGGGGGAATCCAGCGGATAAGATGCTGGAAAAAGGCGAGGGTAGATTAGAAAAGTTTTTTTTTTAAAAAATGTTACATTTTTTTTCTTTTAAAAATCAAAGTTTTATAATTTGTTTTCTTTTGTAAAAGAAATCAGGTTCGGGGTTTCGAATTCGGGTCGGACTCGGAACCCGGGCACGGAATCGGGACTGGGCCACAATCAAAAATTCAATTAATTTATTTTTAAAATAATTATTTTCCTGATCCGACTAAAATAATAATAATAATAGTAGTAGTAGTAGTAGTAGTAGTAGTAGTAGTAGTAGTAGTAGTAGTAATAATAATAATAATAATAATAATAATAATAATAATAATAATAATAATAATAATAATAATAACTAGCTAACTAAAATACTCTGCTGCAAACCAAATCCAATGACAACCAAAAATGCAATTAATTTTTGAGAATCCAATAATTCAATAAATTTCAAAATTGCGGGTTTCACAACCTTCCCTCCTTAGGAAATTTTGTCCTCGAAATTAAAAAGGCAGGGTTGGGGGTTACCTCAAGTTTCAAACAGATACGGATACTACTCCTGCATCTCATCTTCTCGCTCCCAGGTAAACTCGCCTGGGAAGTTGTGCCGCCATATTACTCTAACTATTGGTGTCACAGAGTTCCTGATTCTCTTCTCTCCTCTGTCTAATATCGCCACTGACTTCTCTGGCACTGTGAGGTTGGGTCCAATCTCTAGCTCCGAATGATCCAAGATGTGGCTTGGGTCCGGGATATAGCGTCTCAGCTGCAAAACATATAAGGCGTTGTGGACGCCTTCAAGACTTGGGAGTAAAGCCACCCGATAAGCTACTTCTCCAATCATATTCAGTACTTCAAAAGGACCGATATACCTGGGGCTTAGCTTTCCTGCTCTGCCGAAATGGATGGTTCCTCTGGTAGGGAGATCTTCACGAACACACTGTCACCTACTTCAAACTCCAATGGCCGTCGGCTGCTATCGGCCCAATGCTTATGTTTGTACTGGGCAATCCTGAGCTTGTCTCTAATCATCTTTACCTTTTCTACTGCATCGGTCACCATCTCAGGTCCAAGCAATACCCTTCCTCCTACGTCGTCCCAAGCAAGTGGAGTACGACAATGACGTCCATAAAGTGCCTCGAACGGAGTCATACCGATACTAGCTTGGTAGCTGTTATTATAGGAGAACTCTACCAAGTGTAAATAGTCTTCCCAAGACCCTCCAAATTCTAAGACGCAAGATCTCAACATGTCTTCTAGCATCTGGATTGTTCTCTCCGATTGTCCGTCAGTCTGGGGATGGTAGGCGGTGCTGAACTTCAGTTGCATTCCCAAACTGTCGTGCAAGCTCTTCCAGAAGTAAGAGGTGAATCTGGTATCCCTGTCAGATACGATACTTACCGGAACTCCATGAATCCGGTAGATATGCCGCATGTACAGTGCCACCAACTCCTCGGTGGATAGGCCCACCTTAAAGGGAATAAAGTGGGCTGACTTCGTCAGTCGGTCCACGATAACCCAAATGGCATCCTTCCCTCCTTGGGATCGAGGCAGTCCTGACACAAAGTCCATAGTCAGGTGTTCCCATTTCCACTCCGAGATGTCTAGCGGCTGCAACAGTCCTGCTGGTCTCTGTCTGCTAGCTTTCACTTGTTGACAAATTAAGCATCTAGCTATGTACCTGGATATATTCTTCTTCATTCCGTACCACCATACTATAGTATGCATATTCCGATACATTTTGTTAGCTCCTGGATGTATGGAATACTGCGACTGGTGTGCTTCCTGCATTAGCTCGTTTCTCAGTTCGCCAGTTGGTACGTAAAGCCTCGTACCGTGCTTCAGTGCTTCGTCGCTGGCGATTGAGAATCCTTCAAGTGTTCCTGCCAGCACTTGATCTCTGAGTTTGCAAAGCGTCTCGTCTTGGAATTGTGTCTCCTTGACTCTGTCCATTAGACTTGAACGCACTTACAACTGCATCATTGATGAATCAGCTCCTGGTACAATGGCTTCTCTTTCCAGTTTCTTCATTTCTTCTTCGGGCAGTCAATCTCCAGTCCAAGCTTTTCTATGTCTTCCAGCAAGTGCCGTTCCTTGGTCAAGAACATCGCCATCGGGTATCGACTAAGTGCATCTGCAACAACATTAGCCTTACCCGGATGATACTGCAGGTTGATGTCGAAATCTTTTATCAGCTCCAGCCATCGTCTTTGTCGCATGTTCAGCTCTTTCTGAGTAAAAACATTTTAAGACTTTTGTGGTCTGTAAATATTTCCACTCTCTCTCCATAGAGATAGTGCTTCCACAACTTCAATACGAATATAACCGCTGCAAGCTCCAAATCATGCACGGGATAGTTCTTCTTATGAGTCCGTAATTGCCTAGATGCGTAAGCAATTACTTTCCCGTGTTGTTGAAGAACACAACCCAATCCTTTACCGGAAGCATCATTGTATATTGAGAAACCGCCGGTACCTAAGGGTAGCGCAAGTATCGGCACCGTAGTAAGTCTTTTCTTCAGTTCCTCAAATGCTGACTGGCAAGCTTCAGACCAAACAAATTCTTCGTTCTTTCTGGTGAGCTTCGTCATCGGCTCAGCAATCCTGGAGAAGTCCTTTACAAATTTCCGGTAGTAGCCATCTAAGCCCAAGAAGCTCCTGATTTCTGCAACTGAACTTGGTGCAGTCCACTTCTCAATAGCAGCTATCTTCATTGGATCCACCGAAATTCCTTCTTCTGTGATAACACGGCCTAGAAAATCTACCTTGTCTAAGAAGAATTTGTATTTTAAATAGCTTACCATAGAGCTTCTCCTTCCTTAAAGTTTCCAAAACTTTTCTTAGGTGCTCTTCATGCTCTTCTTCGGTCTTCGAGTAGATCAGAATGTCATCGATGAAGACAATAACAAACTGATCCAAATATTCATGGAAGATCTTGTTTATAAGGTTCATGAATACCGCAGGGGCATTCGTCAGTCCAAACGATATGACCAAAAATTCATATTGTCCATATTTGGTGTTGAATGCCGTCTTTGGAATATCCTCCTTCCTGACCTTGATTTGATGGTAGCCAGACCTGAGATCTATCTTTGAGAATACCTTAGCTCCACTCAGTTGATCAAACAGGTCATCGATCCGGGGCAGAGGGTACTTGTTCTTGATGGTGATGTTGTTCAGCGCCCGGTAATCAATGCACATCCGTACGGTTCTATCCTTCTTGGGCACAAACAAAACTGGCACTCTCCAGGGTGAAGCTCCATCTCTGATAAATCCCTGGGCCTTCAGTTCGTCTATCTGGTCCTTCATCTCCTTTGCCTCCTTGGGGTTGACTCTGTAGCATCCTCGAAAAATAGGGAAAGAGCCGGGAACTAGGTCGATGGTGAACTCCACACCTCGATCCGAGGGCAATCCCGGAAGACTATCAGGGAAGACGTCTATGAATTCCGCTATGATAGGGTGAGTAGGCCCAGGTTCTTCGGTGATAGAGGAGTAGGTAACACTCTTCATGTCTTCCGGAGCTCGAGAGATTTCAAACTCCGGTTCTCCTGGTGGGCTGAAGATTACACATCTCCGGTGACAATCTATTAATGCATGCTGCTCACTTAACCAGTCCATTCCTAAGACTACATCATAATTGGGTAAGGGCATCACAAGTAAGGGCGCTAAGAATTTGTGGCCTGAGATAGTTATGAGGCAGTTACATGTCTCGGTAATGGGTATGGGTGTACCACCGATCATAACTCTACATATCATCTTGCTAAATCCCGTAACTAGGTGGTGTACAAAAATAAACTTTGATGATATAAAACTGTGTGATGCACCAGAATCAAATAATGCTAGAGCAGGATGTGAAAACACATAAATGGAACCTGTGATGACATTAGCGGTGGGTTCCTGCTATAGTTTTTGCTCGTCTGCTGCTAGGACAAAAGCTCGCCCGATCTTCTGCTGATGTTGCCCGAATCGTTGTTGCTGAGTGGGTAGAGGAGCTCTTTGCTGAGTTGCTCCTGTCCGGATGAATGCTGTAGGGTAGTCCTTCACTTGGTGGGTGGCAGACCCACAAACTAGGTAGTATCCCAGTTTCTTCCTGCAGATGTTTGTCTGATGTCCTGGCCCCTTACAGAAGTCGCAGACAGGGATCTGCTTCTGAGGTGCTCTATCACTAGTCCTTGCCTGATGGTGGTGGTGGTGGTGAGGAGGAGGCATGTTGTTGTTGTTGGGGTTGTTGATATTGGGCCTCTTCTGGTTACCCTGGAAGTTGCTAGTTCCAGGATACTCCCTTTTTGAACGAGGAGGCTGGCTTTTCTCCATAACCTGAGCTCGTATCAGGATATTCTCGTATGTTTTGGCACCGCCTGCGATCACAGGGGTGCAAATATCTTCCCTTAGTCCATACCTGAATCTCTCAGCACGATCCGCGGGGTCAGCAACCAAGTTCATGGCAAAGCGGCTAAGTCGGCCGAACTCTGCCGCATACTCTCCAACCGTCATGTTCCCTTGCTTCAGATCCTGGAACTATCTTTCCATCTCCCGCAATTCTGATGTTGGGAAGAATTTCCTACGGAACAACCTCTTGAAGGTATCCCAGTCAAGCTGCTTGTCCTGGAGTCGGGGTTCATTCCGATACCAGGTGCTTGCTACATCTCGCAGCTGGAGTCCTACTGCTTCGACCTGGAGGACATCTAGTAGTTGAACGACACTGAAGAGATGCTCCATGCTGTCAAGCCATTCATCGGCATAGATGATTCCCTCGATTCCTTTGAAGGGTCGAGGGTCCTGTTTCTTAAAGTTCTCGATATTATCGACCTTCACATAATAATATGTCTCCTATCAAATTGAATGGCCTTAATGATACATAAATTAACTCTTAGATTTATGTTTACCTTAGCAGGCCTTGGTTCCGATTGAGCTGCTCCTCCACTCTCGAGGGCAGCCATAGCCACGTTGTGGGCATTCTTTATGCCTTCTTTCATGATCGCGATCTGATCGCGATGAGCATCAGCTTGGGCTCTCTGGGCCTCAAGCATTCCTCATAGCAGGCCTACGAGTTCGATGGGGTCTATCGGCACTGGTGGGGCAGCTGGTGGGCACTACCACAGGGGACTGTGGCTCAGTTCAGGGAGGTACAGGTTCTGCCGTTTGAGCTGTAGTAGTGTAAACGGCGCAGGGTGCTAGTGCAGCGTGGGGACGGTCTGTCAGCTACAAAGAAGGAGGGTCCGAGCGTGCTTGAGGAGGTGGGGTGTGATTGGTATATGACACCTCATCGTCAGCAGGACCAGAGCTGGTGGTCTTTCCTTTGGCCATACTCTGGAAGGTTTAGGATGCAATACATAAGCAAGTTTGCCGACCAGTCTATAACAAACAAAAATACTTACTTATAGTATATTTCGGTCCTATGTTGTGACAAATTAATGTTCTAGTGTTCTAATTATTTCTAGATATATTTATCTAAGTTGTTGACCAGATGACTTGCATGGGACACCACTAAAAATATGTCACGACCCGATCCCAAATTGTTGGGTCGAATCGGATTATGCCCAGCCTGCACCGTTGTGAGACGACGGCAGTAAGCTGTTTCTAGTTGCAAGAATATTCAACAACAACTATATATTTGTCACAACACGATTATACGGAAATTTTAAAACTTTTAATATTCAACAAAGAGAAGTACAATTGGAAATGAAAGTATTAAAATAAAATACTGAATTCAAAATCTACAAACTCCAACATAATAAAATTAGGTAGCTGAAAAAATGACTAGCTAAACGGTCGGCTCATCGGCCTCTGGTTCTGCGTCCTCCAAGGGGGACTCTGGCAACACCACAGGATATAACACCGGGTCATAGTAGCTATTGTACAATAGCTTAGCATCATCAACATCACCTATTGGGGGGGATCCAGTCAGAAAAGGAGCAAGTACGAGTACATATCCGATATTCTAAATAATAATGAAAAGATGCAATTTTAAACAGTTGAAATACTTTGAACAATATTTTCCAGTAATTTTCAGTAATTCAGTATTTGAAACAATGTGATTTGAATAGGTAACGTCTATGACCGGCTTGGGTTTGTACAATAGTATCCTAGCGATGTGATACGGCTTATCCCCGTGTGTAAGAGGGGTAAACTCGCATAATAATACAATATGAGGGTATTGGTCATATACGCTACACTACTCCCCCAATATCCCTACAATCAATAATCGAACTCAAGGAAAGAGTTCCGCGTAGCAATGTGGTTTAAACATGCAACATGACAATTACTAATTAAAATGCAATAAAACATAACCGTAACTTGCCTCTGTTTGTATGACAGGATTGGGATGTCGGTACTGGGAAGGAAGTCAAGTACGTCCTCGAAATCCTACAGTTTGAGAATCCTGACTTAGAACCATAATGAGCCATATCTAGTTGTGCTAGTTGCAATTTCTAGAAACAGACCCTAGTCAGGTTTTAAGTTACTAAATTAATCTACCGAAATCCGTCTAACGTCGTAAACTACATTTGTTATCAATTAACAGGATAAACGATTTATTGATTTATTAGGGATATATATATATATATATATATATATATATATATATATATATATATATATATATATATATATATATAAAACTAAATTTCTTTAAGTGATAAAGCATAGACTTGTTAACTTACTAGTAATTATCCATTTTACTTAAATATGAGAAATCTTTATTAATTTATACAAAATAATTAATACTCAAATATAATTTATATGTCTAGCTACGCAAATAACCAACTCAGAACAGAAATAGAAAATCTAAACTACACAATACAGGGCCACAAAAAAATAAAGGAAAGCTGGGCTTATGCCCTTACAACTTCTTAAATAAATTAAATTTAAATAGCTGAGGCAAGCTCTGAGTGCCGTGAAGCGATCCAAACAGAAGGCCGAGGCCCTGCACCCAAAATACTAAAGGCCAGTAACAAGCTCTAATAATAAAATATAATTTAAATATAAATTATAGAAAAGGGATGTACGTCTCAGACTTGGTCATGCAATCTCACGTTGCTAGCTTACGCCTCAACGTACTGGAGGGTCCTGTAGTATTTGCGTTTTGCCGAGGCTCATCCGACCGATACGGTCGTCGCCTAACAGAGGATACAGAAAACTCACAACATCCAACACTTGAAGCCCACTGAAAACCAATTTTGTAAACCTTTTGCAAAGACCGGATTTCGAAAATAGATTTTAAATTACCAAATTACTGAACTCAATTAAATAATATTATTTTGAAATACTTTTTCAAAAATTTGGGTAGCACCTCCTCTGTAACTAGGGCAACCTAGCCACGAGGCGATACCGATCCACACCTAAAAAGTCGGTCCCAAACCAGGGAGACAACACTATATCTTACATACAAAGTCCAACCCCAAAAGAATATAAGCCACCAAAGCCAACCACAGCATATAAATATTGTCCCATCCATAAGAAAACTTAACATAACAATAAAAATCCAACTAAAGAATCACTAATGAGATAGTCCACATAACACAAATCCGAGTAGAAGTCGGACGTCGCATCCCCTAACGCAACAATATCAGAAATGCTGATCCCAGTAACGGGGTCGGGACTGCATCATCATCGACATATAACTCGACACACCAACGGAAGGGACACGGGGACACAAAATTATACCTCGGGTGCTCGACTAGAGCTCTCAGATGCAAGAATAGAGAAAAGAATTAATCCGTGCAGACTCGAAACGGTCCAAAAGCACGCGGACAGCGGGATCGGCACGAAACAGCGCACAGGAGTGCGGACAGTGCACGGATAGCATACAGGAGCCGCGGGACGGCAGATCGGCGCCCGGGGTAGACCGAACAGCGACACGAAAGACCACTGGGCACGAGGTCGCGGGCGGAACAGCGGCACAGGGCTGCGGGGTCGCTGGAAGACAGTCGGTCGGGAGGCGGCGGGTCGGGAGGCGGCCGGTCGGGTCGGTCGCGAGTAGGGCGGCCGGCTGGAGGCTTGCGGGACGGAGCCGGGCGGCTCGCGGACGAGGCTCGGGCAGTCTGGCCGGATTCAGGAAGAAAAAGGGGAGAGGAGGAAGAGATTTGGAGAATTTGGGCTAGGGATAGGGTTTGGAGTCCCATGTGAGTTTTGGAGGGATTAAGAAGTGAGGGTTTTTGAGAAGTAAAGAGGGAGAATGAGAATAAAGGGGAGAAGGAGTGGTTAAGAAAGGGAGGAAGAGAGTGAATTAAGGAAGGAAGAGGGAGAGTGGAGAAAGAATAGGGGTTCGTGAGGGGGAATCCATCGGGTAAGATGCTGGAAGAAGGCGAGGGTAGATTAGGAAAGTTTTTTTTTATAAAAATAATACATTTTTTTTCTTTCTTAAAAAAATAAAATTTTTATAATTTGTTTTCTTTTGTAAAAGAAATCAGGTTCGAGGTTTCGAAATCGGGTCGGACTCGGAGTCGGAACCCGGGCACGGACTCGGGACTGGGCCACTATAAAAAAATCCAATTAATTTATTTTTGAAATAATTATTTTCCTGATCCGACTAAAATAATAATAATAATAATAGTAGTAGTAGTAATAATACTAATAATAATAATAATAATAATAATAATAATAATAATAATAATAATAATAACTAGCTAACTAAAATACTCTGCTGCAAACCAAATCCAATGACAACCAAAAATGCAATTAATTTTCAAGAATCCAATAATTCAATAAATTTTGAAATTGCGGGTTTCATACGAGCCTCTGGAGAATGCAACAACACTTTAGCAGGAGATTATGGTCATTCTTGATGCTTTAAGATTGATTTGAAACTCTATTTATAGAGTTTTTGAAATAACTGTTTAGAAGTTATTCTGGGTTGCGCACGCTTCAGGTTGCGCGTCTCCTGTTCACTTGCGCGAACGATTGCACTAACTGTTGTGGATGCGTGGTATCATTTGATTGAGATGCGGGTGGTCGTAGACAGTGTAGTGGGCACGTTATGTGAAGTTAGTGGCTTGCGCACCACGTCACTCTATTCTGAACACTGTTTGATCACCTTGTGCGAGTTTCATCAGGTTGCACATGGGTATAATGTAGCAACCTGTGCGAGAGGTTGCACCAATTACTGTGGATGCGTGGCATCGTTTGATTGAGATGTGCATGGTCGTGGGCAGTGTATTGGGCACGCTCTACAAAGTTGGTGGCTTGCGCACCACGTCACCCTGCTTTAAAATAAGAGTTGATCAAGTGGCGCCAACTAGCTAGGCTACGCATGCAACAACTGGCGCCTTTGACTAGGTCTTCTGTGCTGTACTGATTAATTCTCGTGCCACACAATGACTTACGCGAACCAACTGTAAGCATTAATTACATGCGGACAAAATCTTCTCGAGCGCCGCGTTATACGGGATTCGAATGGATTTCCCTTAATCTCTGTGCTGTCAGCTGTCAGGCAATGATGATGCCATTACAGCTTCTCGAGGAAGTGCGCCACATGGCGCTCGTACAAACTGATTCCTGTGCAACCAAATATTGGCGCCACCTGATGCTGCACAACTTGATGGTTTGGCGCAACATATTGATTTGGCGCCATCTGATGATCGAATACTTTAATGGGTGGCGCAGCTTGATTTTTAGCCTCTACAATAAGGTTATCAACCCTTTTGGCAGTTTGTTGAACCACCTCAATGCCAATCCTTTCAAGGATATGGAGAAGAGTTTGTAGTTGACCCGCCCGAGGTAGTTGTTTAAGGTTATTATGTGACTGAAGTAGTGGATATGATCATTGGGCTCACCCATCTCATTATATTGGTCTATCTTCGATATTTTGACTCTGTATGGCGCGGGTGCATTCAGGATGGCCTTATAGAAAGGTCTTATGGAGAGCTCATGTTCAGGCTTCTCTATCACTCCATGGTTAAGGCCTCCTTACCAAGCTAGAGGTTGGGGAGAGTTATCCTCGTTTGTCGTGGATGAGACTAGGAGTGATAGGGACCGATGAGGGATGTTGCGCATTATTGTTGGCACATCGGTAGGAGTCTATTGTCATTGAGGTAGGTAGTACTATCACGCCTTGATCCCGGAGCATCGAAAAGTCATCACTGGACGAGATGCCATATAAAATCCTAAGTTGCGTTTGTATATGGCACGAACTTGCACATGAACGAAATAGACTAAACTAATACTGAAGCAACATAACTTTAATGTAGGAAATCAAATAACGACAATCAATAATTTCAAATAAATTCTTTTAATTGATACTTGTAGCAAAAATTACAAAAATGCTCTTACTGGCCAACTAAAAATGCCAAAGTGGACTTACATGTTTTGAAACTGAAATAAGTTACAATGTTCCATATATTATATTCCTTTAATAAAGAAAGATAAAATACCTATAATAGAAAACTTCTAAAACTTAAACTCAAAAGCTTTGAAATGTCGAACAAGTTTCTTCTGATATGGATAAGCTTCTGATGCCTTTGAATATCCTCCTACATCTCAGTACCTGTTGGGACGTGGATTAGTACATTAGGGAATGCACTAGTGAGTGGTAACAACCCAACTCACCTAAATCTATACAGTAATTTTGTGAAAGTATGCAATATTATTAAATGGTCTTTCTACTTGTTCATAATTTTTAACCATTCATAATAGGAACATAAATTAAGTATAAAATCATGTATATAGTGATCCTTACCCATAGTCGACTATCCTTCCCTGCAACACCAATGATTAGAACAATATATAATTTATGTAATTTAATGTCCGTCTCTACATCAGATAATTAGGCCTGCAAAATAATTTTCATTAGCATGTGACCTAACTATATGATGGTTCATGGGTGACTCCCCATAATTAGAAGTTAGGACGTACAAGCCCATCTCTCTAACAGATACAACATCCTTCGATCGCAAGGACGTATAAGCCTCATGGTGTTCCATCTTTACTAGGCCGACACGATTTCGGTGCCCTGAAGATTGTTCGAGAGATTAAATCTTGTACACAAGTTGTCCAAGGCCGATAAATGATATACAACTTCTATTAGATAAAATATTATGATGTAGTAGCTCTATTCTTTCAGACCATAGAGTTGTAGCTCTATTCTTTCATTCTTTCTTTCATATCAATTTCTTACAAAAGTATAAGATTATCTATACATTTTTTTTACATTATATTATAAAGCAACATGCAATCGTTCTTTCATTCTTTCGTCTCATTTGGCTTTATTTTGAATGCTTCGTATTCTTGTGTCAGACGACTGATCTTTGATTCTTTAACCTGTGTGGTTCCTTCATGAGTCACCTCTAGAAGCCTCTATACTTCGTGTGTGGTGGAGCATGTAGAGACCCTGTTGAATTCAGTCCTGTCTATAGCACAGAAGAGAGCATTAATAGCCCTAGCATCTAGACTTGCCTGTTTCTTTTCCTGGTCGGAATATTTGTCGAAGGATTTTCAACATGAGTCCCCTCGACAACTATTCTGGTAGGCTTCTTGTAACCATCAGTGACGATGGTCCACAGATCAAAGTCTAGAGGCTTGAGATAAAAATTCATCCTAGTTTTCCAATAAGTGTAGTTAGTTTCGTCAAATATGGGTGGCCTATTTGTGGACTGTCCCTCACCATAGTTGGAAAAGATAGGTTGTGTGGTTGCCATGGATCAGCTCTAGGTTGTTAATCCAATATAAGAGAACAGAGCTCTGATACCAATTAAAGTACGTAAAGAAAACTCTAGAGGAAGGGTGAATAGAGTATATGTCGAAAATACCCAATTAAAAATTAACTCTATTCATGTCCAACCAACAGAAAGTATAATCAGAGTGTAAATGCGGAATATAAATAGAGATCAGAAAAGCATACGTATACACAACAGTTTTTAACCTGCTTTCCCTCGTGGAGGACTAGTCCAGGCCTGAGAACTCTAGCTCAGGATTGAAATCCACTATTTGTGAAATAGCATAAAACCACGTGTCTTTACTCAGAAGAGCACGCCAACTTCTTACAGATTTCCAGATGGCAAAACTTGGAATTGTCCAAGTGACTTATTTTAAAAACTCTTACACACAAACTTCTAGCTGACTCGCACTGAGCACCTTTGGGGCTTGGAAAGTTTTGTGACTAGTTAGATGGGAAGAGTAGGCTTAGAATATATGAGGCTATAGAAGAAGAGAAGATTGGATAATTGAAAATGAGTAGAAACAAGCCCTATATATACTAGTCCAAAGATGCAGAGTTCGGCCAGAACTCTGTCCCAAAGATTCAAATATTTTGACCGTTGAACAGCTAGCATCCAGGAAACCCTAAAATTAAGGTCCTGGATTTTGGGGGACAGAGTTCGGCCTGAACTCTGTGTGGGGCAGAGTTCGGCCCGAAGTCTGTCTCCTAGGGGACAGAATGTTCAAATGGGCTATATGGGCTTGGTTTGTCTTGGAGTTTGTTTGGTGGAGCTTTGGGTATTAAGTCTAAGCTTTTAGATACTCAGTGCGACTCAACTTACAATAGCCTAGACTCAATAAAAGATAAAAGTACAGACTCAAAGTACAAGTAACAGCTGTACTGCCGAAGCAATCGTCGATGTTGTCTGTCTTTAACTGATATGTGATGATGTTCTGTTTTGGAGCTTGATGGAGCTTGATATATCAAGTTGGATCATAACGGATATCGTCTTATTGATTATCAAGATCAGGTGGACTGTGATCCAGTTTGGGTCAACAATTTCTCCTATTTTAATAATTGAAAAAAAAATACGATATTTGTATGTCGCAACATTCATACCTGGACACATATTATATGGAATAGCTCCCCGTAGATGAACATGTCGGCTCCCCGTAAATAGATAAGTCCTGAGACAAGTTCTAATCCATGCAAGCACAACATAATACATATAGAAGCTCAATGCACAAGTATTCCCAAAGCAAATATGCAAATATCAAGTATTCTTCCCTTTTGTCACTTAGCAAAGTAAGATATAAGTGCTCCCCCCAAAAAAAATGAAGACAAGCAATCGCACAACTTTAGAACCATAACCATAGCTAGTAAGTGAAAGAGACAACTAGCAAGATTATAACTCAAAAGAAACCAAAGTGCCAAGATTTAACAAAAAGTAGAAATACTACAAATCATAGTTTTGAAGAACGACTATATAAAGCATGATAAAATAAACTAAAGACTAAACATCAGCAGCATCAGCAGGTAATAAAACCACGACCATCATGGAGCACGGGATGGACCAGTAGAGTCTGAAGGGTCGCTGGCAGAGCGACGAGGGTCAACAAATGTCGCGTCCGGATCCAGATACCGCCTGACCCATGTGTCATTAATACGGTAACCTTTACGAGAAGGGTCTCTTACCATAGGGAACAACATAGTAGGGTGGTTGGCCAGGGAGTACTGGATGTCGTGTAGTATGTTACTAATGGCACTCATCTGAAGGGTGGTGCGGTAGTCCATCTGGGTCCCGCAGTCATCTTCCAAGCGAAAGCGATCGTAGAACATCGCTTGGATGGAGTCAAGAGTGGCAGAAGGCTCGGGATCAGGAGCATCAGAGTCAGAGGATACAGCCTCAGGAGGAGCAGCAACAGCAATAGTCCTATGTGCCTTGGGCAGAGAGGCAGGAACAGGTAGGAACTAACAGTCATCAAGAGGGATGTTAAAGGCACAAAAATTTATTGAAAGGTACATGGCATAAACCAAGGATTTTGGTTTCGGTCTCGCACGAATCATCCAGTCCATCATCGTGCGAGGCAAGTTGAACGGAAGACAAAAGTGCAGATGATATAGAGCCGAGATCTCAAGATAAGTGACTTCATCGATGGATCCCGCTTTAGGCAAGATAGAGGGAAAGATGATCCGATAGAGTTCATAAAAATAGTTATTGAGATATTTGACTCGAAGCTTGCGAGGACGTGTGTTAGGAGTACACAGCGCATCCTTGAAACCCTCAAGAGTGGTATCACCAAGAAATTGGAAATATCGGGCATCAACAAGTCTTTCCCAAGTGTTGGGTTCCGGGAGTTCAAGGTAATCGACAAGTTCGAAATCATCAAAAGATAGGTCAATGCCAGCGATACGGAAATAAATTCTAGTGTCGTCATGAGTCATATTGCAGTAAAACATACGGGTGGCATTGAGATATACGAGAGATGAAGTAGTGGCGAGTTCATCAAGGCATAAATCGTGAAAGAGTGAATCATATGTAGAAAATAAGGTAAAATTTATTGGATGGCCCGGGAACACATTACGTGAGTGGAAGTCTGAGTACCATTCATTGGATGCTTCCAATGAGAGAAAGATGTGCTCATTGAAGGTGTGTTCATTTGGTGGAGGTGGTGGATTGAACAAAGGATGAATAGGAGGAGGAGGGTTAGATGAAGATGCTCCCTCACTTTTCATCCTCTTTCCTCTACCAAATAATTTTGGAGCCATTGACAATGGAGAAAAATAGAGATATAAAAAAGATGGGAGAAAATGAGTTATACCTTACACAATTTATTGGAAATGGAAGAGAACCTCCACAAATCCTAGATCCTTGAGTTTGAGAAGAGAAAACTCTAAGATTTAAGATTTTTAGGGTTAGGGTTTGGAGAGAAGGGGTTTGGAGAAAGGTTGGAGGTGATAAGAATGAAGAGAGAGGGAGAAAATTCGGGTATTTGAAAGTAGGGCCAGTAGCTCGTGTTAAATCATTGCCATTGGATCAAAGATTTGGATGGCCAGGAGCTGTTGGAGGTTCTGGAAGCAGGCACACAGAGTTTGGCCCGTACTCTGTGTTGGGTAGAGTTCGGCCCGAATTCTGGTAGGCTGATTCCAGAAGTCCAAAAAAGGTTAAAAATTTTGAGAACAATATTGAAAGAAAATAATTTGTCTTAAATTATTAATAATGAATTTTATCCATCATAAAATAAGTTAATCAAACGACAAAATACTGTAAAATGTCAATCAGTACATGTGAATTGCCTTAGGGTAGCTGTAGGGACCGAATTCCAGCTAGCGGTAGTCCGAAGACTAGTGCACCATGTCGCTTAGGCTATTGCGCCTTGTTATCAGAGGGGCCCTTTCGGCTTGTATCCAAAGTAATGTACCATATACGATTTTGATTATCAGTTATTTGTGTAGATATAACTTATTATATAACGTTTTTATCCAATATTCCTAATTCTCGACGGAGAAAGTTTAAGCGCTTTTCGGCGAGTGGTTTTGTGAAAAAGTCTGCTAGCTGATGTTCAGTATTAATAAATTCTAAGTTAATAGTGTCGTGCTATTGATGATCACATAAGAAATGATGTCTAATTTCTATATGTTTTGTACGTGAGTGACATACTGGGTTCTTGGTCAAATTTATTGCACTAGTATTATCATAGAAAATAGGTATGTGCTTGAATAGTAAGTTATAGTCTTCAAGAGTTTGCTTCATCCACAGAATCTGTGCACAACAACGAACAACTATGATATACTCAGCTTCTGTTGTGGATAGTGTGACAGAATTTTGCTTCTTGCTAAACCATGAGACTAAAGCATTTCCTAACAAATGACACGTGTCACTAGTACTCTTACGGTCGACTTTGCATCTTGCAAAATCAGCATCAGAATATCTGATTAGGTCAAAGGAAGTAGTTTTGGTATACCACAAGCCTACCGTAATCGTTCCTTTAAGATATCTAAAGATACGCTTAACAGAGGTCATGTGTGATTCCTTAGGGTTAACTTGATATCTAGCACATAAGAAAATACTAAACAAAATATTGGGATGACTAGCAATTAAATACAATAGACTACCAATCATACCTCGATACTTACGTTGATCAGTCGGTTTGCTGCTTTTATTAGGTTCCAACTTTATTGTAGTAGCCATAGGAGTACTGATAGGTTTGATGTTGTCAAGCTTGAACATTTTCAGCATATCCTTTGTATACTTCGACTGACTAATGAAGACGCCTTGCGAGAATTGTTTGACTTGCAGTCCAAGAAAGTAGATGAGCTCTTCCATCATGCTCATCTCAAACTCTTTCTGCAAACACTTGGCAAATTCTTTGCATAGACCCTCATTAGTAGACCCAAATATGATATCATCTATATAGATTTGTACTAACAGAATAGTGTCATCAAGAGATTTTATGAAAAGTGTAGTGTCAATTTTCCCTTTTGAAAAACCTTTATCAAGTAAGAAAGTACTAAGGCGTTCATACCAAGCTTGAGGAGCTTGTTTGAGGCCATAAAGAGCTTTCTTAAGTTTAAAAATATGGTCGAGAAATTTATGATTTTCAAAACCAGGGGGTTGCTGTAAACCCCCTAAATTTCTACTACGATTTTTTTAAAATTGGTATTTAGTGGTATTTAATTTGTACTTCGTATATGTACGTCGTGTGCGAATTTGTATTTTTTTTGTAATTGCTCGTCGCATGCGAATATGTGCGAGGTATATATTTTTAGAAAATATTTTTTATAGATTTCAAATAATAGGTGATAAATATTTTATTTATTTATTGCTAAAAGCTGCATAAAGCATCGCATTGAAATTCTTTTAAAACTTTATTTTATTTATTAAAGAAAGGCTATTTTAGTTATTAGTAACTTAGAAAGTAAGTTTTATGTATTTTTTCTACATTTATGAGAGGTGCATGAATTTACTTCACGTATAATTCACGTATATATATATATATATATATATATTTTTTTTTTTTTTTTTTTTTTTTTTTTTTTCACGTATATATATATATATATATATATATATATATATATATATATATATATATATATATATATATATTATATATATATATATATATTTTATATATATATATATATATTTTTTTTATATATATATATTTTATATATATATATATATATATATATATATATATATATATATATATATATTTTATATATTATATATATATAAAATATATATAATATATATATATATATATTTTATTTAATATATATATATATATTTTATTTAATATATATATATATATTTTATTTAATAAAATATATATATATATTTTATATATATTATATATATATAAATATATAAAATATATATATATATATATATATATATATATATATATATATATATATATATATATATATATATATATATATATATTTTATATATATATATATTTTATATTTTTTTTAATAAAATATATATATATATATATATATATATATATATATATATATATATATAAATTTTTTTAAGACAAACGAAGCTTTATTGAAGTAATAGGTGGAAAATGTCAAAGCATATACAAGTAAGCACGCTCGACGCGACAGAAGCAAAAGAAAGAAAAAACTGTACAGGTCGCGCACAAAAGGGAGCCGGGTCTCGACGACAGCGGATAGAGGCACGGAAACCCGAAAAGAAGCTAAGCAAGGGCCTCCCAGAAAGCGTTGGGGACGTGGGAGCAGCGCCTCCTAGCTTTGTGAATTTGTATGATAACCTCTCTGTACAATTGGGGGGGAGAGTTGACGGCCTTCATATCTGAATTTGTTCCTGTTTTTCCATAAAACCCAGATACCGACGGCTACGACGATCTGATGTCCATAGGAGCAGCCCCAGCTAGTCAGGAGATCGTAGAAGCCCCCAGTCGGGGGGATAAGACTCTGACTATTATGAAGATTGAACCAGATCATAGTCGCCAGCTCACGAGAGAGGAGGACGTGCTCTGCCGATTTCGAAGAGTGCTCCACACAGCAGTGGCATCTTGCCGCGAGGCTAAATCTGATAGATTTTATTGAGTCGTCCGTCGGTAGCTTCCTACGTAATGCACGCCAAATAAGGATGGACCGTTTGGTGGGAATGTATGAATGCTAAAACTTAGTGTATATGGTATTCGGTACGCCACCGCCTCTAACAACAGCTTTGGCGAAAGCCAGCGTAAAATTCCCGCACGGGTTAGGGGACCATCTCCACGTGTCATGTGTGTCAGTGACCCGAAGGTTAGTAGCAAGGAGACCGTCGGCCGCCGGCTGGCCGAGCCAAATTTTTGACCCTCTTCCAATTCCATCCGTAACTTTCCTCCTAAAGATCCCTAATGTCGTATCCCTGTGGGATACGATCGCTGGACTGGATGGTGTCAGCACCAAGCCACCATTTCTGACATGCCAATGAGCGCCCGTCGCCTAACTTAATCTGGATAAAAGGTTCTGCGAGGGTGCGTCCCCGAGTTAAGCGACGTCACGACGCTGAAGATCTGTTGTTGGTGTCCGCCTCCGTCAGATGAGAGAATCTGGAATATCTGGCTCTCATAAACCTCGTCCACAACGAGGTTTTCATTCGCAACTTCTACCACAGCTTCATGGAGCATGCGTCCATGATGTGGGCTAGTCTGTTGAATCCCAGACCTCCTTTATCAGTAGGTTTCGCCATGGAATCCCAGCTGGCCCAGTGGTATTGGTCCTTACCGTCGCTATGACCCCAGAAGAACTTGGCGAATAGGACCTCAAAAGAGTGGAGGACCTTCTTGGGAGGGGAACAGACATCTAGGGTGAATAACGGGATGGAAGAAAGAACGTGTTTGATAAGGATTATTTTGCCCCCGAGAGAAAGAGTGGCGTTGTGCCATCCCGCGATCAGTTTGTGGATCTTGTCTACAAGGTGCTCGTATATTCTTGAGTTTATCTTCCCGTAAACAAGCGGGCAGCCCAAGTACAGGAAAGGTGGGTAGGCCGTGGCGAACGAGGTTATGTTGGAGAGCTCCGTAGAGCGGGATCTGTCAGTTTTATGATAGGTGTAGATGACGCTCTTGTTGTTATTGACGTGCTGTCATGAGCATCTGGTGTAACGTTCGAGCATTCTGAGAACCACCTCGATCGATCCAATATCTCTAGAGGAGAAGATGAGGACGTCATCTGTGTACGCCAGGTGAGTGATAAGCGGGTAACCTGTGGTGGTATGGAAGTGGTGGAAACTGGGCAATCTGGGCATGCTATTGAGGCTTCTGCTGAGGGCTTCAGCCGCAATAATAAAAATGGTAGAAGAGAGTGGGTCCCCCTGTCTAACCTCGCGGGTGGATCGGAAGAACCCTGCGGCCTGGCCATTAATGACGGTAGAAAATTAAGCGTTGTTGATGGATCTGAAAATGATGTCAATCCAGGGTTCAAAAAATTTGAATGCCCTGAGGACCCAGATCGTGAATTGCCAGTCCAGGCGGTCGTAAGCCTTCTCCATGTCCAGTTTGATGGCAACGTTCCCCGCTGGACGGGAACTTCATACATGTGATCATCTCTTGTGTGAGGAGGATGTTGTCAGTGATGTTCCAGCCTTTAACAAACCCGCTTTGCTCATCGAAGATGATCTTCGGGAGGAGGCTGGACATCCGGTTGGTGACGATCTTCGATATGATCTTGTTGGTGAAGGTGCATAAGCTGATAGGATGAAAGTGTTTGAAGGTTTTCGGGTTGGCTTTCTTGGGAATGAGGATGATGTTGGCGTAAGAGATGGAGTTGGGGTATCTCGCCCCTTAGAAAAAGGTTATGGTGTCCTCCAGTAAGTCAGATTTTAAGATGTCCCAACAGTTTCTAAAGAAGACGACATTGAAACCATCAGGTCCCGGAGCACTGTGTTTATTAATGGACCAGACGGCCTCCTTGACCTCCTCCTCTGAAGGCGTCACCAAAAGGGTCACGTTCTCGCTGTCGCTGATGAGGGATGGGATCACGGACAGGAGCGCGACGTCTTTAACGACCGGCTCTTTAGTGAAAAGGTTGTGGTAAAAGTTTATCGCAGCCGCCTGAATGTCACCTTGGTCCTCCAAAGGGCGCCATTGTCGTCATATATCCGCTGTAATTTTAATTTTTTTCTGCGGCCTTTGACACATACGTGAAAGAAATCGGTATTACGTTCACCATCGGTGTCCCAGGTCAATCTGGCTTTTTGTCTCCAGAATTTCATTTCCACTTTAAGCCTGGATTTGAGAAAAGCTCTGGCGAGGTTGAGCATGGCACGGACATTCGGAGAGCTGCAAGTGGCAAACTCTTGCTCGGCACGAGTGACATCGTCCTCTGGCACCTTGATAGCCTGGAAGATGTCACTGAAAGCATATTGGCTCCAGGACGCTAATGTCTTACGAGTGGCTTTCAGTTTGGCCGCCATCCGTACCAAAGGATCGAGGATCGAGACAGAGTTCCAAGCGTGATTGAGGACATTCTGGAATTGTGGATAATGACGCCAGAAGTCGAGGAAACAGAAGGCTTTTTTAGTACAGTTGTGGTTGTCGCCAATCCTGATGAGTAGGGGGAGTGGTCCGATTCCGTGGAGTTTAAATGAGATAGGTGGGTGATGAGGCCCATGTCAGACCAACCGTCGTTGACCATCACTCGATCCAGACGGAAGTATTGCCGACGGTGGCCTTCCTGCATGTCGCACCAGGTGAATGCACTGCCATAGAAGGGGATGGGGGTTAGGTTGCCGTGGAAGATGAAGTTGTTGAAATCATCCATCGCAAGCCGGGGGGGGGGGGGGGGGGCGATCGCCCCCCGGATTTCTCCTCTCTGCAGGACACTGTGTTGAAATGAATTCTGCTCCAGCGAATGACTGACGTGGCTATTTTTATACTACTCTAGTAAATCTGGATAAAGGTACTATAGCTCCTCCCTCCACGAGTCATCATATTTAGGACAACCTTTCTATCGAGCCAAATAATATTGACAACCACCATCTCGAGTAGGTGACCTGATCATCTAATATTATATTAATGTGATTTGCTGATTGGGACCATGGAAGTTAGGGTAGTGGTGGGGAACTCTTTGGCAAAGGCTCAAGGATAGGCTCATGAGAATCCACATTTGGATTATCTAGACTAATTGGGGGACCTTTATAAGCCATCAAATCTTTAATATTAAATATAGAACCGATTCCGAATACATATGGTAAGTTAATTACATACTCATTTGGTCCAATTCTCTACAAAATTCTAAATGGTCATGCACTACGAATATATGATTTTTTTATGGATCCTAAAAAATTGTTCCGGTCTAATCCAAACCATAACATAATCACCAATTTGAAGTTCAAGAAAATTTTTGTATTTAGAGCAGCAGTAGACTTATATTGAGCATTACTAAATTCATTTTTTTACAAATTTTTTATGTAAGTCATGAATATATTTAACAAATTACATATGCATAATCAAAGACATGAGAATGAGATCTATAGGTCTCAAAGGTTTAAAACCATGCACAACCAGAAAAGGACTCATGCCTATAGACCTAGTAATTGAACAATTATATGCAAACTCGACCTGGGTAATAGGAGATCTCAATCCTGATATTTCCCTAACTAAACAACGTAGAAGATTTCCTATTAACTGTTGTATAAACTTAAAAATACCAACTTTCCTTTATATTATTATCCCCTTTATTCACATTAAAATCCGATTAAGGGCCATTTCTTTAACTCCCTAAATGGTCATATTATTACCCCTTATTCGCACCTTTATTCCTATTAAATCCTATTGAAAGACCATTTATATATTGGTTTGTGACGTGGCTCCTATATATACATGCCTCCTTTGTGATGTGGGAGATAACGGAAAAGAAGTTCTCACTCTCTCAAAAATTTCTTTGTGTTTCTACTACAAAAACTTCTCTTATTTCAACCTCTCCGCATTCTTCATTTCAATCTTCTTCAAGGCAATAGCTAAGTTTGGGCTACTCTCTCAAAACTGTGCAGTGACGAGCGAGGGGTTTTATCTCTAGAAGGATTTAAGAACAAGTCTGCACATAGACCTTGAATAGTCTCTTAGGCTAGTGAGTAGCGTACGACTTTCCTAGAGGCCGATAACTCTAACCTTTTACTATTTTGTTTTTAAAAATCAAAGTAAAATATTCAACAATCTAAGAGATTATTCATGTTATCATTTTCTATGTTATGTTTAGCTTTGAATTTTCTTAAGTTTTTTCTGATTAAACTGCTATCAGTATTATGTTGTGTCATTGTTTGACTCAATTCATGCTATTGTTTCATATATTATATATGTATTCATCTCTTGTACTATAGAAGAATTACAAGATCATCTATACATGTTCTGCTCAACAAAACCAAGAATCACTAGATCATTTGTAGACCGAATATAGTGTTGTATTGTTGGTCATTGATCTATTTGGTTAAAAGTTTGGCAGTATTCTTAAAGAAAACTATGCGGCTAATTTTATGCATTAACATTTGTTGTTGAAAGAAAATGATGCTTATTCTTATGCATTGCTTTAGATTGGTTCCAGGTGATTCCAGTTTTAATGATTATATTATTGGCTAATGAACTCATTAGGATTATTATTTTGTAAGAAGAAATGTAAGCTAATGTTCTGAGTCATTCACCCCTCGTTTTATTTAGGTTGAGGGATCTGTAAAATTACACATGACCAAAATACATTGTTATTTTGTTTGTTTTATATTACACTAGTCGATAGTATCAATATTAATGTTATTGAATGGTAATGCTAACTTGTAGTTTTATTTTTATCACATGATGCTAGTATTACAAACAATTCAAATTATGAATCTCCATATTATTTTTTTGCTCAAATCCCTTCTATTGTAAGTATTGTATATGATATTAGCCCTATATTCCTCAATGTTTTGTCAATATGACATGAAATTTTGCATAATATCAAATATTATCTTAATTTTACTTAAGCATATTCCAGAAAATGATTAGGTTTTGTTCACATGTTTTGTTATCCTTGTAATTTTTTTCCAATCCTACTTAACAAGCAAATGGTGAACATATTGCTTCATATTTTATTTCACACAAACCTGTAGTTTATGATTGCATAGATTTTATAATCATTTAGCATTCTGAGGATTCCAACAATGTGTTCTTTTAGTGAAGTACATATGTTGGTTTAAAGTTAGTAGTCATTATTAGTTGAAATGGTCCTTTAACTCATTCTTAAGACCACATAGTTCAGAGATGTTCTTCACTAGCATATTAGCTTCTTCTTCTTTTTTCCATGGTGGTAGAAATATTGCTCATTCAAAAATTTTCCATAAGTGATTAGCACTGAAATTAAATTTCAAATTATACTTTTAGTCTTTACATGTCCATCTAGGCCCCTAATTTGAAATTGAAATCTATGAAGTTTTTGGTGCCTTGCTTGAACAATGTCTTGTAGACACATTTTATTATTTTATTATCGGGATATGTTCTATATATTTCTTGTAGAAGTAGAATTATCACTCGACGTCAAGAATGAAATTTGTACTATAAGATCTTTAAATTACAATTATGCAAATTCCTTTCTAACGATATATATATATATATATATATATATATATATATATATATATATAAAACATATCCCGATAATATATATATATATATATATATATATATATATATATATATATATATATATATATATATATATATATATATATATATATAAATATATATAACCAACCCCCAAACTTTATTGACATGTAAGGCGCAAAATGCTGAAGCCTTTACACGTAAGCACAAAAGGGAGAAACAAAAAAAAAGGAAAAGGAGCAGGGAGATAACCTCCTGCTCACCATCCCAAAACAGTTTAGCAGATCAAAGAGTGCCAGAATTCGGCCCGGACGTGCTTGTAGTTTCTACTGACTTTGAGAACCTGTCTGAGGGCTTCCCATTTCAGCTGAGTGGAAAAATATTAACGGTCCTCGTATCTGAATTTGTTGTGGTTCTTCCAGATGACCCACATGATGGCGGCTGCAACGATCTGGTGTCCGTGCGAGGCGTTATCCCAGTTGGCTAGAAGATCGTTGAAGCCCACAACAACCTGGGCCTGACAACAATGATGGGAGAATGCGGTCCAAACCTGCGCAGCTAGGTCGCCTGAATACAAAACATATTCGACAGTCTTAGACTATCGCTCCGAGCAGTAATGGTATGCTGATGCTAAACTGAAGCCGATGGTGTTTAGAGTATCGTCAGTAGGATCTTCTTACGGATCGCTCTGCAAAGCAGACATGGCCATTTTTTAGGAATACAAGATTGCCAAAAAGGTTCAATGATGGGAGATGGCACTCCAATGCCACGAACCTCTCTCCTCGTCGAAGCCAGAGTGAAAGATCTGTTAGCCGTGAGGGTCCACCTCAGAGAGTCGGGTTCCGACTTGACCTTCAAGCCATAGACGACTAACTCTACTGCCGCCTCCTTCCCAATCCACTCTCGGGCCCTAACCCAATGCCAGTCACCCTTGCAATCACACAGATCTATAATCGTGCTTTTGGATGGTACAGCCGGATAATGTGGAAGGAGGTCTCCCCGGACCATCGTTCATAGAAAAGGGACGAATCGTTCGAGCCCAGATGGAGTCGGATCAAAGGCTCGACAAGACGCTGACCATTCAGGATGCGACACCATGACACGGATGATCTTCTATTAAAATTAGCGGCCAACGGATGGCAGTGCTTGAAATATCTGGCCTTCTTGAATCGAGCCCAGATAGATCGGCTCTCATGCAGCTTCCATCATATCTTTATAGAGCAGGCATCCACAATATACGATAGCCTACAAAATCTAAGGCCGCCCTCAGCTGTAGGTCTGGCTATGGTGTCCCAACTACCCCAATGGTGCTTATCATTGCCATCGTAGCGCCCCCAGAAGAGGTTAACAAAAAAGGTTCTTAATGGATGTGAGTACCATCTTGGGGGAGAGCAAGCGGCTAGGGTGTAAATGGGGATGGACGATAGGACATGCTGAATCAGAATCATCTTTCTGCTAGACAATAAGATCGTGTTATGCCATCCCTCAATTTTTTTCCTTATTTTGCCCACCAGCCTTTCAAAAATGCCCGTATTGGATCTGTCGTACACTAACGGGCACCCAAGGTAAGAGAAAGGTGGATACACGATTGAGAAGGAAGTAATACCGGTGAGAATAGAGGAATGGTCTCTGTTAACTGAGTGGTGGACGTAGATAACGCTCTTGTTGGGGTTGACAGCTGACCCGAGCATCTGGTGTATCTCTGCAGCGTATTGTGAACCACTTCCATGGACCCGACGTCGCCAAAGGAGAAGATAAAGATGTCGTCGGCATAAGCCAGGTGAGTGATGATCGGGCAACCACTAATAGTATAAAAATGCTAGAACCGGGGGGTACTAACTATTTGTTCAGATTTTTGCTCAGAGCTTTAGTGGCTATGATAAAGATGGTGGATGATAACGTGTCTCCTTGTCTAACACCACGCCTAGATTTGAAGAAGCACTCAGCTTGGCCGTTAATAACTGTTGAGAACCACGAATTGCTGATCGATCTTCATACGATGTCTATCAAGGTCTCCGAAAACCCGAAGGCCCTGAACACCCATATCTTGAATTGCCAGTCTAGCCTGTCATATGCCTTCTCTATGTTCAGTTTGATGGCAATGTTTCCACCCTTGGATGAAAATTTCATGTAGGTGATCATCTCCTAGGCCAGCAGGATGTTGTCTAATATGTTTCAACCGTGAACAAAGCCATTTTGTTCATCATAGATGATTTTAGGGAGAAGCCCAGTTATGCGGGTGGAGATAATCTTTGAGATAATTTTGTTGGTGAAGGTGCACAGGCTCAGGGGTCAAAAATCTTTGAAGGTCACCGGATTCTCCTGCTTGGGAGTAAGAATAAGGTTAGCACAAAAAATCGATTTGGGGTACCTAGCTTCTTGGAAGAAGGCAGTAACCGCCTCATGAATATTCGACTTGATGATGTCCCAGCAAGTTCTAAAGAAGACACCAGTGAATCCGTCAGGTCCAGGAGCGTTATGCTCGTTCAGGGCCCATACTGCATCTTTGACTTCTTGCTCAAAAGGAAGGAGCTGTAGCTGGATGTTGTCACTATCCTCGATCAATCGAGGGATAGCGCGAGAAATTCCTCGTCCTTGGTGATGACTTCATTGGTAAACAACTGGGAGTAGAAATTAGCAGCGGCCGATTGGATACCCTATTAGTCTTTAGGAATGTGACCACTCTCGTCCGTAATCTGATGGAGGTTGAGCTGCTGTCTGCGCCCCTTGACACAGGAGTTGAAGTATCTTGAGTTTCTGTCTCCCTTAATGTCCCAGGTCAGCCTAGATTTATGTTTCCAAAAATCTGCCTCGACTTTCAGTCGAAACTTCAGTAGCGCTCTAGTGAGGTTGAGGGAGGCACAGGTCGCAGGGGATCTATTGGTAGCGAATAGGATCACTATGCGAGTGACGTCGTCCTTAGCTGTACGAAGAGCCTGGAAGATGTCGCCAAAAGCTTCCTTACTCCAAACTGTGAGAGCTTTTCAAATTTCTTTGAGTTTGTTCGCCACACGGACGAGGGGGTCGAGGGCATCTGTGCCACTCCAGGCGGCCGCTACGATGTTCTTGAACTGTAGGTAATGACTCCATAGGTCGAGGAAACAAAAACTTTTTATGGTTTATTTTTCTTCTAATTTCAATAAGAAGAGGGGAGTGATCCGATTCGGTCGTATTGAGGTATTTCAGATGAGAGATAATTTCCATATCTGACCATTAATCATTGGTGAGGGCACGATCAAGGCAAAAATGTTACTACCGAGCTCCATCCTGCATGTTACACCAAGTGAAGGCGCTGTCGAAGAATTGAAGTAGAGACAGATGTATGCTGAATATAAAGTTAGTGAAGTCTTTCATGGTCGACGATGACGGAGGTCAGCTACCCGACTTCTTCTCTCGACACGTAACAACGTTGAAGTTGCCAACACAGAGCCAAGGAAGGTTGCTATGGTTTTGGTGGGTGTCCATCATGGCATCCGACAGCTGTTTACATTCGGAGATGTCGTAGCTGCCGTAAACGATGGACAAGAGAGAACGGGGTTGGAGCATGGGGTGTTCCACCCAACACGAGAGCGCCTGCCTCGAGTTGTGGATGATGCCGAGCTTGACGTCGGACGCAAAGATGATCCAGATGTCGTGACAGTCTGCGATAGCGGTGGGAAAGCCTAATTGCAACTGAGTAGACCTGAGTTTCTTGTGAGGGATTTTAGGTTCTATTATCACTAAGATGTCAATTTTGTAAAATTTTTTGAGACAATTTAATCTTCTCAATGTGGGTTTGTTCACAAGGCCCCTAACATTCCAAGAAAGGATGTTAAGCATTTAGGTTGCTGGGGAGGGAGGATTTGGTGAGTTTTATGGCTGACCTGGTGGTCATGGCCGTAGCGTCTTTAGCACTTATTTTTTGGATTTTTTGGTGGTGGCTTTCTGTCCGCCTTGATGGTTCTGTCATTGACTCGATCTACTATGTTCTCAGTCGGGTGCATGTATACCTCTCCAACAATTTCTTCTAAGGCTTCGAAGTAATTGTTGTCATTGGCCCGAAGTAATAGGTGCATGTAGACCCTTCCAGGAGCCTCGCAATGCTCTAAAACCACATTCGGGCTGTGGGCTCCATTGTATTCTTCGGTGATGATAGCCTCCTGTATGTCGACTGGAGGATGAGCTAAGAATGTCGAATTTGTCGGTAAGGTTAAGTGTGTCAAATTTGTTTGTGAGGTTTAGAGCTGGGGGATTGTAGGGCATGATGGCCAGTCTCAGGGGTGCTTATTCTTGACTGTGGGAGTTTCCAGCACTGTCTTCAAACTTGGTGGCTGATGGCTTTTCCGGTTTAGTTGAGTGGGGGCGGTCTTCTGAATTTTTTTAACTCTGGATGTGCATGGAAGCAGTGCTCGGTAGAGTGACCTCTCATGTGGCATTGTTTACAGAATATGATGTTGTTGTCATATATAATTTATTGGGTGTGCATCTTATTGCCGAGGACAATTTGGATATGGATGGGGAGGTCCTTCGACAAGTCGAGCTTTATGCATATTTTTGCGTAGTTTGTTTTAGAGAGGTTACTGGTCTCTTCCGCTACGGCCACAAACATTCCAAAGGAGTTGACAATCCTCTTTAATGCTGCAGGAACAAAGCAAAAGAGTGGGAGGTTTGGGAGTGTGACCCAGACCGAGACGATTGTCGAGTCTTCTTTGGTCTTGAATTTAGGGGACCATCTGACAATTTTAATGAGGTGGGAATCGATCCTGCCCGTGCCTCTAGTCCAATCATTTTTGTGATCTATTTCTGAAGATAGGTGCAGGATTATATGTTTGGGGTCTAGGGGGCAATCTATATGCCGAAGTGAGCCCCCAACTGGCTGTCACTTCCTTGACCCGTAGAAGTTTCGGGCACCCAGTAGAAAATTTGAGGACGAAAGTGTGCGGGAAGATCCCTGACGGAGAGGATATTTCTGTGTCGGAGAAAAGCACCATAATGTCTTGGAGGTCTGTCGAGTATACGATCTTCGAAAGTTCGACATCAGATAAATTCAGGGGTAGCTTGACTAATTTTTTAGGTCTTAACTTGTCAACATAGGACGGGGCAGTAGAATAGTTTGTCGTCAACGGGGAGGGATTCACCACAGGTAAAAGGGTAGCGGGTGGTGCTATGTTGGGAGAGAAGCCATAGGAAGGATCCAGAGGGGTAGAATCTGTCGAACACACGAGGAGGGGTGCACAGCCACTAGCTTGTGCCAGGAGGAGGGGGGAGGAACTTGTCCCTGAGGTAGAGTGCACCAATGGCGGCACTCTGCAGGGGTTCAGAGAGGAGGGAATGTGCAGGTAGCGCTCAGAATTACGTGACATGGGATACATGAATATGTGGATGTGAATAATATATATACATTATATGACTAAGTTTGTGTGCCTTGTTAGCTTATGGTTTAGTTTTGTGCTTGGTTTAGCAAGTGACTTAGGCTATGAGTTAGTAGCTATCTTGGATACTTGATTTGCATATACTTAGTTTGTTTAGACCTAGAATAACTTGTTTGACCTAATTTAGACTTGTTAGACCTAGTTTGACCATAGTTGACCTAGGTTTGACTTTCAGGGTTGACCAAGTTGACCAAGAGTTGACTTTGGTCTAGATTGACCTAGAATTATGTAGAATGCATAGTAGAACTTCATATTGTCATTTTGGACTTGTTGTGACTTGTGATGTTCTGATTAGGAGCCAGACACCACTCATCGGACAGTATATTTACTTTGGACATTCAGACATCAGGCGAGTACATTCTCTGATAGTTCTCTCATTTATTTGTCAATTACTGTATTTCAGTTCTAGTTAGTTGTATATGATTCTCTGTTACAACATGTATGGATATTCTGGATTCATGTATACGACACACATTTATTTTCTGGCCTCTATTACTGGTATCATCATTCCTGGCTTCTATTACTGGAATCACCTACTAGAATCATTTACTGGAATCATTTACTGGAATTATTTACTGGTATCATTATATTTTGGCTGGACTCATCTTGAATCATTGTGTCGGAATTCTGGATTCACTTGCTGGGAGAGGAAATACTAGAGTAAGACATGTAGACATACCCGAATCTGGAATCTTCCAACTGGAATCTACTGGAATGATAGCCATCTCACACCCGGCTAGGTGTGTGATGTGCCGTATTACCTACAGCTGTTTACATGTCAAACTCGGTATTTTAAAATACACTGCTAGAGTATAGGCTGGACTCACCCTGGAATCTTTGATCACTGACTGGAATCATCTCATACCGGACTCATCTTGTACTGGAATCACCTGGTATCAGATTCATGTTGTCTGGATTTACGTTGGTCTTACACTTGTTTACATTTACTGTCTGGACTTATATCATGTTATCCTGGTTCAGCTAGTTCTATTTTTTTATAGTCTTCATTGCTATGAATCTTCTCTTGTTTAGTTATTTACTTTCCTTGCACTTTATCTGTCTTTCTTACCATCACCTGAATATAAACTGCCATTTTTATCAATACAACTGTCTATAACTGCTTTATAGTTCTCAGTCATTTACTTGGGTTTTCTAGATGAGATGTGCTCGTTCCTGTCCTGACTGGACCTGTTGATAAATTTTACAGATAGCCTGGAGGTTGCCTGCTAGCCTAGAGGAGACACAGTAGAGGTTGTATAGTTAGTTATTTCAGTTGTATTGAGTTGTATTTATTCTATGGATTACTGTATTGAGCTTTGAGATATTTTCTGGGTTTGTGTATCTTAGACACTTAGACTTCTATCTGTTGTATCTCTTTTGGATTTCATATTTTACCTATCTTTTATCTCGCTCTACCTTAGTTGTGATTGAGACTGTATCTGCTATGTCACCTCTATTTGGAGAGTATATACTGTACATGTACCTTTATATTGTTAGATGTTTGACCTAGGACAGCGTTCTACCGCCGACACTGCGGCGTAGGCTGGACGTACCCACGTCTCATGCCCTTACTCTAGGGTGCAGGTCGTGACAATTACAAGGCAGTCCATGGGAGCAGGGAAGGCCCTAGCCACGAGTGCGCCAAACTGTAAGGCAGCGGAGGCAGGTAGAGGCGCCAGCACCACCGAGGGGCGGGCGGCTAAGGAGGGAGAGGCCCTGGTTAGTGCCGGGAAATCGGCCACCATGAAGTGGGGTCTAGCGCCAGAGCTCAGTGGCACGAGACTAAAGATGGCGCATGAGGAGCTTACGCAGCTAAGGGATGGCGCAGGAAGGCCTACGCCAGAACCGATTGGCACGAGGAAATGTGCCAGCTGGAGAGGAGAATTAGTTCAAATTCTATAATGGGAAAGAGAGGCGGAAGGCTGAGGACACCGGGCTCGAGGTAATGGCGGCCTCCAGGTAGGCCAATGCATGAGAGAAGGGGGCAAAACCCCGGCTGGAAGTGCCACTACAGAGATCCAGGCCAGCTCCGCAGGAGATAAGCCGCATCGATCTGCCACCGGAGGAAGAAGCAGACCCATGAGCTGAAGCAGGGATGCTGACCAAGGAGCCGTCGCCTAGGAGGAGCCTGACGCCGTTGGGGTGAAGTGGGGGCCATTGACCCGCAAGGGGAGAAAGCCATGGATGTGGGGCCGGAAGCTAGAGCCCACCCGAAGGACGAAGGGAGAGACAAATGGGGCAGCGCCTCACCAGGGAGACAACCGTCGGAGGCCGCCAGAAGAGGGCGAGGGAGCCGGGAAGATGAACCTGTGCTGGGGGGGGCCGACCCCGGCTGGGCGGGGGCCGGTATAGCCAGCCGGAGGGGCTTACGAGCGGAGAGCTGAAATCGCCATGAGAGAGGATCTGGAAGCTTTTTGTATATATATATATATATATATATATATATATATATATATAATATGGTTCTATATATTGTTGTATTAGAATGATATTCTTCACAGGTTAGTTTCGCATTTTAAACCTTAGTTGATCATATTATCACTATATTAGAATTACTTGTCAGAAATAAATTACAATTTTGTTCTATCACAATATTTGGATTATGTTTGACAAATATTATTTTGCATATAATCTGTGACATTATACATTAAAATAATTTAGTAAAAAGAAAATAGTTTAACAATATTGTATAAAGTAGATATTAATTTGATGGACAAGTCGAAAGGGTCATTCTATAAAAAAACGGTATAAATAGCCCTAAACGACACGGTATTTAAATATCTTCGGACCACTGCTAGTTGGGATCCGGCCCCTACGACTAATCCAAGTTGATCAACACTTCTAGACTAAAGATTTTTAAGGTTGATTAGCAAAATAATTAAAACTACTAATCTAGGATGTCATATTCAATACACTATTCTTGTAGGACATTAGACTGCACATTGTCACTATGGATGGTAAAGATGATTTTAATAGTGCCAACCCTAAAAAGTTCTATGATAATTTTTTTCCAAAAGGTGGTAGAGCCATATGTGATTTTGGCTCACTACCATGAGACTAACATCAACAATTGATAGAATCACACTTATGTCTAATGATTCTAATGGCACATAGTATGATTGAGGAGAAATCTAAACATCTAGTCTAGTCAAACCAAAACTCCTAAAGAAATGGACTACAATTGGTTTTATAGAGTTTTAAGTATTTTTTTAGTCATTATATGACATATTCTTTGAATATTTTAAAGCATTATAGAACTCTGAGATACATTGAAAGGAGAATGAAGGTTCACCTTTGCAACAACTTAGATACAAGATATATATTCATGTAACCAACTATCAAAACTAAGAGTATCATAGACTATAAAATAATAGTTTTTAGACAGCTGGTATTAAAGCTGATAGACTCAGACATTTTATTATGCTTATGCACAGTATACATATTTAGGGTTATTTTGTATAAGGGTACCAAGTTTATGACATAATTAGACTTTGGGTACTCAGTTTGTCCATTAATGGTTTTGGGTACTGTACCTTTAGTTGACTGTGTTGACCGTTTATAATTAACATTTTTCTTTTTTTTAATAAAAAACTTTTATTTCAATTACTAAACTGCACCAAGCATTGACGGTTTCTCTGAAAGGTTAACATTGTTATCACCACATGTATGGCTGCCATTCACGTGTATGGTTGCCAATCAAAACTGATTTGGAAGATTAAATGGCCCTTATTTTGGAGATAAAAAGGATGTGATCTCATAAAACCTAATTATTTTGGTGTGAACTCTATCATCGGCAGATTAGGGTTCCGAAAGAGAGAAGATTTGAAGAGCCATTAGAGTTAAATCTCAGGTAAAATTAAGTTCTTTTTGGATTATTTTGTTTAAATGTGACATCTGAAGTTGTTTGTGTAGAGAAAATGCTGAAGTTAATTGCTCTGTAGGGTTTTGATCCTTTTGATTTTAGGGTGATTTTATGTGTTTAATAAATAATTCTTTGGATTTTTTCTGAGATGGGGTCCCTGGTTTTGAAGCTATATGTCAAAAATTATTCCTTGTGCCAGGGCTTTTAATTTTAAATACTTTTTTTATACCAGTTTGTTATTCTTTATTTCAAATTGTATGCATTTATCAATGAACAATGTGGTACATGTTCTTTGGGATTTTTCTGGGTGTTCTCTTGTTGCTCCTGAACACCCAGAAAAATGATGCTTAGCGTGGTACATGTTCTTATGTAGTAACTGAACCCAAACCAATAGAGCTTTATGATTTTTGATTGATTTTAGGATGCCCATACCCTTGTAAAATCGTCAAAGTTGTTAAAACCATCCCTCTTCTTAGGCTTGGAAGAAGGTAATTGTTGGAAGCCCGGAAGCAATTCCTGCCACTTTCTTAATATATTGGGTTTTTTGTGCATCATGGTGTTCTTTTTGGGTGTTCTTTATTTCAATTTGTATGCATTTATCAATGAACAATGGTGATGCTAAGGTAATATATTAGGATTTTTGTGCAGCATGGTGGGTTCAAGCTTCCAAATAACTACTAAAGAGAGTGGTTAGGACAAGTATATCGACCCAGGTAAAGAAGACTATTTGCCAGAGGAGGAACTAGATTTTCTTCCAATATTAAAAGCAGTCAACGAACTTGAGAAAAGGTTGGGCATATGCCAGGTTGAAATTGCAGGTGAGAAAGTAAATGAAGTGAGTACATATGAGCAGAATTTTGTTTTGGATGCATATGATGAGGAAAATCATAGTGAAGGTGGTTTACAAGATAAACATTAGGTACCTAGAAGAAGAACCCCTGCAATAGATGGGTTAGAACCTGAAGAAGTATAATGTTCTGCAGATTCAGATGGAGAGGGCTTTATTCCTAGTGATGCTGATGAAGAAGATGATATTAGTAGTTTGTTGGTAGAGTTGGAAAAGATTGACTCAGGAAAGGAGTTTGAAGATTTTGTTAGTAATACCCAAAATTTGTATGAGAAGGAAGATAATGAAGAATTGAATCCAAAGAATCATGAGGCAGCCGAGTTGTGTATAGGCATGGAATTGGGTACTTTCAAGGAATGCAGAGATTATATTAGGGACTTAGCTATTAAGAAAAGATTTGTAACAAAAAAAATCATGAACAACAAAACTAAGCAGAATTACATGTGTAAGGATGAAGGTCGTCCATGGAAGGTGTATTGCTCTGTTATTAATGATGAACATATATTCAAGTACAAGTCTGGGGTTTTCAAACACACATGTTGAGGCCCTAAGGATTTAAAGAACCCACTTGCTAATAATAGGTGGATTGCTCCCAAAGTGTTAGGGTATATTTTGGATCATCCAGAATGTAAGCCAAAAACCATTAGGGAGAAAATCTTGAGAAAGAGAAAGGTAAGGATTTCATATTGGACTGTCTGCCATGCTAGGCATTGGTGTCTTGAGTTAATTATGGCTAGTTATGAAGATAGCTATAAGAATGCACTAGATCTCTATCACCAACTGTTGATGTCTAATCCAGGGAGTATTGCTACTTGCAGTGTGGATCATGGGACAAATCAGTTCAAAGGTTTATGTGTGGCATACAAGGCTAGCCTAGATGGATTTGTCAATAGATGTAGACCTATACTTGGTATTGATGGGTGTTTCCTAATGGAGAAGTATGGAGGAATGTGTTTGAGTATCATGTTTTTGGATGCCAACAATGGGTTATTCCCAATTGCTATATACCTGTGCAAAAATGAATGTAGGGAAACATGGACAACTTTTCTTGAGATAGTTGCTGGTCACTTAAAGCTACATAAAATGCCTTTAACTATCATTTCAGAAAGACAAAAAGGCCTTATTGAGGCAGTAAATACTATTTGTGGTGATGTTAATCACTTCCATTAGTTTTGCTTCAGACACATGTACAAGAATTTCAAAAGGCTGCATCCTGGTTCAAATTTAGAGATGATTACATGGAAGGCAGCAAAATCATACAACAAGGTAGAATTGAAAGAATGGATGGATGAGTTAGAAAAGGCAAAAAAAAGAGGCAAAAGAATGGATAGATAGGGAAAATGTTACTCATTTGGCAAGATCACAGTTTGACACCACGTCAAAGTGTGAACACATAACCAATAACTTCTCTGAATCTTTCAATAGTTAGATTATTGAGTTGCGATGCAAACCAATATGTAAGTTTGTTGAAAAGTATCATGTTATAATGATAAAATTGTTTCATAACAGAAGCATAGTAGGAGAAGGATGGAATACTGTATTAGTTCCTAGGGCAAGGCAAATACTTGATATGCACATAAATAGATACCATTTGCTTGAGCCAGTTCCATCTACAGAGACTCTGTGGCAAGTAATGGATGACTATGATATGAGCTGGAAGACTGATTTGCACAAGCACACATGCACATGTGGTGCATGGCAGATATCAGAGATTCCATGCTTACATGCCATGGCAGTAATCATCCCAATGAGAGAGGATGAACCCATCAGTTACTAGTTATGAGCTATTTTAGAGAATCTTATCTGTAGGCATGCAAATATTATTTTTGAGCTCTACTTGGACTAGTTCTGAGCTTTTTTTCCAGGTATAAACATCTTATTTAGCTGACAGTATGATGGATTTTTCTACTACTTTTACACCCTTTCAAGTTGATACTTACGAAGTGGAGAGCACTGAAATCAGCTTGATGAAACTTGCTGCAAATATAATTTTTGATCATGGATTTCATGGTTGGTTAATTCTCTTTATTATTCAAACTAATCAAGAAAAAACAACCATGAGGTTTGCTACTAAAAGAGCATCTTGAATACTATTATGGGTTGTGAGAAATGAGCTAGAAATCGTTGAAATGTACAATCTATATAAATGTCTGCCGCTTGTGATAAATTTATGATCCTCAGGTCCTCAAGTCTTGTTACTTGTTACCAAGAACAAATAATAAGATGAATATATTTCTGTTAAGCATCTAATCTTATAAGTAGTAGTCATATTTCAAATTTTACTTGATGATACTCCAATGCATTTCATAATTATACAACTTTGTGGATCCTATAATGAGGACATACTCAAGACATATTGAGCCTCTTAACCATTCATATCATTGGGGAGTTGTAAGTACTAAATACATGTACGTGTTAGTCATCATCTTATATTTATCAATATGTTTGATAATCCTTGTATGTTTTTTATGTTTGATTAGCCAACAACAGTTGTGAAACCACCAAGACTAATTAGACCTGCTGGGAAATAAAGAACTCAGAGAAGGAGGGACAGAGATGAGCAAAATGATGTGAAAAGAGAGACAAAACAGTATGGAAAATGCAAAATGTATGGTCATAACAGAAAAACATGTAATGGACCCCCATAAAGTCCCCAACAATTTGAAGGTAAATTATTTATCAATTCATGTATTCCTTTCTTACTTTTTGGTACAAAAATTGCACACAGAACTGACCATGACCTTTTATGCAATAATAGGTGCACAAACCTATGTTGGTGCTCATGTTAGAAGACTTGATGCTCTCAGTGGTGGTGGACCTAGTAGTACAGGAGATAGGGTCAGGATCAGAGAAAAGTAAGGGGTTCTCACTACCAACATGTCTCCCAAACAACTACTGGAAGAAATGTATCCAACACTCAAATGCCCCATCAACCTAATCGAAAGAAATTAAAAGTTGATGATGTGCGAAGTGCCATGTGACCAAAAGATTTCCTCTGCAACTTTTCTTCGGTTTTTGCTTCGAACCAAGGCTTGAAGTTGCTTCCTAATATTTTTCTTTGTGGAGTTTGGATGATGGGTTTATCGAGATCTTCAACTTGTTTTCATTTTCTGGAGAATTTTTTGTGTTATAGAAATTTGGTATTATTACAGGACAAATCATTTGTGGACGCGTTTATGGTAAATTTTGTATCTTTTACTTATGAAACTCCTGGAACTTTCTTATGGAGATTGTGGCTTTTAATCTATTTGTATGTTATTTGGCATTTTTTGTGCATGCTGGGTACTCTTTTATATCATCAATCCAATTAGAATTTGTCCTAGTGCAGTATTGGATGTCTGATATTGGCTTACTTTATAAATCAATATCTTTTGTTGCTTAATTTGTGGATGTCTGATATTGGCTTACTTTTATATCATCAATCCAATTAGAATTTGTTTCTCCAAGACCAAGGCACATTAATGGCTTGCTTCATGTCCTTCTTGTGAGCATTTTAGTCTCTATAGGGTCCTTTGGTTCCAGTTTCTTTCTTCCTGCTTGCTCTCATACAGGAAAATTTTAGCAGCATTTTGAGGCCAGGACAACCAGCCACAAGGCACTTTGAATACATCCATGGGTAATTAATTGCCTCATATGAAGGTTGTTTGCATAATTGACAAACCTGGAAATCGATCGCCAAACAAATTGGTTAGGATATTTTGTTATTAGCATAGATTAGTGTTTGGGTACTAACCTCCTTTAATGGACCTCAAAAGTGAATAAAAGGGATAAATGTGTGAGATTGTACCTCAAAGTCGGTAGTGAGTGTTCCTTTCGAACCCACTGATAGCAGCAGTTTGTAGTAAGAAAAGAAAATGGTGAAGAGTAAGTTTGTAGAAGATGAAGAAGAAATGATGGTGAAGAGAACTTTTAAAAGGAGATTGCACTCCAACGGTACAAAAATGGAACAATCTCAGCAATTCCTTCCAATGGCTATGATTTTATTACTGTACTTAAAAACTACTTGCCTAACAACATCAAACTATGTGCCTAACAGAATCAAACAGACTTACATTTTGTAAAAAAAATTTGAAAAAAAGAAAAAGGTTAATTAGAAACGGTCAACACAGTCAACTGACGGTACAGTACCCAAAACCATTAATGGACAAACTGAGTACCCAAAGTCTAATTATGCCATAAACTTGGTACCCTTATACAAAATAACCCACATATTTATGAACCTGTTAACTTTATAATATAGAATTGCTAAATACACGATTCTATTAATTCTAAGATTAACTGGTATCTGCAGTTGCGCTTCAAGTCTTCAAAGAGCCTATAAGGAAAAATATATGGTTCTTGACTATATAAAGTCAGAAAATAGCCTTGCAAAACTCTTGACAAAGAGTTTATCTAAGACGTTAATCCTAGTATCATCGGAGGGGATGTGGTTAAGCTCATAAGTAAGCCACCACCAGTGGCAACCCAAAAGAGTCTTACTGGAGATCCCAAGATGTCACGACCTGTACCCAGATTTTAGGCATGAATCATGGGCACGCCCACCCTACGCAGCAGAGTCGATGGTAGAACGCTGTATAATCACAATATGATGACAACCACGCAATATATATACTCCACTTGGGAGGGCAACAATAAATAACCAATACCCAATCACAGCTCTAGATAGTTGGAATAGAGAAAAATAAATATGAAGTCATAAATCCATGAAATAGATAAACTCCCAACTACCTGTCTAATAAATGTCAAATAGCAATGTAAAATAAAATCCAGAGACAAATCTGACCTCTAAATAAATCAACTCTAACTTGTAGTACCCCACTTTCGATAGGTGGCGGACTTCATAATATGCTTGCGTCGAGTCAGATCGGTCGTGAACTTAGATGGCCATCTGACTCGATCGCTGAGCTTGGTAAATGATAACACCTTATGACATCGAATAAATCAATTTGAATGAATATTACGAGAATCGATCCAACTAATGGAACAACTTTTGTTGGAATAAGTCATAGATACAGCAGGCTGCATCTCGGTGAGTGAGCTCCATATAAGAGTCCCTTCGACGGGACCGGACTGCTGTATGGTTTTCTTGAGTTTTTGCTTCTTGGTTTTGATGAATGTGTTTTTGCGTCGATTTCTGAATGCATTCTACAAATTTTGAAATAAAAGATTAAAGAAAGAATTCTGACTAAGTGTTGGTGCCATTGCAGGATCTTGCATAACTGAAGCTTGAACGTTGCGAAATGCTTCAACACTTGGCATAATCAAATACTTGGTGGGTGGTTCGTCCCCTTCTTTTCTACTCTTTCCCGCAAACGAAATTCTTTTACCTCAAACTTATTCAAATCGACGATGCCAAGTTAAATGCATGCCGATCCACTAAGATCAAGAACTTAGAAAAATGTATTGATTTAGAGTAATTTACTCTAAAAATATAAACTTTGCATCGAAAAGAGAAAAGATAAGGTTATAGAAAAGAGATAGACTATTTCATGATCTACCAAACATAATGAAACGTGGTTGCAGCATATAGTACCTCGAGAAATTTGGTGCCTACGGGACGCTAAATCAGAACGTACGACTTTAAGGAAAGGAACTCTCGCATGAGTAAAAATGATAATGCTACTAAATACTGTCCGCGCTATACAATCTGTTTTATATATTAAACTACTCATTCATTAGCATGGTCATGGACAACTTGTACACAAGTGTGGTTTTCCTCGAAACAGTATTCCGTAGCCCTGGAACCGAATCGACCTAGGGGGAAATATGAGTTGTGCTTTGGCACAAGGCATTGCGAGACTTCAAACGGGATTGCAACCTGGATTGAAGGCTTGTCGTAATGCTAATGATAATTGTCCCTTGTGGTGGCGAACACCAATGACCATGTGTAAGATAGTAACATGCTCACCTATTGTCTTATTTAGGTATAAATATTATCTCTTTTTTATGTAGGAAAGAGCACGGTCGTGGTAAGAATTGAGAGAAATTGTTATATTTCACTACATGCTTTTACTGTTTCAAATGAAAGGCTATCAATATGAACCGAATTCATTTAGTTCTAAATAGAAAGAAAAATCCAATGCATGCCTACCTTAACAATCAGAGTCGGTTTAGACGAGTGGGTTCGTCCCGATCACCAGTACATTTCCAAGTGTACTAATCCCCAATCCTACAGGTGACGAGGACTCTGGGGGTGTATGTCGCTACGCAAAAGCTGTAGTTCAGAGAGGCATTTTGAAGCTCTTCCTATTATGAAGTATTTTGAAGCCAATTCATCGAAGGCTTTCAATGTATAAAATGGCGAATGTATGGACGATAAGTGTTAGTTCAGGCAGCTTATCGAGTATATTTCTTTTATTTCAATCAATGTAGCCGTAATGGCATATCCAATGTAATATGACTTGCACTTCGTTGCATGCTATCAATAAAAAAACATATTTAGATCTTCCTAAACTGGGTGTTCAATTCTGATGTGGTTGTGAAGTTTCAACTTGGTGTTTCAATAAAATGATTATATATAACGTTCTTGCCTTGTACGAGTGCAACTCTAGACTTGTACGACATCATGCCTTAGCGAGGATGATCGATTCGGCATAATAGGAACGTGGATGAACGGTTTGTCGAATCTGGGTGTGACAAATTGTTATCAGAGCACAATTATGTTTCCTCAGATTTTTGAAAAAAAAATTATTTGGAATGTTGGTTGCGATTACTCGATTGAATGCTTATCGACATGCTACATGAAATAAAAGTTCCATACAGGTAAGCCCGTAGATATTTTGTAAAAATACTAATAGGTTCACTTGTTTTGTAGGAATAACTAAGAAAAAAAATCCCAGCACAACAACCAACGTTGTGGATAGTTCGCCGAGTTCGAAGGGCGCTAGCCCAAGCGAGACTACAATAGAGAAAATGTTGTAGTTGATGGAGCTGTAGCAGCAACAACTTCAGATGTAAATTAAAGCCCAATTAAGTGTGTAGTAGAAGCAAATAGACGACCAAACACAGATCATAAGCAATTTGGTGGGCAATACCAAAGCAATGGTCGTGGCATCCAAAGAGAGGCAAGAAGTTCAAGAGGAAGTCGAGGAAAAAGTTCAACCACAAACGATGAACTCTTCTTCCTTGTTCAAAGCAACGGAGTTCGTAAGATGAACCCGCCTAAGTTTAATGGTCGAGCAGAGCCTAATATGATCGTGGGATGGCTCATAGAGATTGAGGACCTGTTGTCACTACCACTTTCTAGAATAAGGGTATTTTGGTAAATTATAAGTTTTTGATTATTTTAGTATTATTTAATTAATGTATTGAGTTAGTGTCATATTTTGGTTTAACCTTAGAACTACGTTCACTAGATGTTAATCATGACCATAGAAACTTAGTTAGTGAGATGGGACATGTTAATTAGACTCTAATTTATCTAGAATTTCATATAGAGCCGATTAGTTGACTTAAACCTTAAGCTAGATGGGCCTTTTCTTAAAGGGCTTTAAATGACAAATAGGAAGGCTTTTGAGACATGCACCCTAACCAAACCCAAGCAAACATATCATGGTTGGCCACTAGGACCCCTCCCCTTGCTATTAATAGCAACATTCCCCTCTTCTTCGCCCTTTCATTAGAAACCCTAACCCTAATTTGTGTTCTTCCCCAAATTGCCACCATCTTCCAAATTGAGTCCAAATTCTCTCAAATTAATTGCAATCTCTTTCCCTTGAAGAGAGAAAGCCTCCATTTACTAGTTGGGAGCTTATTGGAGCAATTTGTCCATTAAAAGTTGAAGAAGATCTAGATCTTGGATTTATTCCTTGAGAATCCATCTCTCAAGTAGTAAGAGCCCTCTAAATACTCTAATTTTCCATTCCTTAATATAGATGCTTTCATTTAGGGTCTCCATTGCATTAGAAATGATTTGGGTCAATTTTGGATCCATTTGGAGTGCGTATCACGAGAGTATCGGATACACACATCTTTTATGAAATGACTCTTAGGAATTTTTATACTTAAATTTTAGTTTTAATTGGGTATTTATATTGGTTATATATGTGTTTGCAAGGTAGGATGGTTAACTCATAAGTTGGGATTGTTTTGGTAGATCAATATTGGATTTGGGACTTGTGTTCATATATGGTGTTTGCTCATTGATTGCTCACTGTTTTGTTCTAATGTTCTGTGCAGTTACTTGGACTTAGGGACTTGTTCACTGTGTATGTTTACTTGAATGTCATGTTCCTATCATTATACCTGTGTAACTCATAAAATCTGTACACTTATCAAATATGCAGCCACATACATCAGTCCAGACCATGCCATATGCCAAGTAGCGAATATACTGTCCTGACCACTACTTGTTCTTGTCTGTGCAGTAGCTAATTCATTTGACCAGTCCATTGTGTTTCCTGCATCCCCTCTATGTTTACCTACAATTCGAATGACCCTTTTTTATATACACTGTCCTGCTTCTTGAGTAGGATAACTCGACTGATACTTGATATGTATCATTGGGATTTATTCCAGTTCTTGAGTTCAGACATTAAACTTAAGATACAGTCACATCTGTCCTTTCCATTCTAATGTCTGCTCACTTAACCATTTGTTCAGTCGAGCCATTATCCATCATGTATAGAGAGTATTTTTCTGAGTTTGTCCTCCGATTGGAGAGTATATCCTGTACAGGTACATTTTACTGTGTTTAGATGTTGTTGAGACCTAGGACTGCGTTCTACTGTCAACACTGCGACGTAGGCTGGACGTACCCATGGTCTCGTGCCCTTTCTTCGGGTGCGGGTCGTGACACCTGTTCGGTCTTCTCGGCATCGAAGGGTCCCAGAGAGTAGCATGTGTGACATTAAACTGCAACTGAGGGCTTACGACTGTGGGCAACAAATAAGCAGAAAATCTACAGAGCCGAAATTGATGCCCAGATTTCCTGGAAAATGTTCAAGGAAGCTTTTTCTTGAATAATATGTTCCTCGTGCAATCCATCGACATAAAGGGGACGAGTTCATGATGTTGATGAAAGGGAATATGACTGTTGAAGATTGACACATGTTTTTGAAAACTTGTAAAATTAGTCGGCACCTTCCTGCCCAACATAGAAGAATGGTGCGAATGTTTTCAGCAGGGCCTGAACGACGAATTACGTAGGGACGTCATGAATCTGCGATGCCAAACTTATCGTGAATCCTACAAGCAGCACTAGATAGCGAGCGGATCTTTGGCCGTATGTCACAACGAGCCATGTATGTCGTCCAAAACAATTTTAATAAGCATCCTAACAACATGGAATGCTCGAGAGTAGTAATGCGCCCGAATACCAATACAAACAGGGGTCCCTACCCCAGAATGTAGTACATTCGATGTGGCAAAAGTGGACATTGGGCAGTCGATTGTCTAGTGGGATGCTTTCAATGTGGGGCTGGACCACAAGACGCAGGAATACTAGACGGGGAGGGTGAATCAATACCCTCCAAAGAATGTTCCGAACCCTCCGAGGAATGTTCCAAATCAGTATAAAGTGCCTACACATACAAGGTGCAAATATGGTGCCAGTGAACCCGCAGAATCAACGCCATAGGGCACAAGGTCGAGTCTACACATTTACTCGAGATGAGGCGTTCGAGTCTGATACTGTTGTAACGGGTATACTACTCTATAAAAATATACATGCTCGAGTACTATTCGATTCAATTGCGATCCATAGTTTTATATCTGCTGATTATGCTAAAGAAAATAAAGTAGACATGCAATCACTAGATGTGAACATTAGCGTTAGCACTCCATCGGGGGTCGATATGCCTACGAACTTTATTTGTAGGAATGGCCACATTTGCATCAGGGAAAGAAATCTATCCTTGGAAGCCGTTGTACTAGGCATCAAAGAGTACGACATAATCCTGGGCATAGATTGGTTGGGCACTTGCCATGCAACGATTGACTATACAGAGAAGAGAGTTGTGTTTCGTCTTCCTGGTGAGACAGAGTTCTCATATTCGTGAGATACGGTTTTGAAGACGGCCATGGTGGTGTCGACAATTTCGGTAAGGCGTATGTGGCGTTCCGGCTATGCGGGATACTTGGCATCAGTTCAAGATATAAGGAGGGATAATACAAACACAGTGCAGACAAATATTGTTGAAGATTTTCCCAGACGAGATACCCGGGATGCCGCCAGATCGAGAAATAGAATTTAGTATCGACACCTTTTCGGATACTCGGTCGATATCAAAAGTGCCTTACCGAATGGCTCCAGTAGAACTGAAGGAGCTGAAGGTACAATTACAAGAGTTGCTAGACCGCAGATTTATTCACCCTAGCATTTCTTCGTAGGGAGCTCCCGTACTGTTCATAAAAAAGAATGATAGATCGATGCGGCTATGCATCGATTATCGCAAACTCAATAAGCCGACCATGTGGAACAAGTATCCATTGCCATGAATTGATGACTTGTTTGACCAACTGTAAGGCGCGTTAATATTTTCAAAAATTAATCTTCGTTCAAACTACCATCAGTTGAAGATCAAGTCTGATGATGTATTAAAGTCTGCCTTCCGCACTCGATATGGTCATTATAAATTCATAGTCATGTGATTCAGTTTGACGAATTCCTCAGCCGCTTTCATGGATCTGATGAACCGAGTCTTCCGACCCCAAATCGACAATTTGTAGACATGTTCATCGACAATATCCTCATCTACTCGAATAATCAAAAAAAGCACGCAGAGCACTTGAATATGGTACTGCAAACTCTGCGTAAAAATAAATTATACGCAAAGGGGAGTAAATACGAGTTATGGATGAGTAGCGTGACGTTACTCGGACACATAATCTCTGCCGAAGGCATCACGATGGACCCAAAGAAAATTGAAGCGGTGGTAGATTGGAAATGACCTACCTCGGCTAGCGACATTCGGAGTTTCCTGGGATTAGCAGGCTACTACCGAAGATTTGTGTGAAGCTTTTCAAAACTAGCGTCGCCTCATCCTAAAGGGAGTCGTATTCGAATGGAGTAACGACTATGAATCCAACATTAAAGAGTTGAAGCAACGGCTCGTCTCAGCTCCAATCCTTATACTTTCAGATGGACTATAAGGGTTCAGATATTCAGCAATGCATCGAGAACTGGCCTAGGGTTCGTGCTCATGCAGAATATCAAAGTCATCTCCTATGCTTCAAGGCAATTGAAGCAGCACGAGAATTACTATCCGACGTATGATCTACTCTCGAAAGACATCTCCTATGCTTCAAACCAACATCTAAACACAGTAAAATGTACCTGTACAGGATATACCTGTACAGGATATACTCTCCATTATCCATCATGTATACAGAATTGTTTGGAGATTGTGAGATTTCTTGGCTGACATTGTGATTTCTTGGACTTGCCATTTTGCACCATCAAGCAAGATTCCTTGCCACCTCTGCTGTGATTACTTATTTTTTTATTTTTAGTTATTTATATTAAGTATTTTTTATCTGTCTTAGTTAGTATATTAATGTGCGTCCAAGTCACACTTGGGTGCGAGCGACTCTATCGGTCTTCTTTTCTTGTTTTATTTATTCCTCTTGCATGGACTTAGTCTAGAGACCACCCATTGTTCATGGGATATTGGTATATCACATATGGCCTTGACACTTACATTATCACGTGATGTGAGTCACATGTAGGACATATACCCGCGTAGTCGACTGGCCATCGATACGTATGGAGCGTGCGACGGATAGGAGTAACTGCCAATAGAATTGCGTGCTAGAAGACTTGGCGGTTACTAGAGGTACATGTCAGTCATGGAGATGATGATACTAGGCATTTGATGAGGAGAACAATCCTGACGTATGAGCTTCGATTGCAGTTCCCTTGTAACCCGAAAGCTTCGCTGGAGATACGGGTATGATTAGCCTCTCAGGTTGGCCACTGTTGTTCTTGGAACGTTATGCGCTTGGTCACTGGTGCCCAAGAGGGGACTATACCGGATCCTATATTCAACGAGGACTCATGCGTTGAAGGATTGTATCTCAACTGCATATTCACAGTAGAATGGTCAGGAACCCTATTGCATGCATACCTTTATTTCTTATTATATTATCACAGTTACATGGCATGGTATTTTCTTGTATCTTGTTACGTCCCTCTGAGGACCTGGTTATCTCTCCAGGATTAGACGACTTCTCGCAGGAGTACGGGGTGACATTGGATTCAGCTTACATCGATGACGAGGCAGTTCCTACTGATTTCTAGTCTATTCCTTATTTGAGACATTAGTAGACATTATTTTTACATCTCTTTTCTTTCTATTTAAAGAGGTTGGACTCCGATTTTGTGAGACTATTTTCATAGCTGTTTGGAGTGAGCATGTTCACCCGGCTATCTTTTGATACACTTATTTATTATTTGCACTCTATTATCTTCTGTGTTGAGCTGTGATGAGATTAGATTATATTATTCTGGCCTGTGATTATTTTATTTACAGCTTATGTGCATATATGAGGATTCTATATATTGAAGTATTTTTCGTACATGTGCAGCTGGCATGTTCACGTACTTGGTCCTATGTATTTTAGGACTAGGGCATTATAGCAAATGTTTTATTCTTATACTAAAGATAATTTGGAAAAGTTTGACAAAAAGGCTATTGAAGATATATTTTTAGGTTATGCGGCCAAAAGTAAAGGGTACCGAGCTTTCAACAAAAGGACTATGATCATCGAAAAGTCAATAACTGTCACTTTTGACGAACTGAATCAACAAACAATCAATAACGATGATGAAGATGTCAGTACGCCAAGTGCAGCACCTACAGAACCTTCAAGCACAGCACCAGCTGATCCTCCAAGCAGAGCACGTACAGAACCAGAAGCTGGAACCAGCTACCTTGAGAGTCTGCCAAAAAGAATGAATTTTATGGCTGACCATCCCAAGGACTTGGTAATAAGTGAGATTACCAGGGGTATAAGTACTTGTTTCTCTAATAGAGAGATAGTTTCCTGTGTTGTATTTATTTTACAGCTTGAACCCAAAGCTATTAAAGAAGCATGCAGCGATAATTTTTGCTTAGATGCTATGGAAGAGGAATTAAACCAATTTGAACGGAATCAAGTTTGAGAACTTGTTCCCAAGCCCACTGATCATCCGGTCATTGGCACCCGCTAGGTATTCCCAAATAAACTTAATGAGAATGGTTTATTTCCTCTTAATAAGGCCCGACTCACAGCTCAAGGATACAACCAAGAGGAATGTATCGACTACGATGAAACATATGCCCCAGTTGCAAGATTAGAATCCATTCGCATGTTATGTGCATTTACATATTTTCATAATTTCAAGCTTTTTCAAATGGACATAAAAAGTGCATTTCTTAACGGTTTAATAAAAGAAGAAGTTTATATAGCTCAACCTCCAGTTTTTACTGATTTCAAAACCCTGATTATGTTTTCAAGTTGAAGAAAGCCTTATACGATTTGAAACAAGCTCCTCGTGCTTGGTATGATCATTTAAGCTATTTTTTACATGATAACGGTTTTATAAAAGGAAAGGTTGACACTATACTATTTATAAAATCTTTTAATGGAAATCTTCTTTTAATTTAGATTTATGTTGATGATATTATCTTTGGATCTACTAATGAATCTCTTTGTCAAGAATTTTCAAAGTGTTTGTAGAATGAGTTTGAGATGAGCATGATAGAAGAACTCAAATTCTTCTTTGGACTGTAAATCAAACAAACCAATATTGGGATGTTCATTAATCAAACCAGGTACACAAGAGACTTACTAAAGAAGTTTGATCTGGAAACCGTCAAACCTCTTGGCACTCCGATGGCAACTTCAACCAAGCTTGATATTGATGAAAAAGACAAACCGGTCGACATACGTAAGTATCAAGGTATGATTGATAATTTACTTTATTTAACTGCTAATCGTTCTGATATAATGTTTAATGTTTGCTTGTGTTTATGTTTTCAAGCTAACCCTAAGGAATCATACCTGTGCGTAGTTAAGCGTATCTTTCGATACCTTAAAGGCACTTCTTCTGTCGGCTTATGGTATCCCAAAATCACGTCCTTTGACCTAATCGGTTACTTGGATGCTAATTTTGCTGGATGCAAAGTAGATAGAAAAAGTACTAGCGACACGTGTCATTTCCTAGGTAATGTTTCAGTCTCTTGGTTTACGAAGAAGTAAAATTCTGTCGCATTATCAACCACGAAAGCTGAGTATATCGCTGCAGGATGTTCTTATGCATAAATTTTGTAGATGAAGCAAACCTGAGAAAACTTTGGTTTACAGTATTCACGTATACCCATTTTCTGTGAAAATACTAGCACTATTAATCTAACTAAGAATCCTGTATGTCACTCTCGCACTAAGAATATTAAGATTCGACATTATTTTCTTGGAGATCATCAAACAAATGGAGATGTAAACCTTGTATATGTAGACACGGAGAACCAATTGGCTGACATCTTTATAAAACTATTAGAGGAAGATCGTTCAATTATTTACGTCGAGAATTAGAAATTTTAGATGTCAATAATATTAACAAATTTTGTTTTATTAATTATTTTTTAATATACAAAAACTGTTTTTGAGACAAGACAACGAAGGGTTTGTCTGTCCCCACGACCAAGGTCGAAGCGAAGCGGTACTTAAGCATTTCCCGGTAAATCTCTACAGGCTGGACAGTACCCCTACAGCTAATCTGAAATAGTTACTGCGTAATGAAATTTAATTTATAAAATAATATTAATTATATTAATTGAAATTAAAAATAACTAAACTTGGAATTAAATAATTAAAAAATGATTGATGAATATAAAGTGGCATTGCATTTATTTTTGTTTAAAAATACCTCAACATAACCCCAGGCGAACTCGTACCAAATTTGGCCCAAGCTCGGCTCAAGTTCTGTTGGTGTCGGGTGTTTTAAGTCAGAACCAAAGTGGCCCCTTCCTATTCATCACCTCCATCTCCTCAAAATATAGTAGCAGCCGCACCCGAGAGCTCCAAACCCTAGATTTTCATCCTTTGATTTCTCTTAAATTGTTTAGAGTTGTCAATCCAAATTTTGGATTCGTGCGTAGAATCTCGTTCTCCTCCACATACTCAAATTTCAGAAGGTATAACTTCCTCCTTCTCTCCTTTTCAATTTTGTTGATTTTTATATATTTTCGAGAAATCATGCATAAGACCTTCAACACCTTTAAGAGGAAGAAGACGGCGGCTAGTGAAGAGGCATCATCTTTGGATCCCATCTAAGGATTACTCTTTTTGCCCGTCCAATCGGATGACGGGGATTTTAATGGGTTTTTCTTCTAAACCCATGATCAATCACTTTTATGGTATGCAGATTTCTCGGTTCGCAACATATGCTCCGGTGCACCGATTAAGTGGACTATCTTTCCATCCCACTGGACTTACTTTAAAGCATTAGGATTGTATAACCTTGTTACTCATTCATATCCTATCGCAACTAATGTTATTCGTTTATCTTAGTACAATTTCACTCTTGACACTATCACTGTTAAAAGTCATCTTGCTGGCATTGATATTTAATTCAATGATGTTGACTTAGCAAAAATTCTTGATATTCTAAATGAAGGTGTTCTGCTAGATGATATCACGGAATTTGAACTTCCAGGAGATACGACCTTAAACAGCTTCAAGAATGATCTCTGCTCTCCTGATCGAGTTCGTTCTAAGTTGCTAATTTGGACTTATTTTGCTATGAATTGCATCGCATCGTCTACTCCATTATCTTACCCAAATCCACTTACAAGGACGATGTGATCACTCATGAAATGTCCGCTTTATACCATATTCATAAGGGGATTCCATTTTCTATCCCCAAAATAATTATTCAGATGATGGGTCGTTGTCACAAAAGGCACAAAAACCTTGCTTACTTGATGATTCTTTCAATCATCTTTCAGCACTTTGACATTGATCTATCCATTTGGGCTCGAGACTCTGAGCCTAAGTATCTTCAGCTCTCTCGTCGTATTGCAGCTGTTCCTTCTACTCCTCCTACTTTTACACCTCTACCTCCGTAGGACTACCCTATGTCTTATGAGGGTATTCACCATCATCTTTCTGATTTATGAGCATTTATTACTGACACATCGAGGGAACGCGAGTTCCGAGATGCCAGTCGGTTTCAGGCTCTTGCAAATTCCTTTACGGATCTGCAATTTGCTCAGACTGGTCATTCTGCCAGTTCTTTTTCCCGAGATCCAAGTGTATCTGGCTACCGCTATGAGGATGAGGCGGTTCATCACTTCTTTGAGCCCGATAATGCTTATGACTGGTACCGTGGTTCTGGTGCGACTCCACACCCTTCTCACGGAGCTGGCACCTCTGGAGCTGGTCCTTCTAGACCTGGTGGCACTGCTGACGCTGATAATGATAACTCTGATGACTTTTGATCTAGACGTTTTTGTACTATGTCTAAATGTTATCTAGTTAGACTCTTTATTTTGTTTATGTATGCTTGGAAATGCTCCGATATTCCAAGATAATATATTATCGTTATTTATTATTAGCACTATGACTGTCTGATGAGTTGATACATTTTCAAACTCTTATAGTATGCATTTACTATTTTAGTATATATTGTTCTCTCTCTTATGCATATTTCTTTACATAGCATTTATTATCTTAGTTTATGCTTCATTCATTAAACAGCCTGTGAAATACGTACATGTTATTGTGGTTTTTTTATATTTCTTCTACGTTTGTTTCTTATGCATGAATTGCAGGGGAGCTTCTTTCTCTGCAATTATTTTGCTAAGTGATAACGGGGGAGAAATTGGATCTAACATCTTTTTACAGGATACAGATTTTTTTTTGAAGAAACAGTACAGATAAGTCAAGAACAGTACCATACAGTTCCTTACAAATTTTAATTTTTTTCAAGTCAAGATCGAGATGTTATATCGGTCAAGGTTTGTCAATAATCAAAATAGGAGAGATTGTTGGCCCATTGGTCATGGTCAAACCTTATTTTAATAATTGATCTAACCCTGCTTCAATATAAGGGCTACTTGGAGGATTACTAAGATCTGCTACTGCTACTATTCAAGGCTGAAGTCATTTTGCCATATGAATCTGTATTTTCATATTCAATATAATTTTTATATTTTGAGTCTAGGAATACGATGTACACCGAGTCGTACTAGAAAATAGGTTATCCCAAAATATTTTCAAAATATCCTTTGTTTTTGAAAATAGCCTATTTTATAAAAAGCTCCTAAACTGCTTAAACTTTTCAAAAATCCCAAAAATCAAATTATAAAAATTCTAACAGAACTCTAAGGGAATTCGGCCCAAGTTCGGCCTGAATTCGTCCTGAGTTTCGTTAGTACCCGTTGGATTTTAAACTTGGTCATCCTGCAGTTACGGATATGACTATTTACTGAGATTCTCTGTCTGAATTCTGTTCGAATTCTCCCTTTGGAAAACCTATAAATAGAGAAGAATTTTTTCTCATTTCAACACACCTCTTTCTTTTCTTCTCTCTTGTAGCTCCCCTTCCTGAAAATTTTTGAAAATATTTTTTATTATTTATTTGATTTAAATAGTGGTTTAGATTTTTTTTATAAATAATTATTTTGTTATTTATTATGGTAGATGACTTTAGCTATAGTTGAGATTTGAAGTATCAGACGACTAGGAATCATGGTACGGATAGTGCAGTGGCATGCCTTGACTAGTGTATTAGCCCTGGTAGGGAAGGCCGAGCCATAGTGATGTCCTAACTAGGAAAACCAGGCCAAGTTGTGACATGACCATTATAAATAGTTTAATTATTCATTATTAATATTATTTGACGTCTAATTGACCCGGTCGTACCAAACTAGCCAAACTGGACCCGAACTGAGCCCAAGCCCATGTAGTCATGCGGTACGTCCAATGACATTCATGTTGATGTATGTTGGTATGATTGTGTCGTATTCCATTTTAGTGATCTAATGAATATTTCAAGTATTCTTATTTAAATATTATAAATATCGTTATTAGTTGATATTCAATAATATTTGCATAAAATAGGTCCTAGTACATTTTTGGGATTATTAAAAAATGCATGATGGTATATACACCATTATTGGTTTATTGAATTTCGTTATTAGTGTTATTATTTTTATTGAGGTTATATAATATTAATATTATTATTGTGGTTATTAAATATAAATTTTTTATTATTATGAGTTATTATCATCAAGATATATGTGTATATATAAATAATATATATATATATATATATATATATATATATAGATGTAAAAAAAATATATATATATATGTAAAAATATATATTTATATGTGTGTGTGTGTGTGTGTGTGTGTGTGTGTGTATGTATATAAATGTACAGATATATATGTGTGGATGTATAGATAAATATACAGGTATATGGGTGTGAATATATAAATATATTATATTTGCGTATATGCGTAAATATATATAAATATCTGAGTATGTGTGTGTATATATATATATATATATATATATATATATATATATATATATATGCATGTATTTATACATTAGTAGTTGCTAATAAATAAATAAGAATAGAAATAAAAACAATTAAAAACCAAAACATATGTGCTCAGCTGGCCCAGCTATCCCTAAAACCCAACCCGTCCCACATGGCCAAACTCCCCGCTCGGCTAGAACAGCCCGACCCGAGGGTTTACGCGTATATGCATATACGCTTATATAACAGACACAGCGAGAGAGGAAAGGAGGTAACATCCCTAAACCCTAAACCTAGGCGCGTACCACAACACCCAGACGACGTTCGAGGCTGGGCGACCCACCCTGAACCGCCGCCGCCGTGGCACGGCTGACAGCCGGCGCGCGCGCGACAACAACACAGTAGGACAGCAACAGTTGCCGCGGGTTTAATGCGCCACTTTACAGTAGGACAACAACACCCCAGGGTTCGCTCGAGAGATCGAGTCAAAATTCCTGAGAAAACTTGCGGAAAATAGAACATTAGTGACAGCCCAAGACCCAACTTGGAAGCCGGATTTTGATCTATGCTTTAATAGTTTTCAAAAAATAATTGAACGCGATTAAAGTTAACATAGCCAAGATCAAAACGCAACTTGTAGTTCTGTTTTTTGTTATGTGTGCATGAATTAAATTGTTGACGAAGTTTACCAAAAAACTGTTTTCAAAACTAGAAAAACCCTTCGATACGACGTGCGTCCCGCCAATCCGGGCGACATGGTCGTGCACCGTAAGCATCGATAGGTACGTAATAGTTTCACGAATGTGTGGGCTTTGACGAAATCCAAATTGGTTGCACGTGCGCGACGAATTTGATGTGTATCTGTCAAAATTTACTGTATCGGCCTCCGTACAAATTTTCTAATTACTTTGTACACGTTCGTCAGATCGAGACGAAACTTGCACCAACCGGACCGTATCATTTTTTTGGTCCCGTATGCCAAGTTTGGTCCGATTCTGAGACAGTTGATCGGATTACTGTTTTGCGGCCCCCACGATCCGATTCGACGGGCGATTTTGTGCACGACCCGCCGGAATCCAACTCTGGACATACGGTTGGGTTTATATCAAAAAACTGGACCTGTTGACATGTAGTTTAATGACTTTGGAGACCATTGACTCTGGCACACTTTTCGGTGCAAAGTGGGTCCATCGGCGGACACCGTTTTTGCCCGAAATTACCATTTTGCCCATGTATCCAGAATTGGACTTAAGGATAGGTAATCTTAGCTAACTTGACTATTCTGAGAATGTTAGCAATGTTTGTTTCAGCTTTCGGAGACAATTGTGATGACTTGGACTGTATGGCTTACCAGTTGACTATATAATTGTTGGATCTGCGTGCAACCTCCAGGCAAGATACCATGCCTCCCTCTACAGTTTATTTTCATGCTTATAGTTCTTCAGTTTTTAGTATGTTATCATTTAGTTACTCTAGTTGATATGGATTCAGATGTTTTCTACATATCATGTTTACTAGTTTATTGTCTTGCTTGTATATTAGTGTTACCTGACTTGATAGTGTAGTTACACCAGGCTTGTTCACATTATGGTTCATGCTAGAGTTGTCCTTACTTGTGTCATGACTGAGTTGTACCGTGTCATCACATATATCTTGACTGAGTCGTGCCTACAAGTATGTATAATTGAACTGCTATTCCTGTATAGTTCCCACAACCTGCGAGTCCACACACGGGGCGACGGTTATTCGTTTGCACCTGCGAGTCCACAAACGGGGCGAGGGTGACTAGTCTTGAAACTGACCTGCGAGTCCACATTCGGGGTGAGGGTTGGTATTCCATTGATCTCTTGTTTACTTGTTCTTCCAGCAGTTCATTTATGTATAGTTGATCCCGTATCCGTGTTCACAGTTACCTGTCAATAGCCACATGTCAGTCTCATATCTAGTTCCTGTTTATACCCTGTTTGTATTATTGCATGATTAAACTGTTAGATAGGCATGTTTTTATGTATCTTGCTATGTCACCTGAGGACCTGATGATCTCTTCAGGTTTAGCGATTGTATGGAGTTAGTTAGCAGAGCGGGATGGTAGAGGATTACGATGCATGATACAGGTATTTACTTGTGATATTTTTTTATTATCCTCTCGTGCTTTATATTCAGTAACATGATATATTCTGCTTATTTTATAGACTCATATCATTCTTAGAGTCTAATCGGACAATATGTTAATGGGCTGCAGACCATGACCCATAATTGTTCATTCTTGTCTTATATATTCTTATGGATTGAGATACACTGTAGATTACCATATTAGATAGGATATCATAATCTTGACAGCTTATACGTACTCGAGTCGGGCTGGAGTCCGCTCGATACGTAGCTGGCTTGCTTACGAGCTCGTATCCGAAAACTGGGTACGGGTCGTGACAAGCTTTTGTGGTGGCCCATCCAGGTCAGTGCATATCGTATCGGTTACATAACTGTACTGATATGAGCCTGCGACTATGACTAAACCCTTAGAAATCTCAATCCACTCTTCCTTGAAAATTCTTCTAGAAATTCTCTACGTCCTTGAAAACTCCATATTTGCTCTCGATTATACCTCCTTGCATTTCGTACTATTGATTCTCGTCCTTTTTTATTTTGAGGTGACAAACGATCGTGCTGTCTAGGATTTATCAGAAATTCTTAAATTATAATATAATATTGCTTGATTATTGAATATTTGATTATTTATAGATAGGAGGGATTATGGATGCCATACACCCTAGATATCTGTTGGCAGAATTGTTAGCAATTAGTTAGAAGATTATAAGATTTTAGTGACCGTATTTTGAGGAGTGATATGACCAAAGGTGGGTAGAAGTCCTCGAGGTTTCGTAGTTACAAATGGCTGGGAGAAGGATATACACTATTTTGAGGAATTTAAATTCAAGGGATTAAGTAAAAGTAGACTTTCTTTTTGGATTTTGAAGAATAGTTATGAATTAGAATTTCGAGGACGAAATTATTTTTAAGGTGGGTAGATTTATAGCTCCCCTTCCCGAAAATATTTGAAAATATTTTTTATTATTTATTTGATTTAAATAGTGGTTTTAGATTTATTTATAAATAATTATTTTGTTAATTATTACGGAAGATGACTTTAGCAATAGTTGAGTTTTGAAGTATCAGACGACTAAGAATTATGGCACGAATAGTGCAGTGGCATGCCTTGACTAGTGTATTAGCCCTGATAGGGAAGACCAAGCCATAGTGATGTCCTAACTAGGAAAACCAGGCCAAGTTGTGACATGATCATTATAAATAGTTTAATTATTCATTATTAATATTATTTGACGTCTAAGTGACCCGGTCGTACCAAACTAGTCAAATTGGACCCGAACTGAGCCCAAGCCCATGTAGTCATGCGGTATGTCCAATGACATTCGTATTGATGTATATTGGTTTGATTGTGTCGTATTCCATTTTAGTGATCTAATGAATATTTCAAGTATTCTTATTTAAATATTATAAATATCATTATTAGTTGATATTCAATAATATTTACATAAAATAGGTCCTAGTTCATTTTTGGGATTATTAGACTATGCCTGATGGTATATACACCATTATTCGTATATTAAATTTCGTTATTAGTATTATTATTTTTATTCAGGTTATATAAAATTAATATTATTATTGTTGTTATTAAATATAAATTATTTATTATTATGAGTTATTATATATATATATATATATATATATATATATATATATATATATATATATATATATATATATATGTGTGTGTGTGTGTGTGTGTGTGTGTGTGTGTGTGTGTGTGTGTACGTGTGTGTGTGTACGTGTGTGTGTGTGTGTGTGTGTGTGTGTGAGTATGTGTGTGTATGTGTATGTGTATGTATGTAAATGTACAGATATATATGTGTGAATGTGTAGATAAATATACATGTATATGAGTGTGAATATATAAATATATTATATATGAGTATATGCGTAAATATATATAAATATGTTGGTAATATATATATATATATATATATATATATATATATATATATATATATATATATATATATATATATTTGGTGTATATATATATATATATATATATATATATATATATATATATATATATATATACACCAAATATATATATATATATATATATATATATATATATATATATATATATATATATATATATATATATATATATACACCAAATATATATATATATATATATATATATATATATATATATATATATATATATATATATATATATATATATATATATATATATATATATATATATGGCTCTCGCAGGAGGGACTTGGGCTTGGATCCCATGGGGCGGAGCGCCTCAGCTCCCCGCGCCAGGCAGGCGGCTGGCCGTCCCCCGTCGCCCCGTCGCCCGACGTGGCCACCCCCTCCTCCCTGGCCTCCCCGCTCCCTGCGGATGGTCGGGCGCCCCTTGGTCGCCCACTCAGTGGTGCTTCTCCTCTTCCCCGTCACCGCCGGACGGCGTCTGTCCGGCTTGCGGTGGCGTTCCTTCCTTCCTCCCGCCTCCTCGGCGACGTCGTCGTCCCTGTCGTCGTAGGCGCCGCCGCCCGCGCCGCCCTCCGCCGGATCCGGGCCCTTCAATCCTCGGCCCCGGCCCGTCGCTCCTGTCACTCCCCGTCTCCGCCGCTGCGGCGCGTCCTCCCGGTCCGGCGCCCCGGCCAGCCAACCTTTCGGAAGCCGTGCACGACGCCGCGCCTCCCCCCCCTCCTGTGGGCGTCACCCCCTCCACCGCTCTATCCCACTCGTGTAGCCGCTCCGACCCCCGAGAGGCGACCGCTCCGGCCCCTCCCTCTCCCTCCCGCCCGGTGGTCAACGTCCCCGTGGCTCCGGATCCGACGGCTCACCCGGCTGTCGTGTTCCCCGATCCGTCAGCCCCCTCCCCCCTGTCTCCTCCAGCCCCTCTCCCAGCCGGGGCCGAGGACCTCCCGTCCGCCGTCGCCTCAGCTCCGCCACTCTCTTCCCCGGCCGGCGCCTTCTGGCAGCACCCGGCCTACTCGGGGTGGGTTTGGCTTCCCGCCCATCCCCAGGTGGAGGTGGTCCTACTCGCTTTGGGAGCGAGCCGCCTCCCCTAGCACCCTCATCACCTCCTCCGCGGCGGTTGTCGTCTCGACGACCCCGGCAGTGCAGGAGGCCAGCACCCCTCCTCCTCCGCCTCGCTGGGCAGCGGCTACTCCAGCTGGCCCCGCCCCCTGCGGTTCCTGGGGATCCGCCCTCTCCCCCTCCTCCCCAGCGGTTTCCCCTCCTAGGAACAGGCTCCGGCCTTGATCTTCCCGGAGGCCCTTCGCCCCCCTCCGCGAGGCCTCCTCTCCGCCGGCGGGCCGACCTTCACCCTCGTGGCGTTGTCCGGGATGGTCCGGTGCCCCGGCGTCTCCTCCTTCCCCCCTGCGTGGCGTCGAGACGGGCGGCCCCGCCTCCCCCTGCTCAGGTCCCCTCCCCCGTCTGGGCGTGTGATCCCGCCGGAGTTTGCCCCCTGGTGCCGGGTCGCCACCTCCCCGCGTGGTCCCCCCTAGCCGTCGTGGCCTCTCTCCCGGTCGGCGTCCGGCGCCGCGGCGCTTCCCGCTGAGCCGCCGCCCCCGTCGAGTCGTCGCGTCTTTCCGCCGAGGTCCCCGCCGCCTCCCCCGCGTGGGTCTCTCGGGTTGCGAGTCCCCCGCTCGGGTCTCGCGCTGGACGCGCCTCGGAGCGCAGCCCTCCCTTCGGGCAGCGAGCCTCCTCGATCCGCGCGCTCGGTCCACCTTCGTGTCTCGTGCGGAGCAGACTGCTGGCTTCGAAAATTCGAATTTGGTTTTGAATTTTCGTTTTGCCCCCCCTTTTTCCGTTTTTTCCTTTTCGGTTTTTGTTTTTAGTTTTAGCCCTCCTTTTGTCAGTCTTTGTTGTCCCTCAGAGCTCTTTTGTCGGTTCTGCTCTGCCCCACTTGTATGGCTCAGTCCGAGCCCCTTTTGTCTTCAATAAAATGTTTTGTTCAAAAAAATATATATATATATATATATGTATATATATATATATATATATATATATATATATATATATATATATATACACTATATGTGCGTATGTGTATATATATAAACGTGAATAGTATTGTGAATTCATATATATATATATATATATATATATATATAATCAGAATAGAAAAGAAAAAGAAAAACAAATAAAAACAAAAACATATGTGCTCAGCCGGCCCAGCTATCCATAAAACCCAACCCGGCCCACATGGCCAAACTCCCCGCTCGGCCAGAACAGCCCGACCCGAGGGTTTACGCGTATATGCATATACGCATATATAACAAACACAGCGAGAGAGGAAAGGAGGAAACATCCCTAAACCCTAAACCTAGGCGCGCGCCACGACAACCAGAGGACGCTCGAGGATAGGCGACCCACCCTGAACCTTCGCCGCTGTGGCACGGCCGACCGCCGCCGCACGCTCGACAACAACGCAGCAGGACAACAACAGTGGCCGCCGGTTCAACGTACCACTTTACAGATAAGTTTCTTTCTGCATAGTTCATTATTTTTGATTCTGTAAATTGCATTAGAGAGCCTATATGAACCCCTGCAAACTACCCAAACAGTTTCGGATAAAACCCGAGGGTTCGCTCGAGAGATCGAGCCAAAATTTTTGAAAAAAACTTGCGGAAAACAGAGCATTAGTGACAGCCCAGGACCCAACTTGGAAGCCAGATTTTGATCTATGCTTTAATAGTTTTCAGAAACTAATTGAACACGATTAAAGTTAACATAACCAAGTTCAAAACGCAACTTGTAGTTCTGTTTTTCGTTATGTGTGCATGAATTAAATCGTTGACGAAGTTTACTGAAAAACTGTTTTCAAAACTAGAAAAATCCTTTGATACGACGTGCGTCCCGCCAATCCGGGCAACGTGGTCGCGTGCCGTAAGCATCGAAAGGTGCGTAATGGTTTCGCGGACGTGTGGTCTTTGACGAAATTCAAATTAGTTGCGTGTGTGCGACGAATTTGATGCGTATCTGTCAAAATTTACTGTATTGGCCTTCGTGTAATTTTCCTAATTACTTTGTGCACGTTCGTCAGATCGAGAAGAAACTTGCACCAACTGGACCGTATTATTTTTCTGGTCTTGTATGCCAAGTTTGGTCCGATTCTGAGACAGTTGATCAGATCGCCATTTTGCGGACCCCACGATCCGATTCGACGGGCGATTTTGTGCACTGTCAGATCCCTATTTTGGAAATAGGTATATGACTGTATTTTTGATCGTATTATTGTATTTGGAGGATTTTAATTTTTGGGGTATTCTTAAAATTTTTATTATTTTCTTGGAGGTAATTTTATCCTCATTATTATTATTATTATTAATCCTATTAATCCTAACATCTACCTACCCCCCTACCTAACCCTCACTCTCCTCTCTCCCCTTCTATGGAGCAGCACAACCCCCCCAAATTTTCCTCTCTCTCTCTCTTCACTCTCTCACTCGCTCTCAGCTCTCCTTCCCCCTCTCGACCTCTCCCCGACCTCCGGTCGCCCATCTCCTCCGTCGCCGCCGTGGTCGCTCCGCCTCCAGCCGCAGCACCGACACCGCCACTGCCATCAGTCGCCAACACCACTGCCCCCTTTCTCCTCCGGCCCCCTTCAGCTACCAGCGCCACCGCCATCACCACTTTCGCGACCACCACTCCAGCGCCGCCACCATCATCATCGTCGCCATCTCCAACCTCCCTCTGCCGCGAGCCCCCTGTCGCAGCCGTCGACCCCAGCTCCGACGCTGGTAAGCCTCTCCTCCGGCCTCCCCTCTCTTTGTCTCCTCCTCCGCCCAGAGCCGCCGCGACATGGCCGATCCCCGAGCTCCTCCGCCCCTCTCTCCTTTCTTTTCTCAATTGGTTAGCTCCTACGTCACGAGCGCTGTGCCGGCCTCGAGCGGCGGGACGCCCTTGGGCCCCGCGCTACTCGAGCAGCGTACAGCCTCGGGTTTCACGCTGTCCTTGGGTCGTGTGCCTTGGGTTACGTGCAGCCCTGAATGGTGCGCTGCCCCGTACACTGTACTGCCTCGAGCAGCGCAGTTTTGATTCGCGTGTTCCCTTGTTCCTCGTGCTTCTCGGGATGTGTGCGCCCCGATTTATGTACCGCCCCGTTTTCTGTGCCATCCTAGACCCACGTGCTGCCTTGGGCAACGGGATGCCTCGAGCCCCGCGCTGCCTCGGGCACCGTACCATTTCGATTTGTGCACCGCCTCGATTTTCGTGCCCCGGCCTTTGTACCTATCTTGTGACCTATGCCGTCTCGGTTTGCGTGCACGCATCGATTTGCGTGCCACATTGGTATATGTGCCACCTTAGACTTTGTGCCATCTCGATTTGCGTGCACGTACTGATTTACGTGCACGTCTTGGTTTGTGTATCGATATACGTGAACGTCCCGTTCCTGTTCGTCTCGATATTCGTGCCATCTTGATTCTCGTGCACGTCTCGGTTTGCATGCGCGTCTCGATTTATATGTATGTTGTCTCCTTTCCATCTCGATTCTCGTATGTGTCTCGATGTACGTGTACGTCTCGGTTTCCGTATCCGTATCGATCCGTGTACCTCGGTTTCCATGCCCGATCCCTGCACTGCTTGTGGGACCCGTACGGTATAGCCTTCTGCCATCTCTTGTGATTATTCTATTATTTTATTATTTGGTGCTGATGATTATTTATTGTGTGTTCTGAGGATCTCGATTGGCGTGCTAGCTTGGATCTCGATTGGCGTGCTAGCTTGGATATCGAGGGTATTATTATATGATTTTTACTCGACTTCCCAAACGTCCAAAAACCTGGTACCTTTGTGTATTCCGGTAGTTGGAGAACCTGGTTTGATTGCTGTGTCTTGGTAGTTGAGGGGCTTGTTTTCTAGTGGCTTGTGATCATTGACTTGGAGGATTCTTGTGAGTCAGAGGGCCTAGCATTGTTAGGGGAATGAGCTTGGTATTTGGTGGTTTTCTTTATTGACGTGATATTCACTCCATCATGGATGAGAGACCCTTGCTAGATTGATCTGGTGGACGGACCGACTTGATGATTTGAGTTGTAGGTTCCCATGTGTACTTGAGAGACTATTATAGTGGAGATTTTGATCTTGTAACCGACTTGATATCCATGTCACGATTTGGACATGTGACTTCTTGTGACTGATAGGTTTGACCTTGTTTCTGGTATTACACGATGACCTGGACCTGTCTTGATTCTTGATTAGTGGCCCGTAGAGGTTCACTCCTGACTAGCACTCTGGACTTGACAGTAAACCTGGCATGTATACTCTTGATTCTTGATAGTGGCCCGTGGTGGCGCACTCCTGACTAGTACTCTCGACATGACATGTTTACTCTTAATTGCTGTTGCGACAGCTAGTCCTGACTTGCTCAGCATGACCCCGTCTTGACATCGTGGTTGATTTCTCTTGATTGTGCTTGTATAAGCCACAGTCTAGTCTTGTCTTGCATCATGTCTAGGACATGGATCCCTGAGTACCACGGTCAGGAATCCATAATGAAACTGACTAGGCTAATAACTAGATTAATCATGTCGTTCATGGAGACTTCCCAGTGACCTGTTGCTTGTCTGACCCCGGCCCTATGTATCTATATATATATATATATATATATATATATATAAAAAAAAAAAAAAAAAAAAAAAATATATATATATATATATATATACTAGGGATTTGTTGCTATCCGTCGAGATGAGCGCATTCCCAGCCCTCCATCGAGTGTGGCACTTCTTTAGGGCACATGTATCTTACTGCAGTGTGTCTGCTATATCTATCTTTTTCTTTTGCTGGGGCCATTCAGGTAGTAGCAAGCAGGAGCTGGACTTTGAAGTCTCATTGCATCTTGTTAGTAATTAGGCCTGTAATAACCCTAGTTAGCTAATAATAGCAAGCCGTAGGCATTGTGTGGCCGCTTGTCCTTCTGTGTTGATTGGCTTGTTGCCTGCTAGCCAGCTGATATTGATTTCCAGCTGGCAATGCAGGTGTTAGTAGATGCTAGGGAGATTGTGATTGTGTTAGCTTCACTATACTTGTGGATTGTTATTGTGCGTTGGTACCACACCGTCCCTTACCTTTATTTACTATTTTTAGATGTTATCCTTGTCATATTTTATTCTGCTGGTTTACTTCGCCCGTCCTTGAGCCTTCCTTTCTGGTACTTGCTGCGGTTGGCCTGACCAACCCTGGATTGTTCCCAGATTGTCTGAGACCGACCTGGTGGATCTTCCAGACTTGACTTGGAGGGTGTGCTTCAGTTCCAGACCATGCTAGGAACTGTGGGAAGGTATACTTGTCTACATTATTATTCTGTACTGTAGATTCCAGATTTTTATATGAGTATTTCCTGTTTTTCATATGATTATCTCTCTTGATATTGTTTCATTATGATTTACCTGTGGATATGAGATCGGATTTAGGCCATAGATTGATTGCATGCTAGGATACCCAACCAGACTGGACAGCCGTTATCACCGTATAGCGTATTCGTACCTTATACGGTGTAGCTGGTCGTGTACGTCCCCGTATTCCGGAACTGGGGCGTTACATGGTTTTAGTGGTGGCCCATGCAGGTCTCGTTTTGAGATTTTGTTGGGTATCACATGATTATTGATCTCAGTCAACTATTCCATGGTATTCCCACTTGTTACACTTGTCCTTCGCTTCCTTGAACCTGTGAACTGGCCCTCATCTCTACTTGGACCTATCTTGCTTGGCCATGTCTTATTTGTGTTATCTACCTCTGATCCTTGTTTGATAGATATGATCCTATAGTTGGTTATGTCGATCACCTTATTTGATGAGATGTTATCTCCATCATTTGGATTACATGATTATTTATCTTGGGTTCTGTACTCTTTACCGGTGTTTCGCCTTGGTTGATTTCTTGTTATCCCTTTCATGCGTTGACTTCGTGTTGACTTAGTATCATTATCGCCCTCTTCGAGCGTTGGCTGGATTGCTGCGGAATGAAGATTTCACCTGGACTCTGAGATTGGATATTTTAACATTTGTTGAGTATCCGAGGGATATTCTCGTATCGATTCGGCTTCCTTGATTCCGGACAGTTCCGCACTCATGATTATCTGTTTCAGATATTATTTTTATAGATATACTTACTATACATTATATTTTGATATAGATCCTTGATTTGGAGTATTTTCCTACGGATATGGAGTATTTTTCTAGAAAAGCTATCTTGTGGTTATTATTGAAGATATTTTTGGACGTATATTACGATTCACCTGGATTTTGGATTTTGATGGTTTTCTAGGACTCATTACATTGTTAGAGATTTTATGATCTTAGTGATTTGGATATTTGAGTTATGGATTTGATTTGTTTTGGATATTTGTCGAGAGTACCGGGTGACCCTAGTATACCTTGACGGCGTGGTAACGAAAGTTGCAGCCGCTCGATTACACTGTTTTGGTGAATCTTTTGCAGCCATTCCGGATGGCGTGGCAAGGAATAACCATGACACACATTTTTCGGATATTAGGAACTACGGTCATCGGTTCGAGACATATATCCTGTATTTTATGATTTATGATGATTTTATGCAGTTGTGATTTTACGTTTTTGGACATTGTTTTCGATATTTTGTACTTGTTTTGATTTATGGGGTTATTTTGTGTATGCGAGACTTTGATTTTCGAGATTCTTTCGATGTTTTGGATTTACCTTGCGAGTTGATTTATTTATCTAGACCTTGTTCTCTTTGATGTTTTCATATTGAGATTTTGTTCGTTTCTTATTGTATTACTTGATTTCTGTAAAGTGGGTAGAGTTTTCATGGCAGATATATATGTACTAGTTTTGAAAACCCTATTTTGATAATTTTGAAATTTCGAGGACAAAATTTTTGTAAGGTGGGTAGGATGTCAGATCCCTATTTTGGAAATAAGTATATGACTGTATTTTTGATCGTATTATTGTATTTGGAGGATTTTAATTTTTGGGGTATTCTTAAAATTTTTATTATTTTCTTAGAGGTAATTTTATCCTCATTATTATTATTATTATTATTATTATTATTATTAATCCTATTAATCCTAACATCTACCTACCCCCTACCTAACCCTCACTCTCCTCTCTCTCCTTCCATGGAGCAGCACAACCCTCCCAAATTTTCCTCTCTCTCTCTTCACTCTCTCACTCGCTCTCAGCTCTCCTTCCCCCTCTCGGCCTCTCCCCGACCTCCGGTCGCCCATCTCCTCCGCCGCAGCCGTGGTCGCTCCGCCTCCAGCCGCAGCACCGCCACCGCCACTGCCATCAGTCGCCAACACCACTGCCCCATTTCTCCTCCGGCCCCATTCAGCCACCAGCGCCACCGCCATCACCACTTTCGCGACCACCACTCCAGCGCCGCCACCATCATCATCGTCGCCATCTCCATCCTCCCTCTGCCGCGAGCCCCCTGCCGCCGCCGTCGACCCTAGCTCCGACGCTAGTAAGCCTCTCCTCCGGCCTCCCCATCTTTCTGTCTCCTCCTCCGCCCGGAGCCGCCGCGACATGGCCGAGCCCCGAGCTCCTCCGCCCCTCTCTCCTTTCTTTTCTCCGGTGGTTAGCTCCTCCGTTACGAGCGCTGTGTCGGCCTCGAGCGGCGGGACGCCCTTGGGCCCCGCGCTACTCGAGCAGCGTGCAGCCTCGGGTTTCACGCTGTCCTTGGGTCGTGTGCCTTGGGTTGCGTGCAGCCTTGAATGGTGCACTGCCCCGTGCACTGTACTGCCTCGAGCAGCGCAATCTTGATTCGCGTGTTCCCTTGTTCCTCGTGCTTCTCGGGATGTGTGCGCCCCAATTTATGTGCCGCCCTATTTTCCGTGCCATCCTAGACCCACGTGCTGCCTTGGGCAGCGGGATGCCTCGAGGCCCGCGCTGCCTCGGGCACCGTGCCATCTCGATTTGTGCACCGCCTCGATTTTTGTGCCTCGGCCTTTGTGCCTATCTTGTGACCCATGCCGTCTCGGTTTGCGTGCACGCATCGATTTGTGTGCCGCATTGGTATATGTACCACCTTGGACTTTGTGCCATCTCGGTTTGCGTGCACGTACTGATTTATGTGCACGTCTTGGTTTGCGTATCGATATACGTGAACGTCCTATTTCTGTTCGTCTCGATATTCGTGCCATCTTAATTCTCGTGCACGTCTCGGTTTGCGTGCGCGTCTCAATTTACGTATATGTTATCTCCTGTCCATCTCGATTCTAGTCCGCGTCTCGATGTACGTGCGTGTCTCAGTTTCCGTGTCCGTATCGATCCGCGTACTTCGGTTTCCGTACCCGATCCCTGCACTGCTTGCTGGACCCGTACGGTATAGCCTTCTGCCATCTCTTATGATTATTCTATTATTTTATTATTTGGTGCTGATGATTATTTATTGTGTGTTCTGAGGATCTCGATTGGCGTGCTAGCTTGGATCGCGACTGCCGAAGACTTGCTTACCTAGCCGAGCCCTCTAGGCAAGTATCCATTGCTCATCGACGGCTCTTGCCCTCTCTCCTGGATTTTATTTCATTTAATTAATTTGTACTTGTAAATTTTATAACCATGAGTAGTGTAGCTTAGCAGTAGAACTGCCATGATAACCTAGACTAGCTTGGTCCGATACTGGGATAGACCGTATCGGACGACTCGGATGGGTCATCCACACCTCCGAGGACACGAGCACGACTCACTTGTACGGATTGTCCCCATGTGCCCCGTGTCCGACTCGCGGTCGGGTAACGGCTTTGGCTAACTTTACTTGTGGCAGTAATTGTGCTTGGGTTAGGGATTTATGGACATGTGTTGTGGTGCGCCCTGCGAGGCGGTTATTCTATTATTATGCATGTTGGCTTGGCGCCCAGTACGCATTGTAGTGCTGCTGGAGGCCGAGACATTAGTGGTCTCGGGTTCGATTGATTTCCAGTACGCATCGTAGTGCTGCTGGAGGTCGAGACTTAGTGTTCTCGGCTATCGACTTGTTTCCAGTACGTATCATAGTGCTGCTGGTAGCTGAGACCTAGTGTTCTCAGTCTGCGATTCTGCGATTCTGCGGCGGGTTGCGCCGAGTGGTTTTAGCCCCTATTCGTAGGGTGCTCCCATCCAGATTACAAAGGAGACTGCCGAATTCTTCCAAAATTCTCGATCGGAAATTTGGTTCGAAGGATTGGATAGAACCATTCCTTTGGTTTGCTGGACTGGGCTCGTGCCTGTTCACCTTGGTATAGTATACCTGATCCCATTGCTTGCTAGGTAGACTCCAGACTAGATCAGTCGCCTAGCTCCTGGCCTGTCTTGTCCGTCGGATAGCGTAAGGAGAGCGGTTCCACTCAGGAGACGGTCTGCAACCCTGGTCCTTGTTTGGTTTAAGGGTTGTGGATTTGCTCCAGAGCGGTCCGTGTAATCCTTGCCACTTCCGTCGATATTTATTACCGGACTCTTGTCCCCTGACCCTTCATCCTAGGGGTTGTCCTAGTCTATTCAGATAGAGCTGACAGTTGTCCTGTGTATTGGGAGTTGTGACTTGTGGATATGACTGAGGGTTGAGTATTATGGAGAGTACGATCTCGGGATATTGACTTGGTGGATCTATGTGGATTCTTGGATTTTGGTGATTTCGAATATTTCGTGGAACGAGGAGAATATCGAGGGTATTATTATATGATGTTTACTCGACTTCCCAAACGCCCAAAAACCTGGTACCTTTGTGTATTCCGGTAGTTGGAGAACCTGGTTTGATTGTTGTGTCTTGGTAGTTGAGGGGCTTATTTTCTAGTGGCTTGTGATCATTGACTTGGAGGATTCTTGTGAGTCAGAGGGCCTAGCATTGTAAGGAGAATGAGCTTGGTATTTGTTGGTTGTCTTTATTGACGTGATATTCACTCCATCATGGATGAGAGACCCTCGCTAGATTGATCTGGTGGATGGACCGACTTGATGATTTGAGTTGTAGGTTCCCATGTGTACTTGAGAGACTATTATAGTGGAGATTTTGATCTTGTAACCGACTTGATATCCATGTCACGATTTGGACATGTGACTTCTTGTGACTGATAGGTTTGACCTTGTTCCTGGTATTACACGATGACCTGGACCTGTCTTGATTCTTGATTACTGGCCTGTAGAGGTGCACTCCTGACTAGCACTCTAGACTTGACAGTAAACCTGGCATGTATACTCTTGATTCTTGATAGTGGCCCGTGGTGGCGCACTCCTGACTAGTACTCTCGACATGACATGTTTACTCTTGATTGCTGTTGCGACAGCTAGTCCTGACTTGCTCAGTATGACCCCGTCTTGACACCGTGGTTGATTTCTCTTGATTATGCTTGTATAAGCCACCAGTCCAGTCTTGTCTTGCATCATGTCTAGGACATGGATCCCTGAGTACCACGGTCAGGAATCCATAATAAAACTGACTAGGCTAATAACTAGATTAATCATGTAGTCCATGGGGACTTCCCAGTGACCTGTTGCTTGTCTGACCCCGGCCCTATGTATCTATATACATTTACTAGGGATTTGTTGCTATCCGTCGAGATGAGCGCATACCAAGCCCTCCGTCGAGTGTGGCACTTCTTTAGGGCACATGTATCTTACTGCAGTGTGCCTGCTATATCTATCTTTTTCTTTTGCTGGGGCCATTCAGGTAGTAGCAAGCAGGAGCTGGACTTTGAAGTCTTATTGCATCTTGTTAGTAATTAGGCCTGTGATAACCCTAGTTAGCTAATAATAGCAAGCCGTAGGCATTGTGTGGCCGCTTTTCCTTCTGTGTTGATTGGCTTGTTGCCTGCTAGCTAGCTGATATTGATTTCCAGCTGGCAATGCAGGTGTTAGTGGATGCTAGGGAGATTGTGATTGTGTTAGCTTCACTATAGTTGTGGATTGTTATCGTGCGTTGGTACCGCACGGTCCCTTACCTTTATTTACTGTTTTTAGATGTTATCCTTGTCATATTTTATCCTGCTGGTTTTCTTCGCCCGTCCTTGAGCCTTCCTTTCTGGTACTTGCTGCGGTTGGCCTGACCAACCCTGGATTGTTCACAGATTGTCTGAGACCGACCCGGTGGATCTTCCAGACTTGACTTGGAGGGTGTGCTTCAGTTCCAGACCATGCTAGGAACTGTGGGAAGGTATACTTGTCTACATTATTATTCTGTACTGTAGATTCCAGATTTTCATACGAGTATTTCCTGTTTTTCATATGATTATCTCTCTTGATATTGTTTCATTGTGATTTACCTGTGGATATGAGATCGGATTTAGGCCATAGATTGATTGCATGCTAGGATACCCAACCAGACTGGACAGCCGTTATCACCGTATAACGTATTCGTACCTTATACCGTGTAGCTGGCCGTGTACGTCCCTGTATTCCGGAACTGGGGCGTTACATGCACGACCCGTTGGAATCCAACTCTGGACATACGGTTGGGTTCATATCGAAAAACTGGACCTGTTGAAATATAGTTTGACGACTTTAGAGACTATTGACTCTGGCATGCTTTTCGGTGCAAAGCGGGTCCAACGGCGGACACCGTTTTCGCCCGAAATTACCGTTTTGCCCCTGTATGTAGAATTGGACTTAAGGACAGACAATCCTAGATAATTTGACTATTCTGAGAATATTGGTAATATTTGTTTCAGCTTTTGGAGACAATTGTGATGACTTGGACTGTATAACTTACCAGTTGACTATATAATTGTTGGATCTGCGTGCAACCTCCAGACAAGATACCTTGCCTCCCTCTACAGTTCATTTTCATGCTTATAGTTCTTCTGTTTTTAGTATGTTATCATTTAGTTACTCTAGTTGATATGGATTCAGATATTTTCTATATATCATGTTTACTAGTTTATTGTCTTGCTTGTATATTAGTGTTACCTGACTTGATAGCGTAGTTACACCAGGCTTGTTCATATTATGGTTTATGCTAGAGTTTTTCTTACATGTGTCATGACTGAGTTGTACCGTGTTGTCACCTATATCTTGACTAAGTCGTGCCTACAAGTATGTGTAATTGAACTGCTATTCCTGTATAGTTCCCACAACTTGCGAGTCCACACACGGGACGAGGGTTGTTCGTTTGCACTTGCGAGTCCACACACGAGGCGAGGGTGACTTGTCTTGAAACTGGCCTGCGAGTCCACATTCGGGGCGAGGGTTGGTATTACATTGATCTCTTGTTTACTTGTTCTTCCAGCAGTTCATTTATGCATAGTTGATCCTGTATCCGTGTTCATAGTTACCTGTCAGTAGCCACATGTCAGTCTCATGTCCAGTTCCTGTTTATACCCTATTTGTATTATTGCATGATTAAACTATTAGATAGGCATATTTTTAATAATGTATCTTGCTATGTCCCCTGAGGACCTGATGATCTCTTCAGGTTTAGTAATTGTATGGAGTTAGTTAGCATAGCGGGATGGTAGAGGATTGCGATGCATGATACAGGTGTTTGCTTGTGATATTTCTTTATTATCCTCTCGTACTTTATATTTATTACCATGATATATTTTTTTTATTTTATAGACTCATATCATTCTTAGAGTCTAATCGGACAATATGCTAATGGGCTGCAGACCATGACCCATAATTGTTCATTCTTGTCCTATATATTCTTGTGGATTGAGATACACTGTAGATTACCATATTAGCCAGGATACCACAATCTTGACAGCTTATACGTACTCGAGTCAGGCTGGAGTCCGCTCGATACGTAGCTGGCTTGCTCACGAGCTCGTGTCCAAAAATCGGGTGCATGTCGTGACATCTCTAAGCTTAATACGTTCTTCCAAAGTATTCTAAGCTATTCATTTTCAGATCCTAAGACAGTTACAATCCTCTTGTCGATTTGCTAGTGTGATACGGTATAGAAGTTTCAGAGTGATTGTAATCAGAGGCTTGATTGAAGAAAGATACTTCACGATTGAAGTTGGTCGAGCAATTCGGATCAAAGCTCGCGTTGTAAAAGTTGTAAGTACTTCGGAGGAAAACTTGTGGCATTTTTCTATAGTGGTTTCAACTAGAAGCTAGAGTTCTTCCGACTGGACTAGTCCTCACAAGAGGGAAACCAGTATAAATTCTTACGTTTGCGTTTGCTCTCTGATCTCTACTTTTTATTTACATATCCGTGATGTACATTTTGTGACCTTACTGCTAACAGTTTTTAATAGCTAAATTTTCTCTGTCTACTTTATTCACCCCCTAGAGTATAGCGCTTTACATTTCGTTCCTACAAAAGCAACGATATTCAGAACTTTGAAATATGAAATATTAGGAATGTGGTTAAACCATAATTCATAAGGTGTCTTCTTCGATATAAGTTGAATCAAAACCCTATTCAAAACATGACAAGCTGTACTTACAACTTCAGCCCAAAAATATTTTAGAAGATTGTGCTGGTTTAGCATGACTCTAGCCATATCGTTTAGAGTTCTAGTTTTCCTCCACAACACCATTCTGTTGAGGAGTTCTAGGATACGAAAATTCATGAAAAAAATCATTTATTTCGCAAAACTTTTAAAAAACAGAATTTACGAATTCGCCTCCATGATCACTTCGGATACGAGTAATCATGAAACTTTTTTTGTTTTGAACATTTTTAAGAAAATCTAAATGCAAAATGTGCATCATTTTTGTTTGATAAAAAGAAAACCCATGTGTATCTAGAGAAATCATCGACAATAATAAAGGCGTAGAGCTTATCACCAAGGTTAGCGACTCTAATAGGTCCAAACAAATCCATATCCATCAACTACAAAGGTCTACAAGTACTTACATCGTTGATGGATTTAAATGGGGATCTAGTTGCTTTGTTTTTCTTGAGTCTCTCTTGAATGGTATCTTCGGTCGTCCTTTTACCAATTTCTTCGTTGATAACCTTGAAATGCTATCCATGTTTACGTGTCCTAGTCTCATATGCCATAGCCAACTTTCATCCTGGTTGACTACTAGCTGCTTACCAGCACTGTTAGTACTTTATAAAAGAAAATATAAATAGCATTCTCCCTTATTCCTTCATAGACATGATTAGCAGTAGACATACCATATATAGGACATTTGTCTTTAACAAAATTAATATCATAACCATTGTCAGCAAGATGATTAATGCTAGAAGTTATGTTTTAATTCAGTTACAAGACAAACATCTTTTATTTATAGATAAGGTAAAATACTAATAGTACCATTACCTATAATATTAACTATAATATTACCTCTCAAACTATTACCGAAGGAGACATATCCTTCTCTTTTCATCGATAGCATCACGAATAAAGATGCGTCGCCTGTCATGTGCCACGAACATCCGCTATCGAGGATCCATTTAATTCTAACATAAGAGGGTTGGCCCACCTACAAGACGAGTAGATGTGACCTTTTGTACCCATTTCTTTAAGGGTCCAGCATTGTTAGTTTTGGGTATCCATGTATATTTATCCGTGTCTACTAACTTTCAAATTATACAGTACTGTAATATGTGCCCATGTTGACAACAGTATATACATATTATTCTAGACTGAGTGTCATTTGTTTTAATGCATATATGAGTATTATGTGTCTTACGTGGATACTTGTAAGTAAAAGCATAATTATGTAGAGTATGTTGCTTTTGTGCTTTCTTTGATCGTGTCATATTTGATATATGTTGTACAATAGGACATATATTAGGCAGTGTAACACGAGCAACATGTTTTTCTAATTTTATCTCTAACTTTTTAGAGATTGAACAAGCTGCTACATGTTTCTCAGTTATGTCTTTCAACTTTTGTTCAGTGTCGATTCATAATCCCTTCTAAGAGTTATATAGAGTAAGCACTTGTCATGACCCGCTCCCAAATAATCGGGTACAAATTGAGTCATGCCCGGCCTACGTTTGTTTGCAAAAATAAAAGTTTGATTAACAAACTAAAAAGAAGAAAGTACAATGAGTACACTTGAATTCTAGGAAAGTACAACTGTAGGAATCTGATCAGAAGACGATCAGTTTATCCCTTGGACGATATGATATTGAAGACACAAGCCTCTGAAGAATGCAGCAACACTTTATCAGTAGATTATGATCATTACTGATGCCTTAAAACTGATTTGAAACTCTATTTATAGAGTTCTGAAATAATTGTTTCTGAGTTGCACGCACATTGAGTTGCGTGCCACCTATCCAGTTGTGTGAACGGTTACTTGAACTGCTGGGGATGCATGGTATTCAGTGAGTGAGATGCACGTGGTCGTGGGCAGTATAGTGGACACGTTCTTCAAAATTAGTGGCATGCGTGCTACATCATCTGGCTTTTGGACAAAAATTGATCAGGTGGCGCCAACTTGCTAGGTGGTGCCAGGCGCAACTTGATAACAGGTGCCTCTAACTCAGTTCTCTGTGCCATAATAATTAATTTTCTCACGCCATACGATAGCTTGCGCGAGCTAGCTGTCAGCATGCCGACAAAATCTTCTCGAGCGCCGTGTTGCTCGGGATTCGAAGAGATATTCTCCGACTGCTATGTTGTCAGTAATAATAATAATTATTACAGGTTCTCGAGGAAGCTTGCCCTGCATACCTTGATGTAGGCGCCACCTGATGTTGGCACCTTTTCAAGAGTGGCGCCCACTCATTTTTGAGCTTCTACAAGACCCCCTTCAAAGTTTTCAAAGTTTGAAAGATTTTTAAATTTTGAAATACTTTGAATTAGAAAGGATTAATACGAGTTGCGCCTGTCAGTAATATAACCGACTCTGACTTTTCAGTGCAAGTTGCACAACGGTAAAAAAATCTCTTTAGGCTATACATAGCTGTTAAGAGAGAGAAATTTCACTTTCTACTGAAAAGTTATTTTCTCCCCAGCTTCTTGTCTTCTTCTTTTCGAAATTCTTCGACCATCAATATAACCACCACTTTTCTAAAATAAAGGTAATTTTGAAATTTTATAAATTTTAACATTAAATAATAGAATTTAAATCATGTTAATGATTAATGGTGATTTTTTAATTAATTTAATACTACTTAATTTAGTGTATTGTGACTTGGGCATTTTTACTAGTATAACCCTTGAACTACTTAGCCTAGAGATTAACCATGACCACAAAGACCTAACCATGTTATTACATTAGCTAATTACCACTTTTTATGTTAGGGGTATTTTGGTCATTTTTGACTTTTGGTGAAAATGAATTTTGATTAATTAATATTGTGCTAATCATTATGTTAAGCCTTAACCTAGAATTGCCCTAACCTAGATATTAGTCATGAGCCTAGATATTTGATTAGAAGTTTCCATCACATGACAAGGTTAGTAATATCTAGATATTAAGTTAGGAGTAGGATATTTGTTAAGGTTAGATATTTTACTTTGGGCCTTTGCTTGAGGGCTTAATTTACATTGTAGAGGACCTTTAATTCCTATTGAACTTAAACACTAACTCTAGAGAAACCCTTGGCTGCCATCAAGCACTCCCTTGCCTATATAAACACATGTTAGCCTCTCTTTCCCTCTTTCCATTGCCTCCTACAAACCCAAATTTGTGTTCTTCCCAAAATTTACCACTTTTCTCCAAATCAACTCCAAATTGAGCCCAATCAATTGTAACACACTCCCCTACTGTAGAGAATGTCAATAGAGGCTAGTTAGCAAGGATCAGAAGCAAGTTGACCATAGGAAGTGGAGGGATTTGGCTCTCAAGTGCAATTCATTATGATTCTAACTCTCAATAGTAATGGCCTCTAAACCCTTTTGTTTTCTGATTTCTTTCCATAGATGCATTCATTTAGGGTTTTCCTAGCTGTTGACCAAGTTTGGTTAGAAATCGGATCCATTTAGGGTACTTATCGGAGGAGTATCAGAGTTTTTGCGTAGTATTCTTCAAAATGCCTCTTAGAATTCATTTATGTTAAATTGCAAAATTAATTATATAAATTTGTAGATCTATATGTTTGATTCACTAAACCTTTTGACTGAGTCAATTTTGGACTCATTTTGTATCCAAAATTGGACACGGGGATACTACACGATGGTATGGTGCAGTGCCCTGCTACCCGACACCTTATTCTCAGTATATACGACACGTAGACACGTCGTACTTGACACAGAGGTCGAAGCACGAATGACATTGTGTCCTCCAAGTTTTAGCCCAAGTGGTGTCGTGTCGGACACGCAATCGTTTCAATACTAGTTCTTAAAGGCACGCACACACGTGCACCATGGCTACTGATACGCGTTCGACATGCGAACACGAAGACACTTGGACTCAATTCAGGGTATCTAGCACCTAGCCCTACCCCTCACCTACCTCTAGACACGAACATGAGACACGTGGTGCTGTGTGTCGTGTCTGAGGCTGGTCGACACACCCCCACGAGGTCGTTCGAGCACTGCTCAGATACATGCTTTTCGACACTTCGTGGACACACACATGACACTTTGACACACCCTAACATGATAGACACACTGATACACTTCACTCTGTTCTATCAAACATTAACCACTGCATACACATCATTGACCTGCACTCTCCTTTTAGCCCACTGTATTCATTGAATAACACTGCATCCCATGTGTCCTCGATACAAGTTTAATTGTTCTGCACATTAGTTCACTGCACCTTTATTTCACTACCTATCATGCACACTTGATGACGATTTTATTCAATTGTCCTGTACTAATTGCATCTATCCATTTATATCCAAGTGATGTATCTGTCCATCAGATTGAGTATCAGAACTATACCCTCCATTTCTGATACAGGTATCCAGTTTACTTGTGAGGCCAAATTGACACTTGTCTTTGGGGTTTAGTTGGCAAAGGAACCATGTAGCATTCCCTTACACATCACTACACTTAGTAGACTACCATGCCTTCATTCCCTGCAATGCCATTCAAAAATTGTGTACAACATTCATATTCTGTACTACCCTGGTCTCAGTACACTATTTGTATTAAGCTATGTCCCAATTGTACCTCTAACTCATATTATGATAGTCTAATACAATATGTATCAAGACTTGTAAGAATTATTCTGCATTCATCCAATAACCCAGTCCAGTTATAGAAGTTTAAGCTCAGACATTTTGTTTCCTTATATTATCATTGCCTAATGTTCATATCCTAGTATCTATACATGTTTCCATGCTCCCTTAGTTGCACTATACTGACATTAGTTCCAAATCATATTCATTTACTGCATTCATAATCTTGCATAGTTGGTCTACTACACAATCAAATTATCCTGCAGTTGAGGTCTGCAAACATCCATTTCTATTGCATACAAAGCCTATGATCCTTACAGTGCCCTCTAATCCTTCCTACAGCAGCAGTCCTGAGTTCTCAGGATGCATTACTTTGCCTACATACCCTTATATCCATGTTAGCCTTCATTTAGTTGGATCCTGCACACTTTGAGGAGTATATATATATATATATATTATGGCATTATATATAAGTGATATATTTTTGATTGAGACTGTGTAATCTATTATTTATATATATATATATATATATAAATATATATATATATATATATATATATATGGTAAGCTTGGTAGTTATATACTATGTATAGATAGGCTATGGGTACTTATGGATAGTGAGATAGGGTATTGGGGTTATGGGTAATGTTGGTTAAGAGGAATACAATACACTTGGGTATAAGTATGTGTTATATATATAATTATCCTGCAGTTGAGGTCTGCAAACATCTATTTTTGCTGCATACACAGCCTATGATCCTTACAGTGCCCTCTAATCCTTCCTACAGCAGCAGTCCTGCGTTCTCAGGATGCATTACTTTGTCTACATACCCTTATATCCATGTTAGCCTTCATTTAGTTGGATCCTGCACACTTTGAGGAGTATATATATATTATGGCATTATATATAAGTGATATGTTTTTGATTGAGACTGTGTAATCTAATATATATATATATATATATATATATATATATATATATATATATATATATATATATATATATATATATATATATATATATATATATATATATTATGGATAGTGAGATAGGGTACTTATGGATAGTGAGATAGGGTATTGGGGTTATGGGTAATGTTGGTTAAGAGGAATACAATACACTTGGGTATAAGTATGTGTTATATATATATATATATATATATATATATATATATACTAGCATATGTGCACATGCCTTGCACGTATTTTAACATTCTTTTAACTTAGGAAGACTCTTTAGGAAGACCAAAGGGCAGTCTTCATAATTATTAAGTTGTCTTTATTAAAATTAATGAACAATTTTTTATTTGTATAGACATGCAAGGGTATTTTCGGAATTCAAAAATTTCACCATCCAAGTTTCCTATTATATAGTAGAATAGACATATATATATATATATATATATATATATATATATATATATATATATATATATATATATATATATATATATATTCCTTAATTTAACTAGAATTAAGAACAAACAGACTTGACCATTTGGTTGATTGTATATGAGAAATCTAAACAAATCACAAAAATTGTTGTACTACAAAACATAGTAATTCTAAAGTCCAGTGGGTCCAATTTCGAGCTCCACCCGAGCTGCGTTTCGCCTCTATGCAGCGATTTCAATATCCTGAGCTACGACTGGCGGGCGCATGTACTCTTCCTCGTCCTTGGGGGGATGGATGATGACGATATCTGGCAACGGGGTCATGGGTCCTTGCTTGCCCTTAGGATCCCAGTCCAACATTATCTTCACTTTTATGCCAAGAACACCCTGCCTAAGAAGGACATGCCTCACAGCAGAATCAATATATTCATTGACTGGCTGACCAGAGGAAATCATGTAACCATCCTTAAACTTCATCGACTTGGCACGTTGGGCCCTGAGCTTATATATATATATATACATATATATATATATTTATATTTATATATTTATATATATATATATTTATATATTTATATATATATATATATATATATATATATAATATATATATATATATATATATATATATATATATATATATATATATATATATATATATATATAATTTAGTAGTTAGGTGTATACCTTGGAGTAGGTATTGGTTTATGGACTATGGTTAGAGATATGAGATTAGCTTTAGATAGAGTTGACCAATAGCCTCGTTGACCAACCCTAGAAGGTTGACCAGAGTTGACCAAGAGTTGACTTTGACCTAGAATGACCTAGAATCATGTAGAATGTATTGTTAACTTCAAATATTACCTTCTTGATTACATCATAACCTGTGTCCTCTATTTAGGACTCAGACACCTCAGTTTAGACATTTATTTTCACAGTCACTCAGGATCTCAGGCGAGTACATGCTCTGATTATTTTTATACTTGATAGAACTTATATTCATGCTTTAGATAAATTACTTGATGCGATCACATTGTTATCACGGACCAATACCCTATGGATCTTGCCATGCGATGTTATCCCCCTCGGGTTCATCAAATACATCTTGTCATGTACTTTTTATGAACATCTTGTATTTCTTGTACACCCCTATTCATGTATACTCTTTTGCAATCTTATACTCTCATGATCACATGAGCCTCATGGATAAAAACCTCTTGTACAGGTAACGTAACTTAACTGGATCTTTATGTATTGATTGGGGAGGGTGAGTAGAAAATAGTTATGTGATCAAATCCTATCTTGTATAAATATTATGTATGTACATTATGCCCTCACGTATAATGGAGTCCCATTTTATTGTAACCTAACCTGTTTACATAACCATTTTGTGCTCTAAACACTTATATTACTTACAGTTCTTATTTCATATGCAATCTGTCTCTTGTACTCAGATTTGTCTATTTATACTATTCTTGTACATGTCTTACAGTTTTTATTATAGTTTACTCTACTGTTTGTTTAAAATATTATGTCATGATATGATCCTGTTTTAGTGTTATATATTCGCTCATGTCCTGACTGGACCTGTTGAAAATATTACAGATGAAATTGGGGACTTCTATACAACCTATTATGGAGCCCATCTAGACGACACCTGTGAGTTGCACCCATAGGAGGATCCAACTCTAGCTGAGGACATCACCCCTATTGCCTAGGCTAGATTAGCTAGGCTTTATCTTATTTTATTATCTTATTTGTATTTGACTTTTGAGTTGTACTATTTCTAGATGTTTGAGATGTTGTGTCGTTTAGACACTTAGACTTATTTTCTTCTGTTTGTTTGTCCTCTTTTGAGATTTTATATCTATCATATCGTGCTATTTCTATCTTAGAATTGTGATTGATTTGTATCTTCTTAGATTGTCCTCCGTTCGAAGAGTATATCTTGTTAGTCATATTTTGATATTGTGTTAGATGGTTGTGACCTAGGACAGCGTTCTATAGCCGACATTGCATCGTAGGCAGGACGTACCCACTTCTCATGCCCCTACACTAGGTGCGGGTCATGATATATTTTTAGTGGTGGCCCATGCAGGTCGAGATTCGCATTTGTGCGAAGTCATGGTATTACGACGATTAGTTGCACTGCTGCACACCTGCGATAAGGGATAAGGAATAGGTTTTAGAATGAGAGGATACTCAATCACAGTTAGACTTCCTTGAGAGATTCCTGGGATGACCCTTGAGAATCTCATTATAAACTATGTCGAAATTCTATTCGAACAGTTCCTGTTTACCTTCCTTGTTCGTTGATGAATTTGATTCTTGGTATTCAATGTTGATTTAATTTTTCTACCAAGATAAAATGTATGGGCTAGGTCACCTCAGTTATGGAATCTAGAGCCTTTTACAGTCATATTAGCTGGCATGACAAGGACATATAGTCTGATTTTTGATGTATTTCTCGGGTGTAGGAATTTAAGGTTTTCGCAGCCAAGCTAGCGGCAATGCAAAAATTTTAAATACCATAATTCTAGAGGTATGTACCTTAGTTGTAAACTCTATGGTTTATCATAGCCTTGCTTACTAGTATTACGAGGATTCCGAGTATCATGATTTTGGACAGACGCATATGATTATCAGATTGTATCTTGAGAAGGTTCTTAAACATTTCATCTCTACCTGTTTCAGTCTTTTCAAAAAAAATTATTTTGTTTCATCATCAATTAACTTAGGAGTAGGGATAGTTTTAGTTATTTAGTCTTGTTATTTATAGAACTTCTTTTAGATATAATTCCTTCATAATATAATGAATTGATGACTTGTGATAGGCCTTTATCTTAGAGATAATAGTATAACCCTGGCATTAGAATAGTAACCCTTGTAGCTAATTCTTTGCTGATTATAATTACCAGTTTTTCACATAGGATGTTAGTCCGCTCAGGAGGTAGTGACCCCTCCGGCTAATCAGAAGGATAGTAGGATGTATATATTAATTGTTAGAACAGTAATATTTCGTTGGTATGCTTTAGATACAACAAAGATATTCGAGGTCGGTTTGTTTTTGGTGAACTTGAATAATTTTAGGTTATTTCTCGAGATATTTCACTTAAGATTGTGATGCTAAATTTAGGAATTTAGAAATGAAGAAGAGAATTTAACTGTAATACAATGATGATACAAAATTGAATAAGATTTTGGTAAGAGGATGACTAGGAACGGAGTGAACACAAGGATTATGAGTTATAGGAAAATTTAAAGATTTGGTGGAGATTTTAAATTTTTAGAAGTATGATATTGAAGGTATATGTGAAGGAAATACGAAGGTTGATTTTATAATGGAGAATAAGTTCCTGCATGACATAATAGTAATAGCTTCGAAAGATTTTTGAGGACAGTGATTTGAACAAGTTTGAGGATTTCATAAAATTTGATTTAGAGATTATTACATCCAAGTTAGGACAAGGTGTAGAAATTTAAATTTTGGGATGATTAAGTTGATAGGGGAGAATAAGATCAAATAGAAGGAAGAAGAGTTTTAACAAGAGCATGATTCATGAGGAATGCCTTGGGAATTTAGGACCCGCCTTCAGGAGGGAGTTCCAGCCACCAGACCTAGTCAGAGGCGAGTTTTTGACCTAGACCTTAGCATGTCTTTGATGATTGATGCAACCTACCATATTGCTTGTATGTTTTGATACCTTATGACTGCTTTTGATATAGTATGACTAGAATGACTAGATAAGACCCCAGACTGATAGTACTTGCCATGACCCTGTATGTCATTTTTCTAATTGTATGATTTAGATAAGTTTTCTTAAGACCTTGATTTGTTGGGGGGTTGACCTAGAAGGAGTACGACCGACCTAAATTTTAAGGACAAAAAATGAGGGTAATTTTGAACTTTTGTAAAATTTATCATTAAATAATAGGATTTAAATCATGTTAATAATTAATGGTGATTTTTAATTAATTTAATACTATTTAATTTAGTGTATTATGACTTGGGCATTTTTACAAGTACAACCCTAGAACTACTTAGCCTAGAGACTAACCATGACCACGGAGACCTAACCATGTGATTAGATTAGCTAATTACCACTTTTTAGGTTAGGGGTATTTTGGTCATTTTTGACTTTTGGTGAAAATAAATTTTAATTAATTAATATTGTGCTAATCATTATGTTAAGTCTTAACCTAAAATTGCCCTAACCTAGATATTAGTCATGAGCCTAGATATTAGATTAGAAGTTTCCATCACATGACAATGTTAGTAATATCTATATATTAAGTTAGGAGTAGTATATTTGTTAAGGTTAGATATTTTACTTTGGGCCTTTGCTTGAGGGCTTAATTTACATTTTAGAGGGCCTTTAATTCCTATTGAACTTAAACCCTAACCCTAAAGAAACCCTTGGCTGCCATCAAGCTCCCCTTCCCTATATAAACACATGTTAGCCTCCCTTTGCCTCTTTCCATTGCCTCCTACAAACTCTAATTTGTGTTCTTCCCCAAATCCACCCCCTTTCTCCAAATCAACTCAAAAATGAGCCCAATCAATTGTAACACACTTCCCTACTGTAGATGTGGTCAATAGAGGCTAGCTAGCAAGGATTGGAAGCAAGTTGACCATAGAAAGTGGAGGGATTTGGCTCTCAAGTATAATTTTATTGTGATTCTAACTCTCAATAGGTAATGACCTCTAAACCCTTTTGTTTTCTGATTTCTTTCCACAGATGCATTCATTTAGGGTTCCCCTAGCTGTTGACCAAGTTTGGTTAGAAATCGGATCCATTTAGGGTGCGTATCGGAGGAGTATCGGAGTTTTGTGCATAGTGTTTGTCAAAATGCCTCTTAGAATTTATTTATGTTAAATTACAAAACTAGTTATATAAATTTGTAGATCTATATGTTTGATTCACTAACTTTTTGACTGAGTCGATTTTGGACTCATTTTGTGTCCAAAATCAGACATGGGGACACTACACGGTGGTATGGTGCAGTGCCCTGCTACCCGACACCTTATTCTCAGTGTACACGACACGTGGACACGTCTTACACGACATAGAGGTCGGGGACACGACTAACATCATGTCTCCCAAGTTTCAACCCAAGTGGTGTCGTGTCGGACACGTGATCGTGTCTACACTGGTTCTTAAACATACGCGCACATTGGCTACTGATATGCAATCGACATACGGACACGAAGACACTTGGACTCAATTCAGGATGTCCAACACCTAGCCCTATCCCTCACCTACCTCTAGACACGAACACGAGACACATGGTGCTGTGTGTCGTCCTAGACTGGTCGACACACCCCCACGAGGTCGTTCGAGTACTGCTCTGATACATGCTGTTCGACACCATGTTTTGGACACTTCGTGGACACACACATGACACTTTGACACATCCTAACATGCTAGACACACTGATACACTTCACTATGTTCTATCAAACATTAACCACTGCATACACATCATTAACCTGTACTCTCCTTTTAGCCCACTACATTTATTGAATAACACTGCATCCCATGTGTCCTCGATACAAGTTTAATTGTTCTGCACATTAGTTCATTGCACCTTTTTTTTCACTACCTATCAGGCACACTTGATGACGATTTCATTCACTTGTCCTGTACTAATTGCATCTATCCATTTATATCCAAGTGATGTATCTGTCCATCAGATTGAGTATCAGACCTATACCCTCCATTTCTGATACAGGTATCCAGTTTAGTTGTGAGGCCAAATTGATACTTGTCTTTGGGGTTTAGCTGGCTAAGGAACCATGTAGCATTCCCTTGCACATCACTTCACTTAGTGGACTACCATGCCTTCATTCCCTGTAATGCCATTCAAAAATTGTGTGTATCATTCATATTTTGTCCTGCCCTGGTCTCAGTATACTATTTGTATTAAGCTATGTCCCAATTGCACCTCTAATTCATATTATGATAGTTTGATACAACATGTATCAAGACTTGTAAGAATTATTCTGCATTCATCTAATAACCCAGTCCAGTTATAGAAGTTTAAGCTCAGACATTTGGTTTCCTTAGATTATCATTGCCTAATGTTCATATCCTAGTATCTATACATGTTTCTATGCTCCCTTAGTTGCACTATACTGATATTAGTTCCAAATCAGATCCATTCACTGCATTTATAATCCTGCATAGTTGGTCCACTACACAATCAAATTATCATGTTGTTGATGTCTACAAACATCCATTTTTGCTGCATACACAGCCTATGATCCTTACAGTGCCCTTTAATCCTTCCTACAGCAGCAGTTCTGCATTCCCAGGATGTATTACTTTTCCTACATACCCTTATATCCATGTTAGCCTTCATTTAGTTGGTTCCTGCACACTTTGAGGAGTATGTATATATTATGGCATTATATATAAGTGATATGTTTTTGGTTGCGACTATGTAATCTATATATATATATATATATATATATATATATATATATATATATATATATATATAATATGTGTGTGTGTAATGTAGTGGTTAGGTGTATACCTTAGAGTAGGTATTGGTTTATGGACTATGGTTAGAGTAATGAGATTAGCTTTAGATAGAGTTGACCAATAGCCTAGTTGACCAACCCTAGAAGGGTGACCAGAGTTGACCAAGAGTTGATTTTGACCTAGAATGACGTAGAATCATGTAGAATGCATTGTTAACTTCAAATGTTACCTTCTTGATTACATCATAACCTGTGTGCTCTATTTAGGACTCAGACACCTCAGTTCAGACATCTATTTTCACAGTCACTCAGGATCTCAAGCGAGTACATGCTCTGATCATTTTCATACTTGTCAGAACTTATATTCATGCTTTAGATAAATTACTTGATGTTGTCACGTTGTTATCATGGACTAGTACCCTATCGATCTTGTCATGCGATGTTATCCCCCTCGGGTCCATCAAACATATCTTGTCATGTGCTTTTTACGAACATCTTGTATTTCTTATACACCCCTATTCATGTATACTCTTGTGCAATCTTGTACTCTCATGATCACATGAGCCTCATGGATAAAAACCTCTTGTACAGGTAACGTAACTTGACCGGATCCTTGTGTATTGATTGGGGAGGGTGAGTAGGAAATGGTTATGTGATCAAATCCCATCTTGTATAAATATTGTGTATGTCCATTATGCCCTCACGTATAATGGGGTCCTAGTTTATTGTAACCTAACCTGTTTATATAACCATCTTGTGCTCTAAACACTTATATTACTTAAAGTTCTTATCATATACAAACTGTCTCGTGTACTCAGATTTGTCTATTTATACTGTCCTTGTATATGTCTTACAATTTTTATTATAGTTTACTCTACTGCTTGTTTTATATATTTTGTCATGATATGATCATGTTTTAGTGTTATATATTCGCTCATGTCCTGACTGGATCTGTTAAAAATGTTACAGATGATACTGAGCACTTCTGCACAACCTATTATGGAGCCCATCTAGACTCCTGTGAGTTGGACCCACAGGAGGATCCAGCTCTAGCTGAGGACATTACATATATTGCCTGGGCTAAATTAGCTAGGCTTTATCTTATTTTATTCTGTTATTTGTATTTGACTTTTGAGTTGTATTATTTCTGGATGTTTGAGATGTTGTGTCGTTTAGACACTTAGACATATTTTCTTTTGTCTGTTTGTTCTCTTTTGAGATTTCATATCTATCATATCGTGTTATTTCCATCTTAGAATTGTGATTGAGTTGTATTTTCTGAGATTGTCCTTCGTTCGGATAGTATATCTTGTTAGTCAGATTTTGATCTTGTGTTAGATGGTCGTGACCAAGGACAACGTTCTACCACCGACATTACGGTATAGGCTGGACGTACCCACTTCTCGTGCCCCTACACTGGGTGCGAGTCGTGACAATCAACGGTGCCAAAGAAGTCTGTTACTGACAAGGTCAAGGCCCCCGCTAGACCTTCATCGCGTGCATCACCGAAGAGGGTGCCTCATTACACGCCACCATCATTGAGAGCCGAGAGAGCCAACCCGACGCTCGAAGGTGATTCTCGGAGAACGAGCCAACTTAGGCGCCAGTTAACTAGTCCATCATGCCAGATCAGTCGACCATCTCTTTTTAGAGCTCTGGTTGGCATGCGCACTCTATAACGTGCGCCTCCTCTTTTTAGAGTGTAGGCGCGCACTTCATTACTTGTGCCTCCTTTTTTAGAGTACCGGTTGCATCAAAACATACTGTTCATTTTTACGAACAGTGTTGTGTAAGTTTCGAACTTGTGCCTTCTGAACTTGTGCGATCGCATATGTCGGACCTGCGTACTTCGAACTTGCACCAGGCGCAACTTATGAACTTTTGTAATGTAGAACTTGAATTCATGCAGAACTTGAGTTCATGTTCCTTCGAACTTGCACTAAGCGCACTCTGTGAATTCACGCAACATAGAACTGCACCCAATCTAGAATATATTTTAGAAGCTCGCGCAACCTATGACCTCGCGCACCCTGCTTTAAATTTAGAGATTGTTGCATAAACTTTGTAATTGATCTTTTCCTCCTTTTTTTTTGCAGTTGATCTCGGGGAAGACCTAGATGATGAGAGATTAGCTTCGGCTTTCATAGTGTCGGAGTACCGAGAGGACATATCCCATGTATCGTACCCTCAATACGATCTTCCTGAGTCCAGAAGGGCCATGTTAATAGCTTAAGAAAATAACACCTTATTATGCCTAATGAACGATGAACCCCGGGAAAGTTTGGACAATATCATAGACAAGAAACTGGCTTTCTTGTTTGGAGATGCAATTAAGAAGACGTCCCAACCCAAAGTGAATAAAGAGGACATGATTTGCTAGTGCGGTGATAGAATTATGTATCTCACAAAAATATTGAGGGACTTGTCCCTGTCTCGATATGCATTCTTTAGTTACCTGCGACAGATGGCGTGGGAGCAGACCCCAATTCAACAGGCCAGGGTTGGAAAAATATGCTACAGATTGGGTCCTCAGAATAAGGATTCATTCTACAGCACTTCAGAGAAATACAGCTCTCACCTGAGAGGTTTGAAACTGAGTTGTGTGCCTCCCGAAGATTCATCGATGCTACTTCCCGTCAGAGTACCTATTTTCACCAACATATTTACGAAGGCTGAGGGAAGATATGCAGATCAAACCATGTGTTTAACAGGCTTGGTGAATCCTGACATGAAGCGCTGGAACAGCGTTGTAGTTTGGGTTTTGGATCAGTTCAAGGATAAACTTCTCGAATTAGAGCTCTATGATCTGATTTGGGCTATTTCTCACAGATTTCGTCCAAATGCCCACATGTTTTTGGCTCTGATAGAACGATATAATGACAGGACCGACACATTCATGACTACCCAAGGAGAGATTGGCTTTGCGCTTCATGAGATGAAGTACCTTTCACACTTGCCAATGGGTGGAAACCCATATAAAGAATATATGCCCACGAACGAGGAGCTGGATATCCTGTCAGCAAAGAACCCTCAGATGGTGGCTGTGTTTGAGGAGCTTTTATGCCACTACATGGTATGTTCCCTTTATTATAAGAGTGCGTCCAAAAGGACCTGCTACACGACCAAATGGCTGCTATACTTATTTCTGGGCCATATCCATGATGATAAGATCGTCGAGAGTCAGGCTTGTGACCCTTGTTTCTTCAAACCGCTCAGCCGCATCGACATAGAGAAGTTGATAGAAAAATCCAAGCATGTTGATAACATCTTGAATGTAGATCGTCACCCATTCACTGTTGGTGCTACCATCGAAAGATATCTTAGGCAGGATTACAGGCCCATGTCTCGAGAAGCCTAGTTGGCAGGTTTTCTCCCTTTATGGCTACGACGGTTCGTGGTAACTGGATCCAGTGCCGTTGACAGATTCCATTGAGGTGTGTTATTCGCTGTCGTGCGTCTAGTATTCGGCTAAAAGATGGATCTCCTTTCAGCGATGACTTACCGCTTGAACGCCAGTCTACATTCTTTTACTGACACCATGGTGCATGATAAGGATGCTTGGGACGACTTCCCTCGTACCGAAATGCCATACGCCTATTTATTGTGGTGGTTGTTGTTGCATTAACCCATCTTAATGAACCCTTATCTGAGTGTAGTCGGAGGAGACTTCATCAGGCATTATCCCAATGCTCGATGGAATTTAAACGTACTTTTTGAGTGTAGAAGAGCTCTGAACCGAGGTTCTGGATGGAGATTTCAATGTGTCCCTCACCCTCCAGGATATGACAATCTTCCTCCCCACCTCATGGATTTAGAAATGGCATCTTTCTGTCTGTCTCAGGCTAATTTTGTATGGTTGAAGACGATCCGGCCATCCCACATGGGGTACCAGTTTGAGGGTGAGTGTTTTCTGGAACCGTACCTACCAAGCCGATTCGCTCGGCAGTTCAGCTACGATCAGATGCATGTGGGTAACGCCACCACCTGTTTGCATGCCAAGGGTTACCTAATAGATGGTGTCAGAGCTTGGAGATACTATAATACAAGAGGCACCAAGGCCATATTCTCGATGCCTAATGCTTTTGCTCAAATAGGCCCGTATATGTTATATATATACGCAAATTTTTATACTTCGGCCAACACTTTCACAGAAATTTTCAACCTAGCTGACAGTTTTACCAGTGATAAACAGTCAAGAGCTGGGGTCCATACCACACAATTATTTAGATATGTGGAAGATCATGATCCCGTTGATGAACCTTTGGAGGATTCTCTCGTGGGCTATCATGACGAAGTCAACAACCCGTTAGATGTGTCGCTGAAGAAACAAAAGAAAAAATCTCCTGCAAAGGGGCTTAGTAAAAGACAAAAGACTGGAGAGCCGTCTGCTCCAACACACTCCGACGATGTCCCTTCCGCTACTAAAGCTCCAGGAAGGAAGAATAAGACCACACTAGTCATTGTTGAGCAGCCTACTACCAGGACAACACGGTCCCAGACAAAGCAGATGCATACATGAGCTTCTCTTGGAGGAGAAGAGGCAACTCCATCTTCAGTTACAAAGACTAGTAGGATTGTCCATAAAGAGGTTACCGGGAGCCTAATGTGCAAGATGATCTTAATGATGTTGAAGAGGAACCTGAAACACCTCTTGTGCCTGAAACACCTCGACCACGCAGTGGCAATATGGACATGTCGCAGGGTCTTCCTTGGGCTGCTTCACCTGTGCGAGGTAAGCCTCTGCATTCTGCAGCGCCTCGCTAAGGGCATCCTAAGTTGCTTTGGAGAGTCGGAGAAGCTCGAAGAGTGATAACCGAGCCGGCGTGTTGGCCAGCTGCGCTAGTATATCGAAGTTGTAGGGCTTGATCGGGCCTACTGCCGAGTCCTTTCGTAGAGGCTTATCGAAGTGGACCTCCTTCTATTTCTGCTTATCTACGGCAAGAGGTTGAGAAGGTCCAGCTTGCGCTGTATCGCGAGTAGAATGTGTCGCTGGTGGGGGCATCTCTTCTTCAGGAGCCTGGTTTTTCTCTCGTTGGAGAGCCGAATGAGTGGTCACCCTGGTGTCTTCTGCCGAGGAGGAGACCTTGCGACATGTCCTGACCTTCCTTCCTTTAGTCGAACGCATTACTGGTGCAATCATGTCAGGAGTGAGATCTGGATAAACCCACATTACTTTACCTTACGGTGTTGTGAAGGGGATGAGGCCCTGAGCATTGTCCTTGGCGGCGGAAGGTTGACGACTTCCATCATTGCCTTTGGGACATGGACGATGCCATTTTGAGTCTCGGCTATCGGAAAGTTCTTGAACTGTATCGTGACCATATTGGCCGGCACAGTCTTTTCCTTGTAATCGAGGGAGATGACTTTGGCTTCGATAAGATGTTGAATCTATCTTTTCAACACGTAGCAGTCGTGTGTTGAGTGGTGGATGTACTGGTGGTAATTGCAGTACTTAGGATTATCTAACTTTCCCACTTCGTCAGGACGCTAGGGAGGTAGAAGTTACAGCCTGCCGCTCTTGGTCAACATCTCGAATAATTCGAACGTGTCTTCGTCATTGAAGGAGTAGGTTTCCTTTGGCTTCTGCGCTTCGGCTGGCTTGGAGCTCACGAGCGCTGGTCCATTTGTAATATTGACGGCCATAGCTTGCTTGCCTTTACCATCTCTTACTCGCTTTCTTTTATCTTCAATAGAGGGGAAGTTCAGACCCAGGAGTTGTGCGTCATGTGCCTTCTTCTGAGCTACATCTGCTTCATAAATGAAGGGCGTCCACTCGCTGCAAGGAGCACTGTGCCACAGTTTGATGGCAGGGAGCATATTCTTGCGGCATGAATCCACAAGCATGGGCTTAGGCATGCCTGGAGGTAGCCTTAGGGAAGCCTGGTGGAAGCGTTCAATATACGTTCGTACGGGCCCTTTTCTGTTTGAACGATGTCCATGAGAGTAGACATAGTCATGTCCAGCCCTCCTTCGTAGGATCGTTCCAGGAACATGTTCTTCGGGTCTTCAAATGATTTAATACAGTTATCGGGCAAATTGTAGACTCATTCATAGGACACCCCCTGTAGAGCTCCAACGAAGATGCTAGTGAGAAGGGCGTCGTCCTCTAGCAGGTATCCTGTTACTGAGGCAAAGTACCTCAAGTATCATCTGGGCGACTCCTTAGTATCATAAGGGGTGATAGTCTGTGGTTTAATTTGGGAGAATAAACCACATTGTCCCACTCAGCAGGATAAGGATGCCAGATGCCCATCTTTTGGAGTGTGGCTCATTTTTCTTTGACATCATGGCGAGCGTATAACTCCTCGAGTGCTTGCTGTATTTCGTTGGACACTGCTGGATTGATGGTCGACGGAGTGGCTGACAACTGTGCGACTTGGTTTATGACGGGTAGGGTACTAGACCCATCACGAACCGTTGGAGCTACAGGTGTCGAGGCAGTCGAAATCAATCTGTCCTTGATATTCGGAATGACAAAGGCTAAAGTCTGTATGGATATGTTCAGCGCGTTAAGACTTCCTTCGAGAGCCTCAATACATTTCTGCTGATCAGCACTTCTGCTTGAATCTTCGTCGTCATCAGTTGCTATGTGCACAAACGCTATGTGCGTGTAAGTAGAAGGGGTGGTAGATCTTTTACTTTCTGGTTCGGAGTGCTGGTGTACATCGTCTTGTGGGAAGACCGACAAGTTGCGATCATCCTCTGACTCGGCATTGTTCCTACTCCCGGTCTTCTGACTGCTTGCACCTGCAGAAGTGTCAGTGTCATACGTCTCTTCGTCATGTTGACACGAAGGGTTGTTATACATCGTAATAGGATGGCTACCCCCAGCAGGTGCAGCGGTCGATGAACCGTCTTCTTGCGACGATGATCCGTCCTTGGAGCGCATGTGTTGGAACATGCCTTCCTTGGGCACAGGCTTCTTGCTACCCCCAGGCCATTTTTTGGACTTGCCAACCGAGGAAAGTGTTTCTTGGATAGCTTCTTATGGGACGAAGAATCCCGAACAATATTGTATGAAGCAACTCTTCTTCTTCTTCACAAGTTCTCGGTTGCAGCCTTTGAAAGACGGACCTCCTTTTTGGCGGTGATGGATCTGCTTGACAACAGCAGCAGTTGATGGTAATCTGAGTACAATTGGGTCTTGATTTAGACACCAACTGCGTCTCCGATTCTTCTCTCATCCTATGCTTGCAGGGAGCAAATGAAGTCTTCATGTCTCTACATTCTTCGTGTACACATAGCGTTGTGCGCAGCCGAAGAGATATGGAGAAGGCATTCTTCCTTCGAATTCCTGTGGGTGAGGTCCGAGTACGCCTCGATCAGAGAGTCGCTGATGACGTACCCCCGGCCTTGTGTAGTGCGAGTGGGTGCTCAAGGGATGATGGGGTTCTGTAATCCCCCAAAAATTTGGAGGATTTTTTTATTTAATTGTTTCTTAAATACATTTTATGAATTATTTTGTTATTTAAAATTTTAGTCTTAGTCATGCTTAACTTTTGTTATGTACACTGACTAGACCATATGGCACGGCTAGTGCATTCAAGTGCCTCAACTAGCATATGAAATATACTTTCTTAGTGCATTTTCCTAAAGATTTTTATATCTTAGGACTTGCTTTATACTAAGTATTTACATAGATATTATTAGGATAAAATAATTTAGGATGTTATGTATATAATTCTTGAATTATTGATATAGATATATACATGTATCCAAGTATTTCTATTATGGTGGTATATATTTTATGTAAGTAATATATGGGTTGAAATACATGTATTGAGTATTAATATATAGCAGTGGATAGGTATACATACAAGTTGTAGTTATAAAACTATATAGAGTTAGTTTAGTACTATTACTAAAATAAAAATAAAATATGTATAATAAAAATACTTCCTCCACAGCACTATTCCTAGGAACAGTGCTGCTATGTTCCCGACGAATGGTCGGATGAGCAAATTTGTGTTCGACCAAGTATTGGTCAATCTCGACCAAACCTTTTCCTGTGTGATCCATTCTGGATTCTCTACTAATCCAAAACAAGAATTAATCAAACTCGTTAACCTAAACCCACAAGGAATCGGATAGGATATCGACCAAAAATAGGTTTTTCATCTCGTAGAGGTATATATGCTAGCGGAGGAGAATTATTACAAATTCTCTTACGAAACCCCAACTCTCCACCCCAAAGCAACCACAACATCCCCACGCCCGTCTCAACCGCCTGTATGGCCTCCAGTTTACCGGAGGATCGTTGGAACAGTCGTCGACCGAAGACAGCCGACCGAGAATAGAGCAACTCTGTTCTGAGTAATCAGCCAGGTACTCAAGTTTTGGCCTTAATTTCTCCTATTATGTTAGATCATTTTCGAATCTACAAATTCCTATTAGCGGCCAATATAACCTTTTTCAAGATCCTTCAGATGGATTTCGAAACGACTCTCTGACGTGCTCGAAGAATCGAGGCGAAGTCAGCCCCAAACCTGTTCTAAAACAGAACAATAAGCTATCCTAGAACCCCGACTTTGAAGTCAAATTTCAAGCCAAATACTTTGAGTTTTCAAAAACAAACTTCAAACAGAGGAAGACGACATATACGAGAGTAGAACCCAACTTGTAGTAGTTAATTTTGTTAATTATGAAGAAAGTTATTTGGTTACAAAGTTTGAGAAAAACCATGTTTTAAAATTATAATTAGAAAACTTTTTCTGATACGGCGTGCGCCCCGACAAACCGGGCAACGTGGTCACACACTATACACATCGAAAGGCGCGTATGGATGTTGCCGACATGTGGAAACTGACGGGGCTCGATTTCGTTACGTGTGCACAACGAAATCAGTGCGTATCCGTCAAGATACCCCTGTATTGACCTTTTGCAAACTTGGCCCTAACTTCGTGTACGTTCATCGTATCGAGACAAAACTTACACCAACAGGACTGTATTGAAATTTTGATCTTGTATGCCAATTTTGGTTCGATTCTGAGAAGGTCGACTGGAAAGCCAATTTGGCGGGCCCGCAACCCGATCCAACGGGCAATTTTGTGCATGACTCATCGAAATCCAAAATTGGACATACCATTGGATTTGTTTCCTTAAACCAAATCCGTAGACATGTAGTTTGATGACTTTAGAGACCATAGCACGCGTTTCGGTACAAAACGAGTCCAACGACGGACATCATTTTGACCCGAAATTATGATTTTGCCCCTGTTCCAGAATTGGACTTTTGGACAGGTATTTCCTAGACATATCTTTTATACCAAACATGTTCATGATATTTGTTTCAGCATCCAAAGCTCTTTGTGGATTTTGACTTTCTTGATGACGATTCTGACTGTTAGATTTGCTACATCTCGTACCACCCTCAGGCAAGATACCTTGCTACCTTACTCTGTAATTATTTATTCTTATTTTTAGTTATTTATATTCAGTATTTTTTTTAGTATTATATCACTGTGCGTCCAAGTCACACTTGGGTGCAAGCGACTCTATCGGTCGTTTTCTTGCTTTTGTTTTATTCTCTTGCATTGACTTAGTCTAGTGACCACTCATTTGTGATGAGCTATTGGTATATCTCATACGGCCTTGATACCTACTTTACCACGTATTGTCAGTCACATATAGGACACGTACTCGCATAGTCGACCGACCACCAATACGTATGAGGCGTACGACGGTTAGGAGTAACTGCCAATAGAATTTCATGCTAGTGGACTTGGCAGTTACTAGAGGTACATATGAGTCATGGATGTGACTCCACTAGGCATGGGGTGGGTAGAATAGTCCCTTAATGTATGGCCACATATACATTGCTATTGTACCTAAAGCTCCTCTGGAGACGCAGGTTCACCTTACTATTATTGATTCCCTCTGACGTTCATGGAGCGTTATAGACGTTTTCTTACTGATTCCCTCTGACGTTCGCAAAGCATTATGGACGAAGACGACTGGTTCCCGAATAAAGGGACGATGCCACTACTATACAGCCCGAGTGTCTATATGTGAAGGATTGTTCTTTATTGCATATTCACTATAGTACGGTTAGGCACCCTATTGCATGCATCCCTTTATTTTCTATTATACGTCACAGTTTATATGGCATGATTTTATGTATCTTGTTACATCCCTCTGAGGACCTGGTTATATCTCCAGGTATGTGCTATTGTCATTTGCAGGTATTCTAGCCGAGGTCGTGATCTCCTCTATTCATTCGAAAATGATGTGTCCTGGATCTTTCTTTGCTACTCTCGCCAAATTATTTCAGTTTCCATGTATATCTTCCCTTACTTGTTAGAAGTGGATTTGTCTCCGCCCAACATATTGTACAAAGACTTATTATAGTTACTCATATGATATCTTTTATTCTTTTATTTTGTGGATGAGATTAGATTACTTTTGGTTTACTGCATTTACAGCTTATGTATACATATGAGGTGTCCATATATTGAAGTATACTTCATATATATGCAGCTGGCATGTCTACGTACTTAGTTCTAAGTATTTTGGGACTAGGGCTTTACATTTATTTTGGTGGCCCATACAGGTCAAGATAAATTATTTGGTTACTTTACCGTACCAAGCAAGCCTGCATATAGGACTAGATTTTAGGATCTCATCCACATACTTGACCTTCTTCCTCGATTCTATTTTGAATCCCTTGATTTGCAACTTGCTTGAGTCCTTCTACCGTAAAACTTATCTTTCCTTCGTGCTTGATAGGAGTTAGAAGAATGACTGGTGGGCCTCATTGATTCAATTACACTACTAGTTTAACTCTTATAAGTTGGGTAGAATGCCCCATGATCTAGTAATCCCTTCATCTTTATGACCCATGGCAGAGGATACTACTTGGATTACCTAAATTAAAAATCTTTAGAGGACCATACCTCATTTTATCGACCAAGGCCTTAGACAAGAAGACAGTAGAATGACTGTACAATCATAAATACTGGATGAATTTAGATTAATAAAGAACTTGAACTATTTACCTTTTTTTTATCATTATCTCGCATAATTATATTTTGGAATACCTTGACTAATGCTGCTATTATAGCCTAGCGTTGCAAGCTCACCCTTTTATTGAGTTTGTTCAAGACATATGTTATCTGGGCATGTCCACTAACATATTGTCTAATCAGAACCGCATGATGGTCTGATCAAGCTAGTGCACTTTGGTTCGCTTTTCATATATTATTCTACGTGGATGGAGACATAGTTAAACTTTCCCTCTAGAGTCTCATCCACGACTGCTTTGGCAACTCCCTCTTGAACTATTCAATCGCCTTTGAAAACCATATTTACAAATCGTTCCTATCTTCCTCGAACTTTTATTGTTTTTTGTCACCTATTTCGAAAAACAAATGCTCGTGGATACGAAATATTCTTCTATGGCCATGAAGGCTATACATACACAATCATTTCCATCTATTCAAAATCGGAGAAATAACTCCAAACTTGATTCATAATCTACTGTATCAAAATTTTTATTACATCATCTTGCATTCTCTAATAATCAAGAGCCGAGGTACAATATCACGACTTTGAATTTCCCTAACCTCATTAATCCTTAACCCTTGTCTTAGTTCTATAGAGTATAGGTTGCAAGCCTTCTAAATGTTAAGATTTATTAGGACCCCCATTTATTAGGATGAATTGGATTCTCTTAAGATGATAAATTAGTACCTCTTCAACTCACACTTTCCATCTGGATCATTTGGTGTCCCCGACCGTGACATTGAGATTCGGAGCATGAGACTAGCTATTACCTTCCAACAAATTTCATATGTAAGACCTAGACGAGTCCACCTTCATATAGGCATATCATGTCCCACTAAAATACGACCCCTTATACTCTATTTTCATGACATGACTTTCAAGTCAAAAGGGCAAGTTGTAACCCTTACCGTAATATTGATGTATTGTCCAACTGCAATTAGAGATCCAACCTTGACTCAAATATTTTGACCCAATATATGGTTGTGATCTACTCGAAGCCCACTATGCACATGCTACTAGTGTGCCACCCAATAGAGGCCCCTTACGCTACTTAAACACAAAAGTCATAAAAGGCGCATTTTGGGCTTAAGGAATCTAGTAACCCCTCCGATTGACAATTAGCTCCACCACTCAAATTGGAACTTATTCTAGACTACCCTTACCTAGTAGGAATGGTTCAGATTGATTTTAGATATCCTATCCCACTAATATTGATTAAAATCCACTTAAATTAATCAAAGATTGGTTCCAACCGAACTAATAATCATTGGTTTATAATGTTTCCTTCAATCCGTATCATTTTGGCACCTCTACCATGACTTTGATATTTGGAGCACAACACTAGCCATTTTTTTTCCAACAAGCTGCATCCTCAAGAAATAGATGAGCCACTCTACACACAAGGTATACGTCCCACACAAACACACCATCTTGTACTCTAGTTCAAATGTACCATATGTATGGCACATGTTCCCTTAGAACGAATCACATATGTCCATTTTTGTCCCAATTGATTTTTACCAAGCAATTTTTATCCCATTCCCTCAAAAAGACGGGATACCCATGACCCATGCAAGACTAAGAATATCCTATCTAGTAGAATAAGTTGACAGTTTGGATTCCTTCTACAACTACCACCTCCACCTTTCGAAACTAATTTATGATTGTGTACTTACTCCCCCGTTGTTTCACCCTTATGATATTTATTTGTTATATTACATTTTATTTTAATTTTGAGGACAAAATTTTTATAAGATGGGTAGGATGTAATCCCCCAAAAATTTGGAGGATTTCTTTTTATTTAATTATTTCTTAAATACATTTTATGAATTATTTTGTTATTTAAAATTTGAGTCTTAGTCGTGCTTAACTTTTGTTATGCACACTAACTAGACCGTATGGCATGGCTAGTGCAAGCAAGTGCCTCAACTAGCATATGAAATATACTTTCTTAGTGCATTTTCCTAAAGATTTTTATATCTTAGGACTTGCTTTATACAAAGTATTTACATAGATATTATTAGGATAAAATAATTTAGGATGTTATGTATATAATTCTTGAATTATTGATATAGATATATACATGTATCCAAGTATTTCTATATATGGTGGTATATATTTTATGTAAGTAATATATGGGTTGAAATACATGTATTGATATATATTAATATATAGCAGTGGATAGGTATACATATAACTTGCAGTTATAAAACTATATAGAGTTAGTTTAGTACTGTTAGTAAAATAAAAATAAAACATATATAATAAAAATACTTCCTCCACAGCACTGTTCCTAGGAACAGTGCTGTTGTGTTCCCGAACCCACACGAATGCTCGGATGAGCAAATTCGTGTTCGACCAAGTATTGGTCAATCTCGACCAAATCATTTCCTGTGTGATCCTTTCTGGATTCTCTACTAATCCAAAACAAGAATTAATCAAACTCGTTAACCTAAAACCACAAGGAATCGGATAGGATATCGACTAAAAATAGGTTTTTCATCTTGTAGAGGTATATATGCTAGCGGAGGAGAATTATTACAAATTCTCTCGCGAAACCATAACTCTCCACCCCAGAGCAACCACAACATCCCTACGCCCCGTCTCAACCGCCTGTACGGCAGCCAGTTCATCGGAGGATCATTGGAACAATCGTCGACCGAAGGCAGCCGACCGAGAACAGAGCAACTTTGTTCTGAGTAATCAGCCAGGTACTCAAGTTTCAGCCTTAATTTCTCCTATTATTTTTGATCATTTTCGAATCTACAAATTCCTATTAGCAGCCAATATAATCCTCTTCGAGATCCTTCAGATGGATTTCGAAACGACTCTCTAACGCGCTCGAAAATTGAGGCAAAGTTAGCCCCAAACCTGTTCTAAAACAGAACAGTAAGCTATCCTAGAACCACGACTTGGAAGTCAAATTTCAAGCCAAGCACTTTGAGTTTTTTAAAAAAAAACTTCAAAAAGAGGAAGATGACATAAACGAGAGTAGAACCCAACTTATAGAACTTAATTTCGTTAATTATGAAGAAAGTTATTTGGTTACAAAGTTTGAGAAAAACCATGTTTTAAAACTATAGAAATTAGAAAACTTTTCCCGATACGACGTGCGCCCCGACAAACCGGACGACGTGATCGCGCACTATACGTATCGAAAGGCGCATATGGATATTGCCGATGTGTGGGAACTGACGGGGCTCGATTTCGTTGCGCGTGCACGACGAAATCAGTACGTATCTGTAAAGATACCCCTGTATCGACCTTTTGCAAACTTGGCCATAACTTCGTATATGTTCATCGTATTGAGATAAAACTTACGCCAACGGAACCGTATCAAAATTTTGGTCATGTATGCCAAGTTTGGTTCGATTCTGAGAAGGTTGACTGGAATGCCAATTTGGCGGGCCCGCAACTCCATCTAACGGGCAATTTTGTGCATGACTCATCGGAGTCCAAAATTGGACATAGTGTTGGGTTTGTCTCCTCAAATCGGATCTGTAGACATGTAGTTTGTCGACTTTAGAGACCGTAGACATTGGCACGCGTTTCGGTGCAAAATGGGTCCAACGGTTGATATCGTTTTGACCCGAAATTATGATTTTGCCCCTGTTCCAGAATTGACATTTGGATAGGCATTTCCTAGACATATCTTTTATACCAAACATGTTTGTGATGTTTGTTTCAGCATCCGAAGCTCTTTGTGGATTTTGACTTTCTTGATGACGATTCTGACTGTTGGATTTGCTACATCTCGCACCACCCTCAGGCAAGATACCATGCCACCTTACTCTGTAAGTACTTATTCTTATTTTTAGTTATTTATATTCAGTATTTTTGTTAGTATTATATCACTGTGCGTCCAAGTCAGACTTGGGTACAAACGACTCTATCGGTCATTTTTTTGTTTTTGTTTTATTCACATATGGGACACGTACTCGCGTAGCCGGACGGCCATATGAGCCATACGACGGTTAGGAGTAACTGCTAATAGAATTGTATGCTAGTGGACTTGGTAGTTACTAGAGGTTCATATGAGTCATAGATGTGACTCCACTAGGCATGGGGTGGAAAAAATAGTTCATTGATGTATGGGCCACATATCATTGCTATTATACCTGAAGCTCCGGTGGAGACGCAGGTTCACCTTACTATTACTGATTTCCTCTGACGTTCATGGACCGTTATGGACGTTTTTTTACTGATTCCCTCTGACGTTCGCTGAGCGTTATGGACGAAGACGACTGGTTCCCGAAGGAAGGGACGATGCCACTACTATACAGCCCGAGTGCCCATATGTGAAGAATTGTTCTTTATTGCATATTCACTATAGTACGGTTAGGCACCCTATTACATGCATCCCTTTATTTTTTATTATATATCACAGTTTATATGGCATGATATTATGTATTTTGTTACGTCCCTCTGAGAACCTGGTTATCTCTCCAAGTGTGTGCTATTGTCATTTGCAGGTATTCTAGCCGAGATCGTGATCTTCTCTATTTATTCAGAGATGATGTGTCTTAGATCTTTCTTTGCTAATCTCGCCAAATCATTTCAGTTTCCATTTATATCTTCCCTTACTTGTTGGTAGTAAATTTGTCTTCGCCCAACATGTTGTACAAAAACTTATTATAGTTGATCATATGGTATCTTTTATTCTTTTATTTTGTGGATGAGATTAGATTACTTTTGGTTTACTGTATTTACAGCTTATGTATACATACTAGGTGTCCATATATTGAAGTATACTTCATATGTATGCAGTTGGCATTTATACGTACTTAGTCCTAACTATTTTGGGACTGGGGCGTTACAGGTTCCGCCGGACGAAGCTTCGGAGATTCTGGGATAGTCTTGTATAGCTTTCCATCGGTTGTGTACATTACTGTCAGTACGGGCCTCCGGTCCGCCATAGGCATAACACTTAGATCGCATGGGTGAGTGCTGCCTTGGATCTCCTCTACCACGATTAGATGATGCGTAGTATTCAGAATCCAACATGGCCATACCTGATGGACCGGTTATTTTATCGAAGACCGAAGTTCTCATCGGTGCAGCATCCTCCATGAGCGGGCGAGCCGTCATCTGCTCCTTTCGATATTGTGCCTTTGTCAGGCTTGCCATAGGATAGCCGTAATCTTCTCTGCGTTTCCCGAGCATGTGATCTGAGAGAGATGGCCTGGCATCAGCGATCGAAGGGATCTTCGGGGCTTCATCGACGAGGAGGTTCTGAGACGTAGTCCCCTCCATCGTGCTGCTCGTCGCAACCGCCTTAGGCACCCAGGTCCGTCGAGTCTTCTTTGGTTTTATGAACCATTTTGAAGGTCTAGACTTCTCTTCAGAAAGGAGATCTTCAAAAGCTTGCTGGTCGAAACGTACGACCAACATCTTCTGAGAGGATCCCAGCAAGTCATCATCGGATTGCGTTACCACCTTCTCGTTGGAGGAGAAGGTAGTCCCCAGCAGAGTCGCCATCTTATTCAACTTGACAAAAGGTTGAACAAACTTTTATTATTATGAACGTAAAAAAGGGTACAATCGATTCTTATACGAAGAAATCTAAGTACAAAAGTTTCTAGGAAAGTGTGACGGTGGAGATCGAGCACTGCAGCGACTCCTTTGCTCCGTCGACGATCCGATGATGATATGAGACTTGCTTTGACTTTCTGGTGCCTTTGATGGAACTCTAGGGTTGTCGATCAGGAGAACGCTGAAGTTGAAGATTTGATAATTCTGTGGATCTTTTTCTCCTTGTCGATCATGTTGTTGGGGGAAAACATCTTCTATTTATAGGGGAGAGGGGCACATATGCAATGTATATTAGGGTTTCGAGATATAAAAGAATCTGTCATCCTTGCACGATGCGAGGGTCTATGGCACTGACACGTGGCGGGTGTTGAGATTCCCCTCAAATGAGATCTCTGGTGGTTATCAAAATAACCGAAGGAGGTGACACGTGGCGTGTGCCGATTTGCTTGTTCGGATGTAGCCGAGCAAATCTTAGGATTTTGTCTCATATTTGGATTTTGTGTAATCTTAGTCTGAGATTTAAATCAATATGATAAGGTATCAACTTGATCAATCCCAATCCTATCTTTGAGAGAGGTGACTTAAGCAAACCGATTAGGTGGAACCATGTCGTCTGTGCTTAAGGCAAGGCTGGTTGTGCTTCTGGGAAGACGAGTAGACTGTGCTTCTGGAAACGATGGAGCCTCTGTGCTTTAGGGTGACAAGTGGACTATGTCTCAAAGACAACGGGGCCTCTGCGCTTTTAGGGGCAATGAGTAGGCTGTGTTTCGGGTAGAGTCATTGTGCTTTATGGCGATAAATAGGCTGCGCCTTCAGATAGACCATTTTGTTGTACTTTAGAGTAGCAGTCCGGCTTGTGCTGGAGACAAACGGTGTCTCCCAAGTCTTTGTTGAGAAAAAAGGACCATTGAAGGGGCCGGGTACTTGGATCAAACCAGCTGTCTGTGCTTCTGGAAGGGGGATGTACTATATCCACCTTGGAGGCAAAGGGACATAGTGGGGTGCCTACGCCTCTGATGAGATATAGCTTGGCTTTTAAGTCTTCTTTTTAGGAGGAGTAAATGACTACCCATGAATGCAGACTCCTTCTTAATTGCCACCGTTAATTGGGGAATTTCAAGGAGCATTTGAACAGTTTGGAGACTCACTTGAATAGGCCTATTAATTGAGACCCATTTTGCCGAGTCCTAGGCTCATCCCATTAATGAGAGAATTTTGACCGTAGGCTAAGTGGCCTATAATTTGGACCACTCCCGGTCCTATAAAAGGGGAAGTGTTCCTTTGAAGAGTTACTATCTTCTTCCTGGGACCCTTCACCACCATGTTTGATATAGACTTAGATTCAGATGGTCGCTGGCCTTGCATAAGTCGGCTGTTGGTTGGGGATTCTCTCGTTCGAAGTGGCCATGTTCTTGTAGAAGAACTCTTTGTAGAAGGAGCTGCCACCGCTCTTGGAAAGTATCCAAGTATCCTTTCTAAGGAGTTTGACTCTGGGCGACGTCTTGGAGGTCTTAGAGGTCCTGAGTACCGATTTTGGTCCGGTTTTTAGTCTAAAGTACTATAGGTTTTACTCTGCTCTCGTCATCCTGGGCTTTCCGACCTACTGTGCCTTTAGGAAGCTCGGGCTAATAGCTGCTTCAGGAAGTTGCTTGATCGGGCCAAGCAATTGATGCGCGTTTGGAGGGTTACGCCCACAAGAAAGTCGGAATACGCTTCAATGGGGATCAATCTTCCAGTATGCGTACCGAGAAGAAGGGGGAGTGCGCTTTGACGAAGACTAAACCCCTTATAGACTCCTCTAGGCTTTGCTGAATCTGTAATCGATCCTTTATAGAAGAAGTAGGATTAGTCTTTTACGTATAGCCTTGATAAATCTGTACTAGATCTTTGTATGCATAATAACAACAGAACTTCTTTCCGTATCTTATATTATCTTTTTAATACTCGGTCTGCGCCTTTGTATCATCTACGCTGTGGTGGAGGAATGTTATCAACTGAGATTTTCATACTTCTATACCGTTGAATCAAGATTTACCGGCTGAAGAGGGTCGTACCCCTGGTGAGGGTGAAGAACATCCAGTTGATGATAAGAGGCATCCAAGCCCAAGAGATGATGATCAGACTAAAAATGACAACCCTGATGATCACCAAAAAGTTGGTAAAAATTAGGCATTAACTCTTGAAGACATTGGGATTGATGAAAATCCCAAAATTGATGCTAAGGGGACTCAAACCCCTAAAGAACAAGTTTTTGAAACCAAGGGAGCAGAAGAAATTGCCCCCAACCAGCCAAACAGAGTCACGGGCCGGAAGCAGCTATTTTCTGTCTGGCTGCTCAGAGGCTGGGAGCAGCCAAGTGGCCGTGTCTGAGACTACTATAGCAAGGCTCCGTTCAGATCGGGACATGCCCCGTGAGACCCCATACATACTGCCGAGATCAGGTAAATTTTTTATTTGTATTTACCTTAACTCCTTTGATGGTGTATAATGATTGTGTATCTTTATTGTAGAGGGTCCCGTGGGGACAATTGCAGTAGCTCCGTCGACCGCCTTCAGCTTTAGCTTAACCCTGGCTCCTCTGGATATGGGGACTCAAACGGAAGAAGAAAGCTCCTCCATGATGCCAGTACTCAGATCTCTTGATGCACAATCTGTGATTCCTCTAGCTGCTACAGAAGGAGGGATTCAGGCAGAAGCGGCTACTCCTGGTATATCAGTGATGAACAGGATCATCGTAGAAGCATATACCAATGCTTTCTTCATCTCTCTAGGGCCTCTAGTTTAGATGGTCTTGGAAAAGGACCAACCTTATGAGTCAGTAAGGGGCCCTTCCTCTTTTCTCATTGGAGCTTTTTGTAAAATCGGAGATCTGGATAGAGTCAACTACTTGGAGCATATCTTGGATGAGCTTGAGGAATCTATCAAGTCTTATAAAGATCTAACAAGGAAAAATATCCAAAAGCTCGTAGATGCTGAATGCGAAGCGATGGCTCGCGAGTCTGCAACACGACGAGCTGACTTTGAAGCTTCTGTGGTGGCTTTCTCACGACGCTCTGCAGAGCTGGAATCTCGCATTGTCGAGACTACTTCTTTTGTTGAGCGTTATAAGACTGAAGCGGCAGAGAAGGAGAAAGAAGCGACTGAATGTCCAGCTCGCCTCCGAGATTTTGAAATTGAGATAGCCCGGCTTCAAGAAGTACTTAAAGTAGCTCGACGACGTGAAGAGGAAATACTAGAAATACATCAAGTTGTCGTGAGCTAGCTAGATGATCTGAAGAGGTAATGCGACAAACTTATTCGAACTCAAGATGCAGAACTGGAACGCCGAGCTGACTCTCTGTCCAAAATCTGGAAGAGCTCTGGCTAGGCAAAATGTGCTTGACTCCAGAACAGAGAGAGCCGAGAATATGAAGAAACTGATCATTGATCTTAGTACTCAGCCCCCTCAGTGAAGCTATCCCTGACAGCTTTTTATTATCTTTCACATGATGTACACTTTTTGATATTTTGCACGTCATTGGAAATAAAAATGAATGATCTTTTTGTGGTTCCATTACATGTTACATATCTGTTATAGACATAAGTAATAGACAATAGTATGAAGTATGTTCAGAGGTACTGGACATGACATATCTTCTTAGAAAATAATAATACTGATTATATCTGTTCAGAGATAATGTGGACGTGACAGAATATAATTTTGAGATATTATCATTTCAAAAGATGACTTTATCAGACATAATGTGGACATGATAGGTCGCTGATGTAGATAATAGAATTCAAAGGTAATATGGACGTGAATTCATATATCCATTGACTACCTTTGAATCAACTGGGATTCATAAATAGGATATCTTTTAAAACAACTGGGTTTCAAAAGACAACATTTGTGATGATGTGATATGAACTAGATAGACTCCACTGTGGATTTTCTTTGAGAGTTTATTATCTGTGTTTTTATCTACGGAAGAGTAAATAAAAGATAATAAATCGAAGAGTTGAAGGATATAACAATATTTAGAGAATATATTATACATTATTCAAAAGTAGTATTTCTTTAAGAATTTGCCATTGATAGGCATCATAGCGACTCGGCCATCCATCCTGGTCAGTTGATAAGCTCTGTTTGTGAAAACCTTGCTTACAACAAAGGGACCTTACCACTTTGCTTCTAATTTGCCTTTGCTCATGTGTGTATTAGTCATAGGACGTCTGATAGTAAGGACCAATTCTCTTTTTTGAAATGCTCGTACTTTGACTTTACGGTTGAAAGCTTTTAAGATGCGAGCTTGATATAGCTCAATATGTTATTGAGCTAGTAGTCGCTTCTCGTCAAGTGCTTCAAGCTCCTGAAGTCGAAGACGGTCATTATTTTTTGTTGTGAGTTCATTGGCAATCGCAATTCTCAAGGAAGGGATTTGAATTTCTAATGGTAAGACGGCTTCACATCCATACACCAAGGAGAAAGGTGTACAACCAGTCAGAGTGCGTATGGTAGCTAGTACGATACGCCCATAGACATTCTCCAAGCTTTTCGCTCCAGTTCCTTTTATTAGTAGAAACAAACTTCTTGAGAAGCTTGATGATGGTTTTGTTGAATGTTTCTACCAAACCGTTCGCTGCAGGATTATATGTCGTGGCAGCAACATTGTTGATCATGTTGTCATTGCAGAATCGAGTAAACTTTTGACTAATGAATTGGGGTCCATTGTCATGAATGATTCGACGAGGAATGCCGAATCGATAAATCACATGATGTTTGATGAAGCTACTCACACTACTGGTTTTAACTTCAGCCAAGGGTATAGCTTCTGCCAATTTCGAGAAATAGTCGGTTATAGCTAATATAAACCAATGTCCTTTAGATAACGATGGATTGATGGGACCAATGACGTCCATACCCCAAGCTTCAAAGGGCCATGATGTGGCAGTCGGATGCAAGAATTCTGATGGTTGATGAATAAAATCTGCATGGATTTGACATGTTCGACATTTTCTTGCATATTCATTGGCATCAGATACCATAGTGGGCCAGTAGTAACCCATACATCGGATATGATCATACAGCTTAGGACTGGGCTGATGTGCCCTACCGACACCATCGTGAGCTTTACGTAGTATTTGTTTTGCTTTATCTTCCGCAAGATAATGTAAGAATAGACCGTCAAATGTTCGCCGATAGAGGGTCTTGGAAGTGTGATTGTAATAAAATCGGAGTGATCGCCGACGGATTATTGTAGCTTCCTTAGGATCTTCAGGTAAAATGTCATGTACCACGAAGTCGATGAAAGGGGCCCTCCAGTCTTCACTAATAGTATCAAGTTTATTTGAATTACTAAATTCAATGTTTGAATTATTCTTAATGCAAAATAACTCTCTGTTAGTGATGACAATCATCTGTTGTCGTTTTACCAGAATTGCTAATATTGCTGCTAGATTAGCAAGTGCATCAGCTTCTATATTGCAAGCTTGACATACATGTTCAATAAAGAAGCCTTTGAACGATGTATCCAATCTAACTATCGCTTCATAATATGGAATAAGGTCTTGGTGCCGAACTTCGTACGTGCCTCTAATCTGATTGACGATCAACTTAGAGTCTCCATATACTTCGAGATATTCAATATCCAGCTGTTTAGCCAATTGGAGTCCAATGAGTCGAGCATTATATTTAGCCACACTGTTGGAACATGACTCGTCCCAGGAATAAGCTCTTTGAATAGTTAATCCTTTCGGTGATACAAGGACAATTCCAACTCCAGCGACAATAGTACCTTTGGATCCAATTCTAGATGCCCCCATCAAAGAATAGACGCCAGGAAAGAACTTCTTCTGAAATCATGTTAGATTCCAGAGTTTCATCAGGAATCTCGTCATAGAGTTTAGATGTCTCTGGGATCGGATGAGCCGCTAAGAAGTCCGCAAGAGCTTGACCCTTGACCGACTTTTGTGGGACATGAACCATATCATATTGTGCTAGCAATATGGCCCATGTAGCAAGCCTGGAATTGAGTGTACTAGGCTTCTTCATCAGAACTCGAAGAGGGTTGACCCTGGAGATAACATGAATAGTTTGACCCGTGATATAATGTCGCATTTTCTGAATAACGAACATTAGGGCTAAACAATCTTTTTTTACCAGACTATATCGATGTTCGGCACCGATCATCGTACGACAGAGGTAATAGATAGCTTATTCGTGACCTTCTTTGTTCTTTTGGGCTAGTAGAGCTCCCAAAGAATAATCCATTGCACGGACATACATCATAAAAGTTATTCCTGAGACTGGGGGTATTAAAACTGGAGGATTCATCAATTACCATTTTATGTTTTCAAATGCTTGTTGACATTCTTCAGTCCAAATAAAAGATACACCTTTCTTTATGAGTTTAGTGAACGGTCTGCAGTGTCCAGAGAGATTTGAAATAAATCTCCTGATGTATGCAAGCCATCCTTGGAATCCTCGTAGCTCTTTTAGGTTGCGTGGAGGACGCATCTCTTGAATGGCTTTGATCTTCTCGGGGTCAACATGTATACCCTTAGAAGTAATAACGAATTCGAGGAATTTGCCACTAGAGACTCCCAGGAATGACTTGATGGGATTTATCTTAATTTGATGCTGGCGTATTAGATCGAAGATAGTTCTCAAATCTTGGATATGATCTTCTTTTAGACGACTTCAAAAAGTAATATTGTAGACATAGCATTCGACTGTCTTCCGCAAATGATTATGGAAGATAGTACTCATAGCCCGCTGATAAGTTGTACCAGCATTTTTAAGACCGAATGGCATGACAGTATAGCAATAGACTTCTAGAGGAGTACGAAAAGATGTATGTCTCTCATCTTCTGGATGCATCTTGATTTGATTGTATCCTGAAAATCTATCCATAAAAGACATTCGTTCGAATTCATAAGTATTATCGATCATGACATCAGTGATCGGAAGAGAAATCTCATCTTTGGGACAAGCATCGTTGAGGTCTCTAAAGTCCATACAGACTCGAACCTTCCCTATTTTCTTTAAAACTGGGACGACATTAGCCACCCAGTCAGGATGTTGTTCTTCTCTGATAAAACCATAGACGATAAGCTTCTTGACTTCAGCTTTTATAACGTCCATCATATCGGGTCAGAATCGACGTTGTTGTTGTTTAACAGGCCTCGCATTTGTAAGGATGTTGAGTTTGTGGGTAGCGATCTGAGGATTTAATCTCGGCACATCCTCATAGCTCCAGGCGAATACGTCAATATATTCTTTAATAAGCTGAATTAGTTCCTATTTATTTGCTTCATGAAGGCTTTTGCTGTTGAAGATTGGCCTTGGAGAAGCTTCATTTCCGACATCGACCTGGACCAACTGATCTTTCGTAGGTGGTTCGCGTTGCTTGAAGCGAATTTCCCATTGATTTTCTATTCTTTGTGCCCAAGGATCTGACTCAGGAACTTCATCAAAATTGTCATCGTCTTTTGAGAACTCGGCGGTCACCATATTAGAAGATAGAGTCACTCGATGGACGTGCCCTATAGTACTGGTGTCAGAATCCCATAAAACAGAGTCAGAAGAGTTAGATTGCTCCTCTTTGTCAGACTCAGAAGCGTCTGGGGTTATAACTGATGAAGTATAGCGCAACCCATGCTTTGTTTTGCTATAGTATTGCAGTGACTTTCCTTTTGGAGTAGGGATACGAATAGGAGTTCTCCTTCCTTTACCACCATTAAGGCCAGCTTTGAAATTGTAGCCCAGCTTTTGAATGATGTCTTTAGATTGTTGACTATAATGTCATAGTTGGAGTCGCATGTTATCATCATTTTCAGTCTCGCTATCGGACGTAGTCTTCTGCTCTATTCCTTTACTAAAAAGTATAGGAAGTTCATCTTTCTTCCTGGAAAGAACTAGGAAGAAGGAATCTTGAGTTGATTCAAATGATACTTCGTCTTGGAGAGGTTGAACTGCACCTATTGTGATTGGTTCAAAGTTATCTAGCATTTCTAAGTAACATTGAGTATAATAAATAACATCAATATACTGCAAAGGAGATGTTATTTTATTGATTTGTACATCATCATTAACAATACGGCTTTTGACCTTATCCGATAGCTTGCTAAGGTTGATAACCAGAGGAGGAGAACGAGAAGGCTTGTTACGACGGAGGTCGATAACAAGAGGCTCAGAATAAGTAAGTTCTTTCTGTTCCTTCTTTTCGGCAGGAAGAGGCTTAGCATAAGAGGAGAGATGGATAGTTAATGTCTGAGAAGATGAAGGACAAGAAGTGCGTCCTTTAACTGGAATCACAAGAACATCATTTGGGGTGTCCCTTTGATCTTCCTCAGAATCCATGTCCAGTACAACTTTCATGAATTCTTCTTTGTACATCCTGGAGTCAGTAAAATATGTTTCGATGCCTCGAAAGGGATTAAGATCGGCCACCTTCTTTTGGACTTCTCCATTGGCATCCACATACTTGAAACTTTGATAAGGAGTTGATGGTACAATGTTATGCTCATGCAACCACGGTCTTCCTAGCAAAGCATTATAGGAGCCGTGATTCTCAATCACATAAAAAGTAACCTTTGTGCGAAGATTATCGATTTGCACTTTCAGACGAATCTCCCCTAGTGGTTTACTTCTTCCGGAATTGAATCCCAAGATCATCGTGATAGTCGTAGAAAGATTATGAACATGGATCTTCAGGGCATCCAATAAAGTTTTTGGCATGATGCTATGTGCAGATCCGGGATCGATTAAGATGCAGTCAACCTTCATTGTATCGACATACCCTGTGTAATAGAGAAGTCGGTCATGTCGATTTCTTCCATAAACTTGTCATCTTATGTGAAAGTGATGTTAGGAATCAATTCCATCACACTATGATAGTAAAAACATGTTATAGGTTCCTCATCAGGTTTTATAAGAAATAACAAGCAAGCGTCTGCTTGCAATAGAGCTTCGCTTAATATTTTTGAGTTTTCTTCGAAAGACGAAGGAGCTCGAAGATTGATAACCTTGCTGGAGTATTGGCTAGCTGAGCCAATATGTCAAAATTGTATGGCTTTTCAAGTCTAAAAGGTGCAGTTTTCTTTAATATCTTATCAAAGCGAACTGGCTGTTTTCCTTTGTCGGCCACCGTCAGTTTAAGAGGAATCAGTTCCACTGGAGGTGATGAAGCCGATGGAACATTGACAACATGGGAAGAAGATGCTGGAGGGGTATCTGGAGCTGGTGTAGGGATCTCTGGACCTTCTGGATATTCTTTCAGATAGAGTCTTCCAGACTTGGTACCAGTCAAGGCTTCTTTTTTTGGTACTAGTACGAATGATACCATATTGCAGTTCTTTATCCGATTCTTGCCTTTGGAAAGCTTCCTTTGGGAAGATGAAAAGTTCATCCAGAATCCTAGGCCAATACGAGATTGATTGTGTTAAAAGCGTAGAAAAAGAGGTACAGAAGATCCTCTTTCATGGTTCAAGCCACGGGCTTTCTGCATATCATATCCCATCTTCATCATTAGTTCCCGGGATTATTGACTATATAGATGGAATACTGGTTGATAACTGTCCTCCGGCTTCGGTAGCGTCGTCTCAGAAGAAGAAGAATTTATCGCCAAGATGAAGGTTGCAGTTAAAGATAGAAGATGGTGATTACCTAATGAACTCATGTGACATAACTTGTGTTTGGTTGCCTTATTAGATTTTGTAGACAAAGCAGGTGTCTCAAAGTCAGCCACCAAGTCGGGATGGATCCACATGATTTCCCTTTTATCAGTTGACAGAGGAACAAGACCATCACTTCGTACAGGTGGGAGATTGACAATCTCCAGAGTAGCTTTTGGGATAGGAACGACTCCATCCTCCACAAATTGAGCAGAAAAGTCACTAAACTGTAGAGAGATGACGTTAGCAGTCACAGTCATCTCGTCCTACTAAAGAGTGATTGCGTCGGCTTTAATTATCTCTTGAATCTTTTCTTTGAGCATATAGCATGCTCGAGTCGGGTGTCCAATGAACCTGTGATACACACAATATTTAGGATGATCAGTTTTACCTACTTCCTCTAGCCGCTTTGTGTCGGGCAGCTGAAGTTTATTGCTCTTGATCAAGCAATCGAAGATGCTTATGACATCATCCTCGTCGAAGGAGTATTCTTCCTTCGGACGTGGTGCCCGCTGTGGTGGTGCCGCTGTAGTAGGTGTTGATTGACCTATGTTGACGACTAGAGTTTCTTTGCCTTTAACATTGATGCCCAGAGCCTCTTTACCTTTGCGGTTATTCTGACGGCCACCGCTGTTGGATGCAGAATATTCATCTTTGTCGAGGTTAGGCATCTGGATGCCTAATTGCTTGAACTTGTCAGCACTCTCTTCGGCTGCTCTGGTATTCATTATAAACGAAGGCCAGTCTTGGAATTGTGTGAATCCAATCCACATGCTGACTATAGGCAACAAATTTGATTTGCATGTGTCTATAGTCAGAGCATCTGGAGTTTCCAGAGGCATTTTGAGTACCTCACGGTAGAAGCGTTCGATAAAACGTTCAGCAATTTCATTAGACCGCTGTTTGATCTTAATAAGGGCTGACATAGTAATGTTATTCGTTCTCTCATAAAATTATTCTAGAAATATTTGTTTGAACCCAGCAAAGGAAGTTATGTAACCGTCTAGTAAACTGCGATACCTGTCATAAGCCGCACCAGCTAAACATCCAACAAATACCCTAGTGAGTAGAGCATCATTTGGCCGAAGTTGATCAATCATTACCTTGAAGTGGTTGAGGTACTGGCTTGGGGATGTACTGTCATCAAATAGCATAATGGTAGGAGGTTTGTATTTGGATGGAAACATGACTTCTTTCTACTCTATGGGATAAGGTTGTTTGATCCCAAGCTTCTGTAAGCCGTCCTTCTGTTTGAAGGCTTCGAATTGAGTACGCAAAATCTTTACAGCCTCATTAGCGTCTCCCCATGATTGGGAAGCAGTGGACAGATTCGGTATGTTAGGAGGAGGGACTGCATGATATACACCACCCCCAACACCAGAAAGACAAAGAGTTGGTACCGTAGCATTGTGAGGAGATTATACCCCCTGATCAGCATTAGTGGGAGCAAATGTTGCTTCATGTTCTTGGGTTGGAATTAGATTCGCAACCGATGGACCAGTGTGTTGTGCCACAATTATAGCATGCATGCTTGCCATTATTTCAGCCATATTTTTCAAGCTAGCCTCTAAAGAGGCGATTCTTTTCTCCTGATTGCCGGAGCTAGATGTATCTTGTTCTTCGTTAATGACATAGACAGTTACTTGTCTGGCCAATGAAGAAGAACTGGTGGAAAAGATGGTCTGTTCGGAGCTTTCAATGTCGGCATCAAAGTCATACAAGGAACTACCCCAGGACAAGGGATAGGAAGATCCCTTTGACTCAAAGAATCTTTGTCAGAATTAGTAAGATTCCTTTGACCGATTGTTTCTCGGTCAGAAGGAAGATTTCTTTGACCGATTGTTTCTCGGCTTCTTGATCTGGTACGTTAGTAAACTTCTTCGCCAGAGTCACGTATTCGATCCAAGTATTGTTGACTGGGGTTACGGGATGCATTACGTCTCGGACGCTTTCCACCCGACTACTTCGAGATGTCATATTGACTGAAGCGTACAACAATTCATCTTCACTCACTATCTCAAGCTCAGGAGTCTGAATGTAGTTCAAATAGTCAAAGACAGACCGCTTAGCTGACTGACAGCAACATTTTATGACTACTTCGTGGTGATGAGTATAATGATGTTCTTGTTGTGGAACTACAGATGGACAAGACAGCCTTGCGATCTTCTGTTTCTGTACAAGAAGTTCACGGAGATCGGTTACAACGACAGGATAAGGAGAAGTCGGAGGTATATATTCTTTGATGATATTGGGAACATAATTTTGGTTCTTGAAGTGCCTTGTACCCTGAGTGTACAAGGAGGTGATGAGATGATTGGCATAGATAAGAGAATTCTTGACTTCAGAAATCTTCTTTTGGCGCAAGTTGGCTACTGGCGCAGACTGCAATTTACGCGCATTATGACTTGCTAAAGTTGATCCTGACTGGCGCTTATTGAGATAGGCGCACAAATCAGATAGGTACGCCACCTATGTGTCTGTTTGAGACACCATTAGCTTTCCTTGTTTAGATTTTGAGATGGGCAGGGTTGGCAGATCCTGACTTGAATTCATAAGCGTAGGCAGAAAGTTTATTTTTTGCTCTGCGCACCCCATTCCCATGCGCTTGAAGCGCAACTAAGTAGTAGAAAGTTCATTTTGAATATAACTTACTTTCTTGCTAGAGATTTGATTATCTTTGTCAATATGAGTAGAGTTTCTGCCCAAAAAAGCTTTAGGACTGATTGACGCAAGGGCGCAATCAGGAGTATTTTCCACTGAGTCAAGGACCGGGGAAGAATGAGGAAAGGCCAAAGGGTACTTTCTTTTATTCTGTGCCAGGGCAGTAGTTGGTGTATTCCTAACGAAATTTAGACTTGAAAAAGAAGAAGGAGCAGCTAAAAAGCATTTTCCCTTATTTTGTGCTAGGACAGGAATAGGCGCAGCTTGCGCAGAATGAAGAAGGGCCAAAGGGCGCTTTCCTTTGTTCTGTCTAGTAACCTCACTAGATAAATTTTTCTTCGAGTTCAGAACTGGAGAAGAATAGGGAGTAGCTAAAAGCGTTTTCCCTTGTTTTGTCCCAGAGAGACAGTAGGCGTAGCTTGCGCAGAATCAGTGATGGGTGCTGTTGATGACTTTGGAGTCCATACGTGCGTGCCTTGTTCTTGGCAGCTACAGTGGCGCATGTCACTCCCCGTTCCCAGAATACGTATTTTAATATGTATATTGCTTGAATGTATTTATTTAGTATTTATCATGTATTGTCCTGTATTTAAATTCCTTTAATTTCATGTTAATTAATTATCTGCTCTTTAATTTTTATGTTAATTAATTTCCTGTAATTTTAATATCTGCATTTTATTCCTGCATTTTATTTTCTGCTTTTTACCTCCTTGTGTTGCTTTCGGGTTTGGCCTTGGATGACTCTCCTTAAACCCGACCCATTAGTCTTCCACCTACCACCCTTCCATATTTAAAGCCACCCCCTCCATTCTCTCTCCTCATTACTTCTTCTTCTTCCTCTCATCACTTCTCCACCTACCAGCAGCAGGAGAAGGCAAGTACAATCTTGCTTCTCCTTCATCTATTTTTTTTGGATCATTACTCTTCCTCTCATGATCCTGGGAGAGTTTAGTGCTTGGCATTTTTGATTTCTGTGGCTTGTTTTCTCTAGATCGTATTATACGGTATTCAAAATGACCATAGTGAGACTTTTATGTAGTATGCATCCCCTCGTCAGGTTAGACAGCATTGATCGTATTATACGGTATTCATCTACCCGTAATACGTAGCTGGCTGAGTCATTCCCCCGCTCTCCAGTATTCTGGTTCTGGGGCGTGACAGCGCACCTATCACTCCCAGCACTGATCAGGGCTTCGTAGGCTATTTGGTCAACTTGTACAACCAAAGATATCTGCGTCTTATCGATCGACGCGGTATCACATTGAGTTGTCACTTTCTCGTCGGAGGAGAAAGTCATCCCCAGCAGAGTCACCATTTTGTTTGCAAAAATAAAAGTTTAATTTACAAACTAAGAAAAAGAAGGTACAACGAGTATACTTGAATTCTAGGAAAGTACAACTGTAGGACTATGATCAAAAGACGATCACTTTATCCCTTGGATGATGTGATATTAAAGACACAAGCCTCTAAAGAATGCAGCAGCACTTTGTCAGTAGATTATGATCATTAGTGATGCCTTAGAACCGATTTGAAACTCTATTTATAGAGTTCTGAAATAACTGTTACTGAGTTGCGTGTGCATCGAGTTGCGCACCACCTATCTAGTTGTGCGAATGGTTACTTGAATTGCTGGAGATGTATGGCATTCAGTAAGTGAGATGCGCGTGGTCGTGGGCAGTATAGTAGACACGTTCTTCGAAATTAGTGGCATGCGTGCCATATCATCTGTCTTTTGGACAAAAAATTGATCAGGTGGCGCCAACTTACTAGGTGGCGCCAGGCGCAACTTGATAACTGGTGCCTCTAACTCAGTCCTTTGTGCCGTAATAATTAATTTTCTTGTGCCATACGATAGCTTGTACGAGTTAGCTGTCAGCATGCTGACAAAATCTTCTCGAGCGCCGTATTGCTCGAGATTCGAAGAGATATTCTCCGACTGCTGTGCTGTAAGTAATGATGGTAATCGTTACAGCTTCATGAGAAAGCTTGCCCCACGCACCTTGATATAGGTGCAATATGGGTAGTGACTAGGCGCCACCTGATGCTGGTGTTAGCCCAATGATTATATCATATTTTTGAATATGGCTAATCAATTAAGTTTAACATAACGACGTCACTAATATTCATGTAATCACTATCATGTTGCTACTTAAACTTAGCATTGTCCTAATGTTAGCATTGTCCTAATGTTTTATATCATATTTCTATATTTGTATCATAATGCATCATACTGCTTTGTTCGTCTAACATGTACTTGTAGGCATGCAGTAAGCATGATCAAGTTTTGTCAAACCAGGACATATGTAATAGAGAATTAATGATGGGCCAAAGACGGCATTATACAAGGATATTTTTCTGAACCGTCTAACGACCAATTCGGAGCCTCGCATCGGGGGTTCGGGGGCAAAGCCACCGAACAATATTCAGATTTTTTAGATCTGTTTATATTTGGACGACTGTCGTCAAGGAAAAATGCGTCTTCAGGTCTGCTCAAATTTCAGAAAAAATATGTCATCAAAGGGCTCTTGGTTTTCCTATTTTATCAACGTAATTTTTACATTTATTGAGTCTAGAAATACGATGTACACTGCATCGTACTGGCAAATAGGCTACCCAAGAAACGTTTTCAAAATATCCTTTTATTTTGAAAACAAGCCAACTTACAAAAGCCCAAACTACTTCCTAACTGCTTGATCTTTTCAAAAAGCCCAAAACCAATTTGCAAAAACCCTGACAGAACTCCAACAGAATTTGGCCTGAGTTCGGACCGAATTCGGCCAGAGTTCGGTTTGTTCCCGTCGGATTTTGAACTTGGTCCTCCTGCAGCTACGGATCTTGCCGAAATTTTCTCATAGAGTTCGGCCCAAATTCTGACAGAGTTCTATCTTTGGAAAAACTATAAATAGAGAAGGATTTCGATCATTTAAACTCACAAATTCACTATCATATCTCTTCTCTATAAGCCTACTACTTCTTCCAAAGTATTCTGAGCTATTCATTTTCAAATCTCAAGCCAGTTACAATCCTCTAGTCGATTTGTCAGTGCGGTACGGTCTAGAAGTTTCAGATTGTTTGTAATCAGAGGCTTGATTAAAGAAAGACACTTCACAATTGAAGTTGGTCGAGTACTTCGGATCAAAGCTCGTGTTGTCAAATTTGCAAGAACTTCGGATGAAAACTTTTGGTGATTTTCCATAGTGGATTCAAGTGGAAGCTAGAGTTCTTCCGACTGGACTAGTCCTCACAAGAGAAAAACCAGTATACATCCTTGTGTTTGTATTTGCTTTCTGATCTCTACTTTTATTTACTTACTTGTGATATATTATTTGTGATCTTGCTGCTAACATTTTTAATTAGCTAATTTTTGCTGTCTACTCTATTCACCCCCTCTAGAGTATTACGCTTTATAATTCGTTCCTACAATTGGTATCAGAGATAGGACTCTATTATCTGGCTTAACATCATTAGAGTAGATCATTATTATCAATTGTTAACCTCTGATTCTAATTGCCTATAATTGGTATCAGAGCGGCTGCTTGTTATATAGATATTGTTGCTCATACCAATTGCTCCTACAATTGGTATAAAAGCAGGTTATACAGGTAAAGCGAGGTAACACTGCTATTATATTCTTATTTATTACAGTTGTTACATAGATCACAGTATCACATATAGAAAGTATGTACTTCACAACTGAAGAGCAATCCACAAATAGACGCCCACTACTTGATGGAACAAACTATAGTTTTTGGAAGACACGAATGAGCTTCTACCTGAAGTCTCTAGATTTTGACTTATGGTCAATTGTTATCAATGGCTACAAAAAGCCTACTATCAATTCTATTCTTACATCCTCTATAATCAACAAGCCTTATTATAGTTACACGGAGGAAGAGAAGATGTTAGCTAGCCTTGATGCAAAAGCTATGCATATCTTTATTCTGCTGTAAACACAAATGTATTCAATATTTTTACTACTTGCACAGCATCTCATAAAATTTGGTAAGTTCTTGAAGCTACTTATGAGTGCAGGTATGAAAGCAAAGCTAGCAACTCCAGAAAGAAGGATAGTCTTCATAATGATGCAAATATGTGCATGATGGAATTGGAATTTAAGGTACAACACAATCCTTTATATGAAGAAGAGCTTGTATGTGACAACTGCAAGAAGATAGGCCACATCCAAGAAGATTGTACGACTGCTAGAAAGGAGAGTCACTACGAATAATCAAATGAAGGAAGATCATCATCTTACAAGTACACTAGCACGAGCATATGGTGTGAAAACGAAGCAACAGATTCTGAAGAAGAAGAGAGACCTCATCAAGCTGTAAATTTATGCTCAATAGCATTATCTAACGAGGTAAGAGAGTGAATTTTCTAATGATGAGTTATCTGATGCTTTCAGTGATCTGTTAGAAGAACACAATAAAGTATTAGATAAGTATAAGCAAGCAAGAAAGGATATTATATCCTACAAGCGTGAGAATGAAAAGCTTACTTATTGAATAATGCAAGAAATACTTCTCCTTCTGATAAATCTACTGAGATTTTCACACTTGA